>JAVXUO010002583.1:0-203239 GCA_033065855.1 Escallonia rubra
AAAGTCTCGAATTGTATAAGTTCCCAATGCTGCTTAAACTTTCGAAGTTTGAATTTTTGATTGGGGGCAAAGCAACGGAAATCCAACTTTGGAACTTGTATACATTATGGCCCTATGTTTTTACCAAACTCAAATAACTTTTTGTTGGAAATTGATGTTCTTACACTAAAATTTGAACCGGTCTATTTCAAAATGACACTATCCATGTAAGACAGGATGGAGTAGAATAATCTTCTTTTACGGTGATTTTATCATTTCCTTTTATGATTATTGAAAGCAAAAAAACCAGGCCTCTTTTGTAAGAAATTTTCATTAGTAATTTGAATTAGTAGAGCAAAAAGTAATACTACAGTGTTCTTTTAAACAATTTAGTGTTGATAAATTTTGGGTTCTAAAAAAAAATTTCACGTAAATAATTCACTTTTCACTTCAATCGATGCATTTAGTTGAACTATATAAAAAGTGTGATTCCTTTAGTTTTTGATCGGTTTGTATTGCTTATTAATCATATCTTGCAATTTTTCAATATAACTTTTGTCAATGAATTGATATATATTTTTTCATCTTATAACTTTAATAAATAACCTTTGACTCCCCCACAAGATTATACCCGATTCTCCCCCAGCTCTTTTTACATGCTGATGACACTTCTTTCGTGCTATAAATCAACGCAAAACTTGTGCTACTAATTCCCGTTGTATATATATATAATGTTTATTTTTTTAATAACTAATTAAAGTGAATTTTATGTTCCTAAGGGACTAAAGAATTAATTGTTAAACATGTCAACGACAACCCTTATTAAAAATATACAATGAACTGATAATGAATAAGAAGACTTTTATTTTTTGCCTTTACACCGGTGAGGTCCGTAAAGGACTTGATACATCATGAATATAATTGAGCTTACATCAAGAATATTAAAGGAGAGAAAAAAAAATTAAAAAGGTAGGGTTCGACTTGACAGTTTCATTTCTTCCTTCTTTTTTTCCCTCCATTTTCTTCCCTTCTGTTTGGCTTCTTCTGATTTGGAAGAATTCTTCTCTCTTTCTTCTTCCCTTTCCTGTTTCTCCTCTTTCTTTTCTCTTCTCTTCTTTTTTATTTATGCCAAGAAGGGTTCTCTCTCTTTCTTTTGGCTGAATTTTGTCCAATCTTCCACTCGTCGCTGCCAAAGACTTCTTTTATAATGAAAAGTATGACACATTTTTCACAAAGGTCAATCAACTTTTTTTTTGTGCCAATTTGGTCACTGTACTCACAAATTTGTTCAATAGAGCGATTATGTTAGTCGGGGTTAAACTTTTCCGTTAAATGGCCATGTGACGCGCACATGCCCTATCAAAGAAGGGGCAAAATCATCACTCCCCCCCCCCTCTCTCTCTCTCTCTCTCTCTCTCTCTCTCTCTCTCTCTCCGTCTCACATAGAGATTTGCCACCATCACATCTGCGCATGATTATCATCTCCCCTCAATCGCCAATTTGCCCTTCAATGACCTAATTCTACCGAATTCGAAACCCTAATTCATTTACTCGAAGCAAACAGGACGAGTTCACACACGCCACAGAAAGAGAAGGAAAGTAAATTTTCTCAAGAAACCCACATAAATGTAACAGCCCCGAAAATTTGAAGCTCCGTTGCCTCGAACTCCCGGAACGTTATCCTATCACATTACATCACATCAAACCTGTCAGATCTTGTTCCCTACCACATACTTTTAAGCATCTGATCCAACACCAATCCAAATTCTTCAAAATACAAGATTACAAAAACTACTCAACTTAAACTATTGAAACCTAGTTTCTTAATAACTTGAGTCCTCATAGAATGAATGGATAGTACAGACCAGCGCAGGGGTCACATTACCCGGTGGTGATGGGCTCACCAGAATCTCACACAGACTCTAAACCCCATTCCCGAGAAATCTAATGTTGATCAAAACCTGCAAAAGGAATCAAACGAATGGTGAGCTTTCGAGAACTCAGTAAGGTCGTACAAGGAGTAGAAAAATATTACAAAACGATTCCAAAGAATCCAACCGACGATGATTTCCAAAATATTTCAAACGATCAAAATAGTTTAATGATTTCCAAAATGATCAAAATTCATCATAAATAAATACTAAAATAACGTTAACAATCACGACGGTTCCCAAAACGATCAGTAAAAGATCACATCCAAACAGAAGCACAAATCATTTCAGATAATACTTCCCAGTCATTTCTGTATCAATCACGGCTATATATAGTGCAGATAAAATCAAAAATCAACGTTGATCCTGGGCGATTGTAATGTCATTCGGGCAAGCTAACATAGTGTACACATGCATGATGTACCCGGATAATTACTAGTCCCATTGGGTACTAGCCTACGTTTCATGCAGGATTCAAATCAGCCTTATACCACCTCCTCACATAACGGATACACAGGTCAACAAAAAAAAATGAACAATATCAATGAGCATTGACGTAAGCTCAAATCACCGAAATCAATTCGGGTTACAATAACAATAAACATACCGATGTAAGCCGTCATTCAGAATTCCAAAAGAAAAATCACAATAAACGGAAAAACAATTGCGAATCATTATCGAATTTAGGCACAAAAATTCGAAACGACATATACAAACAATTATCAAATTTTCTCAGGATGCAATAAGAGGCGAGCATTATAAGATTTCCAAATAATCGATTCAGGGTCAATATTGGGGTTTTCTAGGCAAAACATGATGATGTCAATACATAATTCAGAGTTTGACATTGGTCATAAGTAAATCAAAGGAGTACTTACGAGTACAAGTTATCAAAATAAAGGTTCGGACAGAAATCCTTACCCTGAGTTCAGATAGAATCCCTTACCTGGATCCGTAACTAAATTATCCTAAGCGAAAGTCTTTAACTTTAACCTAAACAGAACAATCAACTAATTAGAATGCAGCATATATTATAATATCATAACTTAACACGGACTCACGCATACTCCCAAATGAACCCCCTCACTGGGTATGTAAAAGTACCAAAATGCCCTTAGGTGTAAAAATACCAATATGCCCCTCCCAGACTTAAATCATCAAAATGGTCTTCTCGTAAGTAGAATCACTATAATAGCCTTACCGTACGCAATTTTACCCTAAAATACCTTTCTTCTGTCAAATTACCAAAATAACCCTTCGGGTGGCAAATTATCAAAATGCCCCCTCTCACACTTGAATAAAAAAAATAGTCTTCCCACAAGTAAAATCACTCAATCAACCTTACTGTATCTGAATTTATCTCAAAATATCCACCCCTTCGGGATGACAAATTACCAAAATACCCATGTTTTTTTGAAACTGGTAAACATGTTCTCCTGGATCTCCAATCCCGTCGTAGAGGTCACACTGAGGCATTTGAAAGTTGGGAGGTAGCTTTACCTTCTCGATGGTTTCGGATAATGGATATCCAGATTCTTCCCTTGGGGGAGATCGTTCTAGATAGTTATATCTAGGGACCATCTTCTAGGAATCTCGTTCTCGGAAACGAAACTCAGGCGTCCTCTTTCTGTGGATAGATCTTCGAAGGGTCTTAGCTCTGGAGAGGAGTTGGTACTACCTTCGACTGATGGATCCCGTCGATAGCATGATCCACTCCTGGTCAAGTGATCTCCGCTCTTCTCTAGGATCGTAAGTCGGATCGGCCGTTGATCTGTATTTGCGGCCGTAGCTTGATCAGGAGGTGAGACGAAGATGAAGGTTGCTAGGGTCAAGATGAGAATGGTGAGTGGACGGCGGAGCCATCGCCATGTCAAGTTTTCGTCGAAGAGTGTTCACAACATCCTTCAGTTCGTGGATTTCCTTTGTAAGGTCAGCATGTGGTGTTTTGAATAGCTGACAGTTCAGGCGATGACGAAGGTCACTGTTTTTCAGAGTAGACATTGGAGATCGGTTTCTCCGAGGTCTAGTTTCTGATTCGGGAGTAGCAGATGTTACGTTGACATAAACATCTTCAGAAGAACTGGCGCGACGGCGGCGTAAAGGGGTCGAGTGTCGGTCATGAGAATGACCTGGTCGATGAGAGCTGCTAGTTCGCGCACAATGGTTCTGGGAATGACTCTGTGAAGAGTCACCGGAAGAAGAATGATTGGCCATGTTTTCTGTTGTGGTCCCATGGATGGTGCCAATCTGTTGCAGCTAAAAACTGGATCGGGAGAACATGAAGTGACCGCCGGGTGAGGTTCCAGCGGGGGAACGCTCCGATACTTAAGTCAGAGGTGGCTAACAATGTAGAACTCTGAGAAGCAGTAAAGACACAATGTGTATGTGTGTGAGCTTGTCTTTACCTGAGGGGGCTTGACCCCTTTATATAGTGGTAGAAGGAGGAGTCCTAGTAGGACTGGGCTTTGACCAACTCTAATCAGAATCTAATTAAGATCCTAGAGGATCTCATGTCAATCTTAACTGATAGAGTCAGAGCCTCTTTAGGATTCTGCCCGGTGATTGATATGGTAAGTGCCATATCAGTAATGAGCCAGTATGGGTTACGTGTCATAACTGCCACGTGTCGTCCGTAGATTGGATGGGTATTTTTAGCTATATCACTTACAATTTTAAAATTAAGCTAAATAGGTGTTCAATTTTCATTGGTCACAAAATAACCTCTAACCCATGGTCTCCTCCATGATCTCTCTTTCCCCACTACATCCCCCATGATCTCCCTTTCCCCACTCCATTATATATTACCTACCTCATGTGCATAGCATGAGGCTTTAGCTAGTAAGGATAAAGAGGATTGTTAGTATGAAACTGGGTGGCTTGTTAACCAACAATTCTTTGCGTCTTCTTTGAGATAATTAATGAAAAAATATGAAGAAGCCTTGCAGCAGCAAAGAACTGAAATTAATAAGACATGTAAATTTGCTAAAGAAGTTAAGTAGCTCTCTGCTTGATTAGATAGTTTATAGATGCAGGGCATGTCCTCTGCTTACCGACGTTTTAACCCTCCATCTGCATGCAAAACAAATCTTAAAGTCGAGAAGGTGATCCCAAAGGAAGCAAAGTCTGGAGCCTTAACCTATATACGAGTCATCGTGGCACACGTGATGTGTGTGTTAAATGAAATTAATAGTACACATTTTGTTAAAAAAAAAAAATTCACGTATACATAATTATTCTTATATTCAGTAAAGTGAATCTTATATTAGAGAAAAATAAGTTAACCATATGTGTCCAAACATAAGTTAGCAAAATATTATTATCATATCAAAATTGGCCTTTAAATTTTACTTTAACTCTATTTTTTGATGAATTTTAATTTTTGAAATTAAACATAATTTTATAGGTAATTACATACCAATTAAGATTCTTATTTTCTGTCACTTTCTAAAAAATTTCCTGAAATGACACTTGTCATCATTGTAGGTTGGTAGTTATGTAACATCAAAAAGGTGTTACACCAAATCAAGTTTTGACTTAATAAGCAGTACGAGTTGTTGTGCACACGCGATGCGTGTGCGACTCATTCATTATATAAATTGGTAATGCACAACGAATCATTTACTGGTAATCTACTCTAAAGATAAATATTAGATTTAATTCTATTTGTATACATGATAACAGTTAACCTGATAACACATTAATCAAATCTAACCGATAATGATGTCAAACCTAACATCAAAAAGGCAATATTGCACAAAAATGGTGCTAGAAATTAAGTGTGGCCTAACAGAAAATCATTTGATGCGTAGTAACCTCAACCTAAATGCCAAACGTATTCACTGAGAGGCCACTTTTATATGGTGGCGGTAATACGCAATGTTATACCCTCTACTGGCTCATTATCAAAAAATAAATTTTGATATGTGTAACATTGGCTCCTCCAGTGACACGTTATCAAAATGTGATAAAATAACATTGGAGTGTTATATTACCATTATTGAAAGTCATGATACCCCAGTTCCGTTGATCAGAATACATAACATTCAAATTCAAAGTGTCCAAAAAAAACACAATTATATGCCAGTTGGGCAATATAATAAGCTCCAGTACATAGCACACTTGCTTAGTTGAAACAGATTATCCCAAAAGTGTGAAGTATGAACACCTATACAGCCAATGTCATCACACAGTGAAGTCTCTATAATCACCAAAGCTCGTGAAGTCATCCTTGACAAATCAGCGCATCCCAATTCAGGAATACGCAGCTCTCCTTCCGTCCACACACACCATTCCACAATTGCATGTTTAGTCATGATATGGCTAAATATATCCACTCAACCGACTAATGACACGTGGCATGTTTGACTCTGAGTGGACTAACAAACCTGTAACGGGATAGAACCTAAGAGAGGTAATAGAAGCCGTTAAGGACTCAAGTGCTAAAGGAAGAGTCCTAATATAATACTTCTACAAGAAGATCAGGCAGAAGAGAGCTCTAAAGAAGAAAGGAGTCTAGAGCTCACCTATATATTGGGCAGATCTTCAGGTACACAGACAAGTACACACACACAAGCACTCAGTGCATTTTCTGCTATTCAGATTCTACTCAAGTAGCGACGTTCTGACTTTAGCATCGGAGCCGCCTCCACCGGAACATCCCCGGTGGTCACTCTGTGCTCTATTTTGCAGGAATATTTCCTAGCCGTGGTCCCGATCAATATTCAAGCAGTAACATTTTGGCGCCATCCGTGGGACCGACAAGGAATATGGCTAGGCAATCACCTTCAAACACTCGCTCAGTCCAAAATCGACGAGCGAAATCAAGCGGCTCCCGCCAAAGAAGTCGGCAACCAACACCGTCCCAACAACATTCTAGTAATGACTGGATTAATGTAACTTCAGTCACCCCGAAGACGACTGACAGCTCCCAGGGAACTCGTTCCCCGACCCCACTTTTAAAAAGGGGAGACTTGCGCCATCGCCTAACCAAAAAGCTGTTTGACACTCCGAATGCGGATCTGACCAGAGAAGTCCACGAACTTAAGGGTGTGGTATCCACCTTACAGAAAAAGCTTGAAGAGGTGGCCCCGATGATTTCTACTAACCAGACACGCCTCGATCCCAGTGACCTTCGTCTTAGACTGACCTCAAGGTCCAGCTATGGTCGAAAGTATAAATCAGAGACTGATCCCAGCTATCAGCCAGAAGAAGAAACCGAAAAACATGTCACCAGAAGTGGATCGTATTTTCGACACGGGATGTCAGTAGAGAACAGCACGAATTCGCCTCCTGTTGTAGGTGGCGAAATTCGGGGTCAACACTGCGCGAACCAAAGGCATTGTCCCCAAGGACGAATTCATGGCTCCATGCGAAAAGTGCGTCCCCAAGGGCGAACTTCTCGCAAAACTATCTCTGGGCCTTGCCCGGAGGCATTCACTCCCCCAAGGGAAGACTCAGCATACCCTCTGTCCAAAACAATTGAGAAGGCGAAACTCCCTCCGAATTTTCGGATGCCGCAGTGCGATTTATATGATGGGAGCGGAGACCCTGGAGAGCACGTCTACCAGTTTCAAACAAATATGCTAAGTCTCTGATGCCGTCATGTGCCGGGCGACTTTGAGAAGGCACGCATGCATGGGTTAAGTCTCAGCGACCCAGGACCATCCATTCTTTCGTGTCTAGTTTCAGAAACATTTTGTGAGCAGCCGAACAAGAATTCTCTTCTCAACGTGGTCCAAGAAAGGACCGAGTCTTTGTCGCGGTATTTGGGACGCTTTAATGCGGCGACATTAGAGATAGATAATCTCGGTGTATTTTATGCGGGGGCTTCGTCCTATTTGCATTTGCGGTAAATCCCCCGGAAGCATGAGCGCCTTGTTGGATAAAGCCAACAGGTATATCCAGGCCGAAGAGTACTTAGAAACTAACAGAGGACAAGAGCAAGAAAAGAGAGCTCGAGAAAATAGTCCAAAAGGTGGACAGGGTTCTAAGCGTTCAAGAAGGGACGAAAGGCGCCCCAAAGAGATGTTCGACATGAATAATCTGACGCCATTGACTGCAAGACCATCGCAGATTCTTCATGAGATAAAGGATAAAGAGATACTGGAAAGACCAGACATGATGAGATCGGCGCCCAGTCAGAGAGACAGGAATTTGTGGTGCCGTTACCACAACGACCATGGCCACACTACCGACAAGTGTGAATCGCTCAAGCGTGCTATAGAGGCTCTTATCAAACGCGGACACTTGCGAGGGTATGTCGATCGAAGGAATGAAAAGAGGGAAGCCACTCCTTTAGCAGGAAGAGAAGAAGCGCAAGAAAATGGGGGAGTCATCCATACTATCTCCGGAGGAATTGCTGCAGGAGGTTCTTCCGGACATGGACGAAAAGCTTACGCAAGAGAAGTCCTCACAACTATGGGGCCGTCAGTTAAGAAGCAGAAGATAGAACCGGCCCCAACAATATCCTTCTCTGATGATGATGTGGGAGACACGAGAACACCTCATGACGACCCCCTAGTTGTTACACTCCGGGTAGGGAACTTCGACATGAAGAGAATCCTTGTAGACAATGGGAGCTCGGCGGAAGTACTTTTTTATGAAGCATTTCAAAAAATGAACATCCCATCCGACCGCTTACGGAAGATAGATACGCCCCTATACGGTTTTTCTAACCATCCTGTTGCCTGCGAGGGAATTATTACATTACCCGTAACCGTGGGTGCCCCTCCGACTCAAGCTAAGCTGATGTTAGACTTCGTGGTGGTACGCATTCCCTCGGCCTATAATGCAATCTTGGGGCGAGCAGCGTTAAACCAATTAAAGGCGGTGGTATCAACATACCACATGAAGATGAAATTCCCCACGGAGAATGGAGTTGGGGAAGTAAAGGGAGACCAGGTGGTGGCTCGGCAGTGCTACATGGCATCATGCCGAAGCAAATCCAAAGAAACCCTCATGATAGAGGATTTGAGGGATGAGACCAAAGTCGAGAGAGGCAAGCCCGCTGAAGACCTCATTCATATCGAATTATATCCGGGAAATCAAGAGAAGACAGTAAGGGTGGGAACCGGTCTGTCAGACAACCTCAAGCTCAAGCTTGTGGATTTATTAAGGGGCTACTCAGATATCTTCGCCTGGACGGCATCCGATATGCCTGGGATTGATCCTGAAGTGATCACCCATAAATTGAATGTTGACCCCCTCAAGAAGCCGGTCAAGCAAAAGAAGAGGACATTCGCTCCTGAAAGACAAGTGAAAATCGAAGAAGAAGTTGACAAGTTATTGGCAGCAGGGTTCATTGAGGAGATATCGTATCCTGATTGGGTCGCCAATGTCGTGATGGTACCCAAGTCGAGCGACCGTTGGAGGATATGCATCGACTTCACTGACCTCAACAAGGCTTGCCCAAAAGACAGCTACCCGCTACCTCGAATTGACATTTTGATTGATGCAACTTCGGGTCATGAGCTATTAAGTTTCATGGATGCGTATTCTGGGTACAACCAGATAAAGATGTGCGTAGATGATATCCCCAAGACCTCCTTTATCACAGAACGGGGATTATATTGTTATAAAGTCATGCCTTTCGGACTCAAGAATGCGGGGGCAACTTATCAGCGCCTCGTTAACATGATTTTCCACGACTCAATTGGGAGAAACATGGAGGTATACGTGGATGACATGCTGGTCAAGAGTGTGGAAGCCGAGGCTCATGTGGAAGACCTCAAGGAAACCTTCGACATCCTGAGAGCTTATAACATGAAACTAAACCCGCTCAAGTGTGCGTTTGGCGTAGCACCACGTAAGTTCTTAGGATTCGTGGTATCTCAACGAGGTATAGAAGCAAACCCAGAAAAGATAGACGCTATTCATGCCATGAAGTCACCTCGGACAATCAAGCAGGTTCAGGAGCTTACGGGAAGAGTGGCGGCTTTGGGAAGGTTCATGTCCAAGTCAGCCGAAAAATGCCTCCCCTTTTTTAAGACTATCAGGAAGGCGAAAGATTTCGAGTGGACCGAAGAATGCCAGAGATCATTCGAAGAATTGAAGCAATACCTGTCTTCCAGGCCGCTACTTACAAAACCTGTAACTGGTGAAGATTTGTTCTTATACCTATCGGTTAATGAAGTAGCGGTAAGCACGGTTTTAATCCGAGAAGAAGAAGACAAGCAAAGACCTGTTTATTACATGAGCAAGGTCTTACAGGACGTGGAAACAATGTACCCTCGAATAGACAAAGTGGCCCTAGCCCTTGTCACATCGGCGAGGAAATTGAGACCATACTTCCAGTCGCACACCATCGTTGTGTTGACTGATCAACCATTGGGTAAAGTTCTCCAAAATCCTGATGCATCGGGGAGAATGGTAAACTGGTCGGTGGAACTAGGCGAGTTTGATATTCGGTATCAACCCCGTACAGCAATTAAGGCTCAAGCCTTATCAGATTTTGTTGTTGAGTGCACAATACCGGAGAACCCCCCGCAGTTGATTCTTTCAGAAGTTTCGGATCCTTGGCTCCTTTATGTTGACGGCTCTTCCAAGGTAGGAAGTAGCGGAGCCGGGCTTATACTTATTAGCCCTGAAAAGTTTGTGATTGAGTACGCCCTCCGCTTCAATTTCCAGACATCAAACAATGAAGCTGAGTATGAGGCGCTCCTAGCAGGAATAAGGTTGGCACACTCTCTCAAAGTTGACTCTCTTTCCGTCCATAGCGATTCTCAATTAGTTGTGAATCATATTTTGGGAGAATATGGGACGAAAGATGATAGAATGGCCCAGTACCTCCAAGCCGTGAAAAAGGAAGCTTCAGAGTTCAAAAATTCGCCATCCGCCACATATCGCGAGACCAAAATGCCCAAGCAGACTCACTGTCAAGACTCACTTCCGAGGACATTTCGGAGTTAAACCGGGCAGTATACATTGAGTTCCTCCAAGAAAGAAGTATCCAGCTCTCAAAGGAGGTGGATGTAATAGAACATGAACCTTGCTGGATGGACCCAATTATTCAGTACCTCGTCTCGGGAGTGTTACCGTCAGAGAAAAGCGAAGCGCGCAATTTACGTGCTAAAGCTGCTCAGTTCGCCCTTGTAGATGGTATGCTATATAAGAAATCTTTTAGCCTGCCATACCTAAAGTGTCTGAGCCCTAGAGAGGCAGACTATGCGTTACAGGAGGTCCATGAAGGGATTTGCGGACAACACTTGGGGGGAAGAAACCTGGCACACAAAATCTTGCGGCAAGGTTATTATTGGCCAGGTATGCAGAGAGAGGCGATCAAGTTCACAAAAAGATGTGACCGCTGTCAAAAATTTGCCCCGCTCACGCACACTCCGGCGGCACCCCTTAGTATCTTGACTTCCCCAATTCTGTTTGCAATGTGGGGAATGGATATTTTGGGCCCATTTTCGATGGCTACCGGGCAAAGGTGTTTTGTGATAGTCGCCATCGACTACTTCACAAAATGGACTGAGGCTGAATCATTGGCCACCATAACGGCATCGAAATGCGAAGAGTTCTTCTGGAAGAACGTTGTCTGCCGCTTTGGGGTTCCAAAGATCCTGATCACAGATAATGGGAAGCAATTCGACAATTCAAACTTTCGAAAGTTTTGTGAAGGTCTCTCTATTGATCTCCGTTTTACGTCGGTCGCTCATCCCCAATCTAATGGACAGACAGAGAACATGAATCGCTCAATCCTTCAAGGGTTGAAAAGAAAGCTGGACGATGCGAAGGGGGCATGGGTTGATGAGCTTCCTAAGGTACTTTGGGCATACCGCACAACACCCCATTCTGTGACAGGCGAGACACCATTTCTCCTATCTTTCGGTACAGAGGCGCTGCTACCCGTAGAAGTGGGCCTCCCCACGGTTCGAGTGTTGCAATTTTCGGAGGCAGAAAACGAAGAGAATCTCAGAGGGAATCTGGATCTATTAGATGATGTGCGAGCTCAAGCCTTAGATCGGATGATTTCAACAAAACAACGAGTTGCACGATTCTACAACCGAAAGGTCCGAATGAGGATATTTAGAGCCGGCGATCTAGTCCTCAGAAAATTGGAAGTTTCAAACCCTAAGGCAGCTGTGGGGAAGTTGTCGCCAAATTGGGAAGGACCTTACAAGATATCGAAGGTGCTTAGGCCAGGCGCCTATTCACTGGAAACAATTTCAGGAGAGGCGATCCCGCGAACATGGAATGCTGACAACTTGAGGAAATACTACCAGTAGAATCTTAAGGAAAAGCGAAGACGTTCTCTTTATTTGTTTTGGGGGGAAAGTAGCATAGAGCATAGTTGGAGAGTAGAGATGAAGTTTTTCCGTTATAATAAAATTCAACTGCAGTTTGAAGTATTTCGTTTCGTCTACCCAATATTAACATCTTCATTATTGTGTGAAAGAGGTATTGCTTACATTAGCATATCGATCATTAGTTAATTCAGTTGACGATATTCGTGTTCCCAAGAACGACAATATCCGAACAGACTGCCCGAACAGATTGCTCGATTAAGTGAAACAACGAATGTTGCTCAAGCAAAGTATCACCCAATGTGATAGGGTAAGACACAAGTCTTACCTAACACGGTCTAGCTATAGTTCTAGCCCGAGAAACGGCAAAACCATGTGGGAGATCGTCGCCCTACCCTGTTTTGTTAATTCGAAACATGGCCAAGCGTGAGTGCGAGGCTTCTTTGCCAGCCCTTAGCTGACGATAAGGGTTCGCGTCAAAGTAAAAACAAAATATCACCCAATGTGATAGGGTAAGACACAAGTCTTACCTAACACGGTCTAGACTTAGTTCTAGCCCGAGAAACGGCAAAGCTATGTGAGAGATCGTCGCCTCAACCTGTTTTGTTAATTCGAAACGTGACCGAGCGCGATTGCGAGGTTTCTTTGCCAGCTCTTAGCTGACGATAAGGGTTCGCGTCAAAGTAAAAATAAAGCAAAAGGCGAAAGATTCAAAACAGGAATGCAAGAGCAAAACCCCTCAAGGGGTAAACAGAAATGTTTCCATGTGCAAGCCTCTGAGGCAATAATAGTACTAAGGGAACATCAAAAGGGAATTACAAAACGGACAGAAGAATAATCATAAATTGCCCTAAGACGCAGGAGCATCCCCTGATCGGACACTTTTCTCCCCAGGAGAAATAGCATCTCCAGCTTCAGTAGGTGCAGCAGTTTCACCCGATGGCGAGTCAAAACTGGGCACCACAATGTCTTCCAAGAAAAGGCTCGGATATTTGGCCACCGTTAACTCCTTGGCCTTCTGGAACCCCTCTTGAAAGATGGAAAGCCCATCTTCTGTCCGCTTCCGGAGCCATTCATCCCCAGCAGTACCATCAAGGAAGGCATGAATTGCCTTATTCCCAATCTCGGCCTTTTCATGCCTTAGTTTCTCACATCTTCTTTCAAGACGACCGAGTTTTGTAAGCAGATCAGCATTCTCAGTCTTGAGGTTCTTAACCTCCTTGTCTAGTTTGTCAGCCTTGCCTTCGGCTGCTCTCTTGTCAGTTTCGGCGTTGCGAGCCACATCCATCGCCATGGCGAACCTGTCCTGCATTTGGCTGCTATAGCAGTAAGCCTGAAAATAAGAGAGAGATGAAGACGAATTATGTGTCAGAAAGACGGGGAGAGTTTAAGTAACAACTCAAAAAAAACTAGGGAGTAAAGAAAGTATTATTACGTTGTAAGCAGCTTGGACGTGTGCCATAGCAAAGGCCTCATGAGGCTGGTTTTCCAAGATAAGTTTATCACTTGGCAACACCCCATGAGCTAAGTGTTGAGCGGAGACGTGCGAGTGGGGCATTCCCGAATCCCCTCTCTTAATGGTCCATCGGGGACGAAAGATTGGATCCTTGTCGATGGGAATATCCTCAACCACAAGCGTAGGCACTGGTGGAATAGGAGCGCGAAGCCGTTTCACAATAGGAGAAGAACCTTCCCCCGTGCTCTCCTTCCTTTTCCCCTTCGTAGCCTTCTGCAGCAATCCTATAAAGTCACCTTTTGCAGCATCTCCTTTGCCAGCCATTTCTGTAAGAAAACAAAAGAAACCGAGTTAGATAACTTGTTCACAAAAAGAAAGGACAGAAATATATAAACATGGCTCCAGACTCTACCTAGACTTGGAGTACTAGAAGTTGATGTTCCTATCGTCTGTTCTCGAGTCTTAGACTTCGAAACAATTCGAGGTTCTAAAACAGGAGTTGGAGGAACAGGCATAGCGGGGGCAGGAGGAATGAGCCCCGCATGCTGCATCTCTTGATCTGTAAGGGGTTCATCAATATTGAGAACACCCCTCCTCTTTATGTGATCAAGCAGTTTCTTTGTCATATCATTGGGAGCCAGAAAACCCTTCTTTTCGTAATCTTTACAGAAACCGTTCCACCTTCTTGGGAACTCCCATTTGCCGCTTGGCCGCTGAATGAAGAAGTATCGAGAGTGCCAACCTTTGTTAGATTTGGGACCCCCCTTTATCACTCTGATCCGATTATGAATATAATACCAGCCAACGCATTTGGCCACATTCTTTATAAAGCATACCTCAAGGTATAACCTCATGAAGTCATGGACCGTCACTGGATACCCTGAGGTCTGCACAAGGTAAATCAAGCCAACTAGCTTCCTCCACCCGTTGGGCACAAGTTGACCTGGCGCCATTTTATAGTGGTTGAAAAAGGCGACGGCAAAGGGGTGCATTGGGATTCTATAGCCAGACTTAATCTGGCCTTCGTAGACACTGGTTTCCAAGTCCGTACCATAGTTGGCAGGCTCTTGGAGTGCAGGAACCCGAGCAGAGAAAGGAGGAGGCAAAGGATATTCTTCCAAAAGAGAGACTATACTTTCTTTTGACATCTTGTTCCTCTTCTCATCTGCGGCGAACCAAGTGTCTTCATCGAACTTATCTTCAGCTTCATCTTTGATTCCCCCAAGAGCATCATCTATATGGGGAAACGAAGTGCTGGTTTGGGGAGCAGAAGTTCCTACTTGACTGTTATGAGTTGAAGTACCTACTTGTGAGGATCTACTTTCTGAATCACTTTCTAAATTTTCTGTTGAACTACTCGAACGTGACGAAGAACTACTTGAAGTTGATGAAGACATATTCTAAACAGACTCTACGATATTCAGAGCTACTAAAGGGATATAGATATGTGCCGAGCAGGAAAATGAGAAGAAGAACTTACTTGTCAAAGTGAGCCGAACAGAGATAGAGTGAGTAGCAGGGGGCAAATGAGGAGAGGAGCTCCAAATGTATATAAATAGGAGTTGGAGTAACTGCCATTGTAAAGGCGGCAACATTTAATTCACGTCTGGCGCGTTTCCCGGAGTATTTAAATTTAAAATTTGAATTTAAACCGCCACAATTTTGATGGCTAAAGGAACGTTACAACCGTTTCGATTCCCACCACGTAGCAATGCCCGAGCATAATGAAACATGGCAAAGCCCGAGCAGAGTGCCCGTGCAGCGTGCCCGTACAGGGTTCCCGTGCAGCGTGCCTGTGCAGCGTGCCCGTGCAGAGTGCCCGAGCAGAATGCCCGTGCAGGGTCCCGAGTAAGGTCCCCGAGCAGGGTTCTCGAGCAGCGTTCCCGTGCAGCGTTCCCGTGCAGAGTGCCCGTGCAGCGTGCCCGAGCAGATGCCCGTGCACGGTTTCCGAGCAAGTTTCTCGAACAGAGTGTTCATGCAGCTTACCCGAGCAGAATGCCCGTTCAGCGTGCCCGAGCAGAGTGCCCGTGCAGCGTGCCCGTGCAGCGTGCCCGAGCAGAGTGCCCGTGCAGCTTGCCCGAGCAGAGTGCCCGAGCAGAATGCCCGAGCAGAGTGTCCAAGCACATCATGCCGGCCAGACCATGATGATTAACCCCAGGCTTCCCGAGCAGGATGCCCGACCAGGCCTCCTGAACAGGATTGCCGACCAGGTTTCCCGACCAGGAAGCCAGGATGCGCGACCAGAATTCCCGACCAGGATGGCCGACCAGGATGCCCGAGCAGGCCTCCCGACCAGGATGGCCGACCAGGATGCCCGAGCAGGCCTCCCGACCAGGGTGCCCGACCAGGATAGCCGACCAGGATGCCCGAGCAGGCCTCCCGACCAGGATGGCCGACCAGGATGCCCGAGCAGGCCTCCCGACCAGGGTGCCCGACCAGGATGGCCGACCAAGATGCCCGAGCAGGCCTCCCGACCAGGATGCCCGAGCAGGATGCCCGACCAGGCTTCCCGAGCAGGATGCCCGACCAGGCTTCCCGAGCAGGATGCCCGACCAGGCTTCCCGAGTTGGATGCACGACCAGAATGTTCAATCAGGACTCCCGAGCAGGATGTCCGAGTCGAACGTCCGAACATGATTTTAGTCGATTTTCTACATTAGATGCCTTTAACTGTTCACTTGAGGGAACGGTCAAAGACAGGGGGCATTATGATATGGCTAAATATATCCACCCAACCGACTAATGACACGTGGCATGTTTGACTCTGAGTGGACTAACAAACCTGTAACGGGATAGAACCTAAGAGAGGTAATAGAAGCCGTTAAGGACTCAAGTGCTAAAGGAAGAGTCCTAATATAATACTTCTACAAGAAGATCAGGCAGAAGAGAGCTCTAAAGAAGAAAGGAGTCTAGAGATCACCTATATATTAGGCAGATCTTCAGGTACACAGACAAGTACACACACACACACAAGCACTCAGTGCATTTTCTGCTATTCAGATTCTACTCAAGTAGCGACGTTCTGACTTTAGCATCGGAGCCGCCTCCACCGGAACATCCCCGGTGGTCACTCTGTGCTCTATTTTGCAGGAATATTTCTTAGCCGTGGTCCCGATCAATATTCAAGCAGTAACAAGTCAAAAGATTTGTCACGCCCCCCACAGCTGTGACCACACGCCACCAATCGCCTACCCATCACCACAGCCACCACCAATCGGCCCCACAACCAATCTGCCGCCGTCGTTCCTCTCATCCTAAGATCTACAACCACCACCGTATCCTGCCACCAATTGCGCCACAGCGACCACTAACCGCCTTCTGCCACCATGCCTCTCATCTCCTAACATCTTCCCAACCACGAAATCCCCGAATTTTGCACAGCTGTGACCACCACCACATCCCGCCACCAATCGCCTACCCATCACCACAGCCACCACCAATCGCCCACACAACCAATATGCCGCCGCGGTGACTCACATCCTAAGATGTACAACCACCATATCCTGCCACCAACCGCACCATAGCGACCATCCCCCACGACCATGCCTCTCATCTCCTAACATCTTCACCACCATCGAATCCTGAATTTTCCATCACCAACGACCCGTGCCCGCAAATATACAGTGAGATCTATGTCTCTGTGTGAGAAAAAGATAGACATAATCTTATTTTAACTCAAAAATCCCAAAAAACCCCTCCACTAAAATATAGAAACAAAAACACATATATACAGTCAGTACGTGCGTGGGTTTTATTATGTTGTAATTCTAAATAACCTGATAACAAATGACAACTACAATTGAAGTTTTAGGCTTACCGACTGAAGACTTGAAGAGAGAATTTTGATGTTGATGGGTAGTTACGTGAGCTTAACGTAGAGGGTGACTCTCTCCGGTAGGTAACTCAAAGTTACTGGAGAGTGGGATAGTGTTCGATGAGAGTGGTCTAGGGATGGCAATGGGGCGGGTCGGATGTAGATCTCATAACATCCGTACCCGCCCCGGTAGCACTAGAATCTCGACCCGCCCCGCCCCCGGGTCAAAAAAATATTATACCATAATCGATCCTAAGTTAGTTTAGAAAAACCGTTCCCGCCCCGCCCTTGGTGTTGATCCCAGTACTGTTTATACTTTGGCATTTCTTGTCCCTATCTTCTTCTAGTTGTTCTCTATTGTACAGCGTATACATTTTCACTGGTAAAAGAATTCCATTGCAACCTAACCTACCAAGAGCAAAAGCTCTAAAGCAACATCAGGAACAATGCAAGCAGAAAAGAGAAAAAACTATCCTTGTAAAATGTAATAGGGTATTTGTCAAAAGAAAAAAAAATGCAATCAATGATTTCCTCTCATACAGCAAAATCTCAAAACTACAAGAAGCTCCGGCCAAGATTCCATGTCCTTGCACATAGCTGACTCCTTCGGCCCCATAAATACACCTGTACCTAGCATTCCTTAAGCTGTAAAAGTCATAGCCGATGCCAATCTACAAAGCTCTGCAAGCCGAAGGGAAATCAAACCATTCATTAAGCTTGTTTGTTTTGACGAAAGGAGGCAACTATCTTGCATTCACCCCGATCCCATGGTGAACATACACTATGTTGCAGACGATGGTCGCGGAGGTAAAGGCAAACGCCGACGGTGCGGGGAAGAGGAAGAAGAGAAGGAGTCAAGGAGGTGGGGCGGCAGATCGGCAGAGAGGAGAGAAGAGAAGATTAGAAAATTTTAGGGTTTGTGACTATTTAGATTTATGGATGGACGGCTAAGATTGGTTAGTGCATAGGATAAGTATAACGGGTGGGTACGGGTTAGTGGCGGATCGGATACCGGGGCGGGTTGGACAGAATACCATGCCCGCCCCTAACACGCTGCGGATTTAAAAAATATCATACCTACCCGTTAACCCGGTCAAAGTCAAAATAACCCGCTCCTAACGGGGCGGGGCGGGGCGGATAGTATTTTACACTTTTGGTCTAATACTATTAGACCACTCAGTGGTCTAATACTATTAGACCACTCAGTGGTCTAATACTATTAGACCACTGAGTGGTCTAATACTATTAGACCACTCAGTGGTCTAATAGTATTTTACACTTTTGTCCTAGAGTTGGACACGTGTCATCACTTGGATGAGTTTCAGTATAACACCAAAAGTGAATATACTAAAAATAAAAAAATTGTTCTCTTAATAATTAGTGGGGCTGACAAAATGGGTGGGTGAGTTGGGTTTGGGTGTTAAATAATTGGGTTGGGTCTAAATGAATCATAAACCCATTTAACCCATTTAGTAATGGGTTAAATGGGTTATCTCTTAAATGGGCTGGTTTCACCCATTTACACCCATGTATCCGTGACAAAATTCTCATCTCTCCCCTTCGTCTGAAACCACCGCCACCGATTCACATGCTACAGTCACAGCCACAGCCCGTATCCACCTCTACCGTCGCCGTCGCCGCCCATACCCACCTCCGCCGCCACGTTACCACCTCAATACCCACAACCACCGTATCATGCCACAATTACCACCACACCCACAACAAAACCAACAACTACCACCACAACAAGCCGAGATCCTTCATCTGTAACCACCGCTAAACAATTGACATTACCCACAGTAGAAACCACCATTTCGTGGCTCCTCCACAAAAACCCAAATCTGCTTCTCTTTTGCTCTTCCACAAAGACTATGGCAAATTTGAATTTCACTCACAACCTCAATGTGCCTAGATATCTTCTACGCTCAGGCGGTGGGTGCTCGGCCTAGTGGTTGTGGATGTGCACTTGGTCGCCGATTGCGGCCGTGGGTGTGCAATAGTTGGAGGCGATGGTGGTGGCCAGAGGACTGCGACCGGAGAGGATGCATGATGGTGGCCGTGGGTCTGCGAATGGAGGTGACCGGAGGTGATTGTTGGGCAGTAGTGGTAGCTTTCTGTGCCAGATTGGTGGATGTACTGTGGAATGTGGCTGCCGGCGTGACTGGGTCAGAGAGAGAATTGCGGCTTATGTGTGCACGCTGATGCGTGTGGGTGTTGGTCTGCGGCCGGCGTGATTGGTTGCTACCGGCGCGACTGGAGGCGATTACTGGCTGAATATGAATCGTGAGGACGATGAAAGGGACTCCATTACTGCTGGTGGTGTTGGTTAAGAGAGACAGAGAGAGTGTGTGTGTGTGTGTCTCCGTCACCGTGCCAGCTTATTCTCACTTATTTGTTAATGTGCCACTAAAAAGTCAGATAGGTATACGGTTAAATGGGCACCCATTTACAACCCACTTAAACTCATGATTAATTGGGTTGTAAAATGAATGACCCATTTACGACCCATTTATTAAACGGGTGGGTTTGGGTAAATTTTAATTGGACGGATTTGGGCGGGTAAATGGGTTTGGGTCTTTATTGCCACCCCTAATAATTAGTATAGATATGTAAGTAACACAGACTCACAGACTGCTTTTTTTGGTGTATTCATTTACAAGGGGATTCACTTTGATCGAGGCTTTTGAAAAGGATGATGTTGATGAACCTGAATGGGCAACTACAATGCGGATTCCAAACTAGGCATGAAAATTTTTGTTCAATTTGATGTTGTGCATATAGAAACCACTAGCCAATGTGGCACGAGTTTGCTCGTTATCCACGATTTCTAACCTTGTTGTAGGAATCTTCCTTCAACCCTATGTATAGTGACAATTAATAGTCGTTAAATATTTCTAGCGATTTTTCTTCTAACACTTTCAATAATAATAATTAGCAGTAATTTTTTAGCGTCATTAAATAAAAATCAATAGAAACATTTACAGATGATTGATTATCACTATACAGGGGATAAGAGGAAGATTCCTCCAACCGGGTTGGCAGCAAACAAATTTCCTTTTCTTAAAAGAGGTAATATCTCCTATATATTGATCAACAACCCAGTTGCTTCCTTATAAAACTTCAGAAAAAGGACAATAATTGTTAAGGCATGCATATTCTCGGTGCAAGATCAAGAGTCTTATGAGAGGATGAGATATTTGGGCCACGGGAAACCAGATTTTTATGGCCCGATTTTAGCAATAACAAAAAACTATTTCCACTTAATATCGGGTATGATACTAGACCTTCTCGATCGTAATACAAGAAATGAAAAGAATAACAAGGCGACTTTAATGTTTAAACTTCTTAGCAAGCATATTGATCTTTTTTCGGTGCTTAAGCACTACAATGATACTCTTAAGAAAGTCTCATACAGATTGATTTTTTCTCATACTGTCGCTACGCAAGTCGATCGACACATCGGACATGTTTTGGTTCTTGCAATCCAATCCAGTATGCAGTCCCTGTGGAACATATGCTTGCATGGTAATGCCGCAGCCATCGTACCCATGGAAAGCTTGCTGTCTAAACAAATTGAGCACGCAGCTTCTGCTGCATTACTATCCAACATCTGCACCTCAGTTAACGCACTAACCTCGCTATACACGCCTTCCTCCTCCTCCCCCTCCTCTTCTACTTCTCCTACATCTTCCTCCTCCTCTTCTTCTTCTTCTTCTTCTTCTTCTCCTTGTTCTTCTTCTACTTCTTCTTCATCCACCTCCCCAAGTTCGTCATAATCTTCCTGCTGGAAGATGACACTCCCCTTTCTGTCAATCTCGGCCACGATTTTGATGTTGGGGCAACTCGAATCAAGAATGGCTTCGGTGTTGAATTTAAACCCATTAAGAAGTTTGCTACATGTTTGTTCAGCTACTTTTGCACAGTTTTCCGTATATACACATAAATTTTCAGCGCAGGCCAAGTGGAAGGCGAGGAGTTCTAGAGCAGCTGGGTCCAACAAAGTTGAGAGTTGGAAAATAGAGCAACTTTTGCTGGTTGTGTAGATTGGGAATTCAACCGTGCTGCCTTCACTAACACGGGTTACCGTCATCGTCTTGTTCACGCGAAATACAAGTAGTCCTTTACCGCCAGTGCCTGGGTTTGTTCCTTCTTGTTTCCCCTTAAAAACCCTTACTGCTGTTACTTCCACTTTTTCCTTCATGTAAACCATCTCTCTCTTCCTCTCCCTCTCCCTCTCCCTCTCCCCCCTTCCTTTGGGTCTCCTTGCTTATAAAGAAGCCGATGGCGGTTACTCAACTTACTACTTGAAATCATGATCTGTGTAATAGTATTACTAATGCGGCTCAGCTTAGGACTTCCTGTTTCGCTTTTTTGGTAAGTACTATGAAGGTGCTTTACGGTAATTGAAACAATTAAGATGGCCTTCGAAGGATGTGGACAATAGCGTCTGTTATAGCATAAGTGTCACTAAAAACGTTTGTGACTATTTTTAACCTTGGGAGAAGGATAGTATATCTTATCGGCTAAGAAGCTTCTATTCTACATTATCTCTATTTTAATAGTTTTACTGACGAAATATTGCCGCTACAATTTTTTTTGTCAATATTGCTAATATTTATAGTGGCAATTTTTTGTCGCAAAAAAGCATTTAACGATATTTTTTTTCCTATTATAGCATATATTTTGTACAGTAGAGGATCCTACTTCACTTTATCTTATTCTTGTACTTGCTATAGAAGCAATGGAGGATTCTAGTTTGGCTTCTCTTACTCTTGTACTTGCTCCAAAACTGATCTAACAATAAAGTTTCTCTGCTTATTTTTCAGGAGGTTATGTGCTTCTCGGCATACATGTTGTTTTCTTTCTTTATCTTGATAAGGATAGACGTCCTTTAAAATAAAATAAAAAGATTTGGAAGCCGGAAATAATTGATGTTTTTACAAGGTAATTTTTGTTGTCAATTTGAAGCATAAAGTTTATTTCAAAAGTCTTACCAAAAATATTTATCAAATATTCAACAAAAATCACCATTGATGTAATTTTCTGCACACTTTTCTAATGCCTGCCAATATTTTGCTTATATTTCTTTTCTTTTTTTCAGTCAAATCTATATCGATAAAATATATAATAAGCGAAGGGAGAGCTTTTTTGCGCGACACATGATCACAGAGATAGTTTATTTTCTTGATACGTTATGCATTATGTTTTTAATGTGAAATAGAATTATAAAACTATAAGTGTCCCTAAAAGTCTAAAATATTATCTTGGATGAGGTTCTTATTTCTTGAGAAGTTAATTTCCATAGAACTAAGCCTATACAATTGAAGAACTAATTCAAAACGTTTTAAACTCTAACTGATTAATTAACTAACTTATTAGGACTTAATTTTGACTATTGTATCCTTAAAATCAATCTCTAATATGAATATATAAATTCATATATCTTAAAAACGAAAATGACATATTGAATTTAGAAGAGGAAAAAAAAAAGATGCTACAATTGAGATTGAAACAATAAAAATAATATAATACGTGATTGTTAATTTTTTTAAATATAAAATTTGCTTAGTGTAATTTATGTAACGTTTATTACTAAATAATAAATAAAGCGAGAGCTTCTTTACGCGCATCATCACAGAGATAGTTTCTTCCCTTGACACGTCATCACATTATATATGTTTTCAATGTAAAATAAAATTATGACCATTATAAGTGCCAATAAAGGTCTAAAATATTATCTTGGATAAGGTTCTTATTTTTTGATAAGTTAATTTCCATATTACTAAGTCTTATATAATTGAAAAACTAATTCTAGACGTTCTAAAATTCTAAATGATTGATGAACTAAGAGTGTGTTTGGAACCATGGAATTGATGGGATTTCATTTCAAATCCTTAAATTTTGTTGTTTGGAACATTAAAAAAAGGAATTGGAATTGGATTTCATGGGATTTGACTGGATTTGTTTCTATAGTGTGAAATCCGATGAAACATGGTCGAATTTCATGGGATTTCGATTTACTTGAATTAAAATTAATTATTTACCTATCTTACCATTTTTTCTGGATCTCTCCAACAATGAACCCACCACCACCATCTTCATTGCCGCTACCGCAACACCACTTTTACTACCACCACCAGCACCACTACTGCCACCGCCACCACTACTGTCGCCACCACCACCGTCGTCGCCGCCACTACTACCACCACTGCCACCACCACCACTACCACCACCACCACCACTACCACCGCCACACTACCACCGCCGCCATCACTACCACTGTCGTTGCCGCCACAACCAATGCGAACACTACCACCACCACCACCACCACTACAACCACCATCGCCACTGCATCCCTCACCTCTACCCCACCGCCATCGCCACCAACAGTACTGCCACTATTGCCACCACCACCACTATTGCCACCCCTACTGCCATCGCTACTACCACCTCCACCGCCACTGCATCCCCCACCACTACTGCCACCGCCAACCACCGTCAGTACTACCACAACTACCACCGTCGCCACCACTACCACCGCCACCACCGCCACCACTACCACCACAACCACTATCGCCGCCGCTGCCACCAATAATGCCACTACCACCACCACAGCCACCACCACAGCCACCACCACCACCACTATTGCCACCACCGCTGCCGCCACTACTACCTTCACCCCCACCACCATCACTACTACCGCCACCACCACCATCACCGTAGCAACCACTACTGCCACCACCAATACCACTATTGCCACCACCATTACTGCCACCATTGATGCCGCCATTACTGCCTTCACCCCCACCACCATCACTACTGTCGCCACCACCACCATCACCGCCGCCACCACTACTATTGCCACCACAATCGTCGCCATCACTACTGTCACCTCCGCCGCCATCACTACTGCCACCACCGCCGCCACTACTGCCATCGGCATCACTATTGGCGTTAGTTGATGACCTCTAGTTACACTTTGTTACACCTCAATACCACGACTACCATCATTACCATCACTTGACCACCCAACCACCTACGATGTTGCTACACCGTGCAATGCCGCCGCTGCCGCCACCACCATGTGCTGGCACTAGCACACTTGAAACCATTTACCGTTATTTGTTTTTCATCCTAAATCAAGGATATAATTGTCTAAAAAATTATTACTTTTCCATTTTCTCTGTTCTCCAAACACAAAATTGAAATTCTGTTATTTGAATTCCCTTTCGTTCCAAACAAAAAGAAGTGAATTGAATTCCAAATCCAATTCCAAATCTGAAATCCAAATCCCAAAAGAATTGGTTCCACACGGATCCTAACTTATTATGACTTAATTTTACTATTGTATCCTTAAAATCACTCTCTAATATGAATATAAAAATTCATATATCTTAAAGACGAAAAAAAAATATTAGATTTAGAAGAAAAAAAAAAGATGCTATAATTGATTTTAAAACAATAAAATTTGCTGACTGTAACTGATGTAATGATTTGTTAATATGGTATAGTAACATTCAGAATCCTTTTCGTAGAATACAAAAATTGATGTTACTTTTTGGGTGGAACCATACAAACAACAAATGAGTGTATAATTATTATTAATTAAAATTACAATAATGATAAAGCTTATTAATAAATCTGATAGTTGAAAATGCCTTAATGCTATATACTAAACGCATCAACGTATCTAAAGGTATGCAAATATAATTTTCGATGTGATCTTAAGTTTATTCAAATTTATAGGAAATATATAAGAGTTATATGAGGAAGCCTTATGTAGACACTAAAAATAATTTTACCATACAATGGTAAGTTATTTTTGTGACTAGTCAAATATTCAACGCTAGGAAAAATGCGGGCCTAGATACTGACTTGGACTCAAATCAAAGTTAAGTCTGAAAAACTAGCCCAAATAAGATTATGTGGTCCAGCCCATGGTCTTGTTACCAGAAAGTTCAATTAAGTCAAGTTTGACCAAAAGATTAATTAAAGGGGAACAAAAATCCCTTTAATTAAAAGACAAAATCCCACAATAATCTTTGATTTGACTAAATTCAACCCATCAATTTGTCTATAAATGAAGGGCTTTAGGTAAGGAAGAAGGACACTGAGTCGCTGCAAACAAGCCAGCGCTCTGCCAGAACTCTGTCACAAGCATACAACATCCCGAGAATTATGATTCATTTGAAGAACAATATGCACTAATTTAGTTTTGTTCTTCAATCGAGCATTCTCGACGATGAGAAATAATCTCTCTTTGATCCTAAACATCAAAGATAGATTCACCTTAAATTTTGGTGATTCTACAAGACAAAGATCGCCCTCAAGGAAAAGCCAACACAGTGGTTCAAGAACAAGATGTCTCAGCCATTGGATCGTGACCGAAATCAGAGATTGAATTAGAGGACTTATATTTTTTGTTTTGATTAAATTACAGAGTGGCGTAACCCTTCGTTTAAAAAAATATATCTTTAAATTGTAGTTTGTGCATTATTTCATGTCTCGTAGATTTAGACACGAAATTTGTGTGTACAAATTTCTGGCACGCCCGGTGGAACCTTCTCTGAAGAAGATTTCCAAATCACCTTTAACACATCGATGGCGCCCAAGAAAGTGCAACATATGCAAACCAAGGAGAACGCCTCAAAAAGTGTCGCTGCAAGGAGCAGTAGCAGCAGCATTTCAACCGTCCCCATGACTCGGAGGAGGGTCAAGGATGAAATGGTTGTCCCCAACCGAGTGGTGATACCAGCTTCTAAGCCACTGGGCAAGCCACGCGTTCAATTCAGGGAGGTCATCGTCTCGCGTTACGAGAAAGGCGGAGTGTCGGGATCGAAAGTCCCCCACCTTGAGTTAGAGGAGAATACCCTTCACGAGATGCCTCCACCATTATTTCAGTATGCCTCAGATGCAGACTCCAGCATCGGTTCGCAATGCGGTTCTTCCCCCATAGCCTAAAACACCTTGTGTCGTCGCCACGCTCCGAGTCGCACACTTCTTCACCTTCTGGTTACAAAGCAAGTGATGATGATTGGATCTATGTCTATTAAGGAACATCTGGCTGTTATGTCTAGGGCCTTTGAGAAACTGACCAAGACTGTAGAAGAGAAGGACTTCCAGATTGTAACTCTTATGAATAAGTTGGAACTGTAGACCAACGAGGAATCTAACCGAGGTGAAGTCAATGAGGCCTCAAAGAAGGGTGGCGCCAATTGACATCATGATGGGTCCATTTCTGATAGGTTTGAAAACAAAGAGGACATGTCCAACTCCGTCGCCTCCCTCTCAGTGCAGTATTTACAAGACATGATAACGAGCACAATCAGGGCACAAGACAGAGGACCTTCTCGCAAAAATCTCATGTATTCGAAGCCTTATACGAAGTGAATCGACAATATAAGGATGCTAGCAGAGTATCAGCCACCAAAGTTCCAGCAGTTCGACGGGAAAAGAAAACCCAAGCAACACATTGCTCACTTTGTTGAAACTTGCAACAACACAGGCAACGAAGGGGACCTCCTTGTCAAATAATTCATCAGGTCTCTCAAAGGAAATACGTTTGACTGGTACAACGACATCGAGCCCGAGTCCATCGATTGTTGGGAAGCAATGGATCGTGAATTCTTGAACCGGTTTTATAGCACGCGTCGCTCAGTGAGCATGATGGAGCTCATGAACTCCAGGCAGTTGAAGGACGAGCCTGTGGTGGACTATATCAACAGGTGGTGCTCACTAAGCTTAGACTGCAAAGAAAGGTTGTTAGACATTTTGGCAGTAGAAATATGTATGCAAGGCATGCACTGAGGCTTGTTGTACATTCTTCAAGGTAACAGACCAGCTAACTTTGAAGAATTAGCAACGCGGGCCCATGACATGGAAATCAGCATTGCCAATCATTGTGGTAACAGTCCTGCATTGTCTAACCCCCGTAAGGAGAGGATGGAAGGAAAGAAGGTTGAACAGTCCTCGAGAATGACCGGGAAGGAGTCACTGGCAGTTACCACGGCTCCTTTGAAAATTCCAAAGAAAGACAAGCATAAAGAGAAGAAGGCATCATAGCACCTCCGAGAAAAAGACAGGCAGCAACCTTCGTTGAAGGAGTTGGAGGGAAAGGTCTACCCCTTCCCAAATTCTGACGTACCCAGCATACTCGACTTTCTAATTGAGTGGGAGTCCGGCCTTCGCCTTCGCTGCCAGGTACTCAGTGTCTCTCGACGCCCTAGAGGACTCTACAAGGGCTTTGGATTGGTGGCTAGATCAAGGAACTCTCCGGCCACACCGGCACTGTGTGAGTTATTCTTTCTAGACAGACAGAATGAGGCCATAAGGAGCAGGCCGGATGAGTATGGGATCTGACAGTCTGTAGAGTACCGGCACCTATGGCCCCCTTGGTAATGTGTCACTCCTGGGAAGCGTCGCGTGTCACTGATGACATCATCATCTAAACCTCTATAAACTGGGGTCTTGAGAATTCATTTTGGAAGACTACAGACTTTCATTCTCACATCCACTTTCTCACTCTAGAATTCTAGAGTGAGAAACATATTAACCTTGACTCTGAACCTAAGCATCGGACTGTGATTGTCATCATGTATTTACACTGCGCCATCGTCCTCGTAGCACTGCCACTCCTCAGGCTCTATCTGGGAAGCCCTTGGCCACTGTCCTTGTTCTATCCTTGTTATGTCTCACATCAACATACTTGGCATCTGACTTGGACTGCATTTCTTGTGGCACCTTCAGGTTAATTGCGAACCCACTTCTTTGGCATCACAATGATTCTGAGTAGGCATAAATACTACCACCATTAATCTTAACCCTACCATCATCATATCTATTGATAGGACTTGTACAATCATCAACAAGCATATTGTGTTGAAATTTAATAGATACACACAAGCGCGCGTGCACCCGCACGAACATATGTGCGCACAGTGTGTGTGTGTGTGTGTGTGTGTGTGAAGTGGGAAGATAAAATGCCAGCATTAGCAAGTTGCCAACTCTCTTGTTAATTTTCCTTTTAACCCCTCAACTTATAAGCAGTTCATTTAAAATACCTCATACTTCTCAAAAAACTAAAATTGACTCTCATAAAGTTTAGAATATGCCTTTCTTGACCAAAGAAAATTTTGGCCATACAAAACTAGTATCAGAGCCTAATCAAAGGCAAGATCCAACTAAAAAACTTATGAAAATTCCTTGTCTACTAAATCATATGACATGAATTATACACTTAGACTATGGAGTTGAAAATTTTGAGATAACCGAATTATTAAATCAATAATGGATGTATCTTATGAAACTCTAGATATCTGTAGAAATCTAAACAAGATAACATCTCAGATAATAATTGAATTACACAATTCAAATAAAGGGTTAGGAAGTGAAGATCACGTCTTAAACTCTGGTAACTTCTTATCAAACTTTTTAAGTTATGACACCACTAAGAATTACTATAGAAACAAAACTTTATATGTATTTGAAGAGGTTATAGCATACAGTGGTAGAGAATGTGAAGGAAACCTTCTCCGAGTGGTTCAAACAAATGCCAAGGATCTCGTACAGGGAATGGGTATAGGAGAAATAAAAAAAAATCAAGAAATAACTTCTTAGATAAAATAGAAAAAGAGAGATCATTCAAAAAACCAATGATGGATGAAATAAATCCACCCGTTCAAAAAGAACAACAATATAAACAAGAAAAAAAGTCATATCATAAGTAAATAAAGCATTTGCTGATATGAATTTATGGAACGGAGAAACTGTTCCAAATTATATAGGAGCACGGAATCCAGAGTTAAATTTAAAAAGAAACTCTAAATTTAATAATGCCCCTATAAAGACAAATTTAAAACAAGAATTTGTTCCCAAAAATGAAAGAAATGAAGCCGTAAATCAATACGACATATATCTTGATATCGATTGGCTTTCAAATACTTAACAAATAATCGATAATTGGATACAAGCCTTAAGAATTGCCATGATAGATGGTAATGTAACAGAAATGCATGCTATGAAACACTTTACTTGAGCAACCCTGCGAGGAAGCGCAGCTATGTTTTGGAATAGCATAGCAAATAACGAAACGATAATTGAAGCCCAAAACAAGCTTAACATTTTTTAAGAGTGGTTAATGATTTTTATAGATAACCTCAAACGAGAGTTCTGCGGAATATCTATAATTAATATAGGTATTCAAGAAAAAATTATTTTAAAAAAATTGACAAAACTAGAAATATGTGATGTGATATTTTAAAACTTATACTTGTGAATCTAAAAAATATTTTTAGAAGTTAGAACTCATACACATGCTTCATTGGCAAAAGCAATTTTTTGCCAAACTCCTTAAACCATGAGACGAGTTAGCAGAAAAAGAATTTGTTAAACTCCTAGATGCCGAAATGCTTTACAATTCTTTAGGAGGAAGAATATCAGCTATAGAAGAAGTTCTAAAGAAATATTGTACTGAATGACAGAAATAGAAGATATGAAAAAAGCTCATATGAGTTACAACTGTCGTTCTAAAGTCGATAACATGGTAAACAGCTTTAGATGCGAAAAGAAGCCAAAGTTTACGAAGAAAAAATTCGAGAAGAAAAGGTTTGAAAATGAAAATATATATGAAAAAATGAAAAAAAAATAGAAAAGAAAATTTAATCCATCAAGAGGAAAACCAAACCATAGGGAATAAAAAAGAATCTATATTCTGCATAAAAACCTTTCATGTCTAAAAGAAAAATCACTAGAAGAGTGTGATTGTTGTTGTTTATATGGCAAAAAAGGACATTATGCAAATAAAGTCCAAGTAAAAAAGGAAACAAAATAATTAAGATCTTTTTAATTCGTTGAAGAAATATACGAGCCAGTATGGGGATACGAATTAGATTCTGAGGAAGAAGTAGAAGAGCTTATTTCAGAATACGACTACGAGTCATGATTATAAAACAACATCAGATGACGAAGAAAGTTGAAACAAAACTTTAAAAAGCGTAGGCACGATCTTCATGATTTCGGAAGCCTACGACCATGGGGAAGAGACAATTCCCTTATCTAATAACACAATTAGTCAGAATGAATCAACTAATGAAGAAACTTTTGGTTCTAATATAAACCATTGGGAGTTGCCTAAAATCAAGGTCGGAGAAATATACAAAAACTCCATATTCAGGTTTAGAAGTATGACGAATGTAAAAATCTTTGAAGGGAAAACCTCTGCAGGTCAGACTGAAGAAAGAATAATTGATATTCATCTCTTGAAGACAGATAATGTAAAACAATACCTTAGAGAAAGATATCACTAGGTCCATACTGACATGAATAGATGGAAGAGAAACGCCAGAATTTTGTTCTTTAACAGCAATCGGTGGAAAACTTATGAAAAAGCCTTAATAGGGATATTCCATAGTAACTTGTATAACGGACCAATTTGGTTTTAAACTTCACCAAACTAATTTATGTCCTTAAAAGATCCATTTCTTAATAAAGCATTAGGATTGAGGATTCAAACTCAAGGCATGACTGAATTATGAGAAGTATGCAAAAATATTACAGTACAATATCGTCTAGTTTACAGAGTGAAAACTACCACAAATCTACTTGTTGATATATGTCTTTTATTTATGTCCCATATTGGTTACTAAAGAAGGTTGCAACTTTGTCCTAAGTATATAAGACACCTTGTCCCATATTGGTTATCTAGAGAAGATCACTGCTTATCTCTAAGTATATGTAAGTTGTCTTGTATTGTGTTTAAGGTTAAGAGAGAACATTCATTCTTTGAGAAGACAAACAATTGAGAGATATACGTGAGGGAGCGTTGTAAATCTGACTTCTGCAAAGTGGATTTGAGTTCTCTCAGATTTTGCATGTTCTCTTGTTTGGTTATCGTGTTATGTACATATTTACCTAGACCAATTTCGTAAAAAGTGGTATCAAGAGTGTTTCAGGTTTATTTTTGGGCAAAACTGAAATCGATTTCAGAGGATAAATATGTCGAACAACACGACCATGAAGTAGGCATGTGAACAATTCGATGGGAAGATGAATTTTGGTATATGGCAAAGCACGGTGAAGGATATCCTTGTGCAGCAAAGATTGCTCCAACCTTTGTTGGGGAATATATACAAGTCAATGGATTAGGACGATTGGGAAGAATTATAGGGTAAGGTTGTATATGCGATATGGTTGAATCTAGCGCCTAAGCTTAAGTACTAGGTTTTAACAAAGACTTCTCCAACAGCTTTGTGGCAGAAATTGGATAGTATATATATATCAAAATCTTTGTCAAATTAGTTATATCGTAAGAAAGATCTGTACCAGTTACAGATGGATGAAGGTTCAGTTTGGGTGACCATATATCAGAATTTAATCGATTAGTGTCCCAATTGTCGAGTATAGATGTTAAACTTGAGGAGGAAGATCAGGCGATTTTTTTGTTATCTTCGCTTCCAAAATCATATGAGACCTTGAAGACTAAGTTGCTTATTAGGAAGGAGATGTTGCTTGTTGATGATGTTATGTCGGTTCTTACGGACTTGATCAGAGTTAATCATGTGAGTTCAAGCAGTCAAGGCAAAGGTCTGGTGGTAAGGTCTGAAAAAAGAATGGTCATGAATGAGGCAGATGTCGGTCTAGAAGCATAAATTAAGGACATGGAAAGGACAGGTCTAAAGTCTCGTGGAAAACAGGACAAATCCAGTATTGAATGCTGGTATTAAAGAGATTGGTCATATTGCAAAGAAGTGTTCAGAAAAGAAGGATAAAGAGAACGGAAAGAAACATGTGAACAATGCTAATGTTGCTAGAGAAGATGACAAAAGCAACGATGTTGATCTCTACTTGGTTTCATTGGTTGAGCAGCAAGAATGTAATCTCTTATCAGTTAGAGACAACAGCTTTTCTACGGAATGTTTTTTCACTCTGCATGTTCGTTACATATGTGCCCACATAAGGAATGGTCTGATTGTCTTACTCCATGTAACAGTGGTACTGTGTTAATAGGTAATGACGTTGTTTGTAGAGTCATGGGGATAGGTACCATTAAAATTAAAATGTTTGAAGGGATTGTGAGAACCTTAGGTGATGTAAGGTACATACCTGACGTAAAGAAAATTTTGATTTCCTTGGGCACACTCGATTCTATAGATTACAATATATCTCTAAAAGGCAGAGTCAATAAAGTTAGCAAAGGTGCCATGGTGATAATGAAAGGTTAGAAAAATAAAAATTTGTATAAACTGATAGGGAGCACAATTATAGGTGGAGCTTTAGTATCAACTCATGCAGGTTCTAGCAATGATAACTCTGAGCTATGGCATAAACGGCTGGGACACTTGAATGATGGAGGTATCCTGGAACTTCACAAGTGGAAGTTGCTGCAGGGAGTTAAATCATGCAAGCTGGACTTCCGCAAATTTTGTGTGTTTGGGAAGCAGAAACGAGTTAGTTTTAAAGATACTTCTCATAGTAGTAAAGAGGTTTTGGAGTATGTGCATTCGAATGCTTGGGGACCAATCAAGCATGTCTCAAATGGGGGAGCTCGTTATTTTGTTATATTTATAGATGATTTTTCAAGAGTCAAAAATCATATGGGTAACAGCTTCAGTACTTCAGATCAGATAATGGCATGGAATACAAGGATAAGGAGTTTCTACAGTTCTGCAAGGATGAGGGTATCATCAGACACTCTTCAGTGAAGAGAACTCCAGAGCAGACTGAGGTTGCCGAAAGGATGAACATAACCTTACTGGAGCAAGCTAGATGCATGAGGTTAAATGCAGATTTGCATAAGAGTTTCTAGGCTGAAGCTGTTTATTCAGCTTGTTACTTAATTAACCATTCTCCATCATTTGACATTAATCACCGAGTTCCTGAGGAAGTATGGTCTGGTAAACAAGTTAATTTTTTTACAATGAGAAGTTTTGGTTGTCCTGCATTTGTTCACCTTCAGAATGAAGAACGATCCAAACTTGATCCTAAGTCAAAAGAATGTATATTCCTTGGGTATGAGGATGGAGTAAATTCAAATAATTTGTTTATATTGATTCTTGAAGTGATTGGTCGATTGGGAATTAATGGATGTGACATGTGCTCTACTCTAATACGTTCCCCATCATATGTCATTGCTTGAGGGTAATATGAGCCATCAGACTTACAAGCATAAAAGCATGTCTCATCTTACTCCACTAGCAAGGGCCTTAATTTTTCCTGAATATCTTTTAGAGTTCATCTTGTCCATCAGACACAAGTTATATACCTTTCCCTTCATTACTACTAACTTTAGCGTTTGATTGATACTCTTGGGGAAAGAACTTGTGGAGGGTAATCGGCACCCTAGGGGTTGGATCAGTAACTCCCTTGTGGCTGGTTCTCCCTTGTTATTTTTCTTAGAGATCTTTCTCTTTTTCTTCCTGTCTTTGAGGTCCTTCAATCTCTTGAATTTATTCAAGACTTCTTGTCGTTTATTTGCAACTTGTGAGGCTTGCTTGGACTGTCATTCACGCCTTTTTTTAGCACCCTTACTTTTAAAAGAGACTAATTCCCCTTGTTATCAATGGAAGGAGAGTGAGGTACATCTGTTGAGTAAGGACTAGAAGGTCTGTATCTCTTCTAATTCGAGTGCCAATGTGATAGGGTTAGCTGAGGTTCTCTCAATATGAGGGAGACTTATGTCAGTTAGATTGATGAGATTTTGTATCTGTTCCTTTTGGACAAAACACGTTTCAATAGGATGACTGACCAAACGATGATAAGGACAATAGTTAAGTCATTGATTTTTCCTTCCTCGCTAGGTCTTTTCACCTGAGGAGGGTTATAATGTCTTCCTTTAACAGTTCCTCGAAAAGGTCTTTGATGATATCATTAAGAAAAGAATACTTTCTCTCCATCCTTTCCTTTAATAAAGGTCTTTTTTCACCCCTACCATTTCTTTTTTCTACTGGGTTCTCAGCTTCTTTTTTGCGCTTAGGAAGAATTGCAAGTTGCTTTCTTTTTTCCTCCACTAAGGCGGTTTCAACTTTCTTTGTCCCAATTGCATTTCAAGGTCATGCTCTCATACAAAAGTCGTTGAACCGTTAAAGATTTGGGATAACAGGTGTATCGAGAGTTCGTGCTTAAAATTATGTAAGCGCATTTGTAATGTTTCTGCTTGGATAAAGTTATGAAAACACCTACTAGTGAGAGCCTGCCATCTTGCAGTGAAATTGGATGCCGACTCATTGTCACGCTGCTTTGAATTGATCAGCTCCATTATACTCACTCGTCGTTTGAACTGGTTATAAAACTCCCTGATTAGGGTGTCCCAGTCTGGAATCGACCCCTCTGGCAGATAGCAGTACCATATGAAGCAAGTCCCTCCAAGGCGTCGCATGAACAGTATCAGAAAAAGCTTATTTTTGCCTAAGTGGGCTAGACAAGCAATGAAATGAGTTGCATGTTCCCTTAGTTTCCTTCTTCGTTAAACCTTCGGAAGGCAGGTTAAGTGAAGGTGGGTGGAAAAGGGACTTGGTCTACCTCATATGGATATGGTTTCGTTATCAAGCTAGCAGTAGGAGCGGTCCCAGTTTTGGCTTTTCTCGTTTCCCTTTTGACTATACTGTCAATATAGGATAAGAGGTTTGGGTCCAAACTTCCACTGGGTAGGTGATGTTGTTTAGGGCCCCCTCCAACATAAGGGTTGCGGGTTTGACTTGTCTTGGCCTCCGCATATAGTGTACGAAAAGTTTTGGAGCTATGGTTGACATAACCATCACCTATCATACGGTTTAGTCCCGTGGTCATAAGGCCTTTTGCTTGATCATGACGTCTTAATTTGTCATGGTGGGACGATGACTTCTTCTTAGCAGTAGCCTTTGATAATTTAGCTGGTAGGCCCTCTATCTGTGCCATCATCGCAGCCATCTTATGGGTCATCTGGGCTTCTAGGGGAGCAACCTTGTCATCAAAAGATAAGTTATCTTCACTTTTATCGTTTGATTTTGAATGCGAACCTCGTTTCGAATTCTTGCTTGAAGAAGGAAACGAGGTTCGGGTAGTTAAGGCACTTTCAAGAGATGCCAACTTATCAGGCACTTCTTTAAATAACGGATCAATGGCCCCATCGACAGGTACCCCTCTAGTTACCATAGAGCGGGTTACACGAACTAAGCAGTCCTCTTGAGGTACTATTTTCTTATCTTTCCTTGGGTTCTTCTCTCTTAGGTCAACGCTGGAAGTCGTGGAACTTTGACTATTAACCACACGCACTTCTTCCCTTACGTTCCTTTTAGGTTTTGGCTGGCGGTTTTGTCCTTTCCTTGCTTCATTTCAGAATACCGGAGACTCTGTGGGCCTTATCTCACCTATTTCAAGGCTCAATGCCATATTTAGACTAGCAGCTATAGCGGTTGTATCAGCTTGGGACGACTAGTTTTGAGAAGTAGACCCGCCCTTATGCCCTCATTGGTTTTGATCCTACTACCATTGTAGAAACTAACAACACTTTTATATTGTTTGCATGGCCAGACAGGTGGGATATATCCCCTGGAGTTTTCTAAAGGCCTAGCCTTGTAGAGAACTTTAATTTCACCAGCATTTCTTGGATGCTTTACTTGTATTCATACCAATTCTCGTCCATGTGGATCATTTCCCAATGGACTCTTTTGAGACCCAGTTCACTTTCTGGATTGGACACCCCTTCGTAGTCCAGTCATCGCTTCCAGGCGGCGTACCTGAGCGGACAAGAAATATCCTCGTGGGTTATCCTGGCAAGGTCCAAAACTGGATGTGGCCTTAGCCTATGCCACAATGGCTCTACTACTTCGGGCGCCTTAGCCTCATAGGCTATGGGATGCGGACCCCGAAGCCTATACTTCACAGGATAATGCCCTTTGAGAAATTGAGGCCATTGCCTATTTTCCACAAGCGGCGGGCCCCTAGAAACTCATGGTCGTAGCCTATGTTCCAAAAAGGGTGACCCCTGGGAAAACTATGGTCATAGCCCATGTTCCGCAGGTAAGGAGCCCCTAGGAACTTGTGGCCTTGGCCTTTGTTCCTTTTAAAGGCTGGCCCTTGCCGACTTGTGGTCGTTGCCTATGTCCTAAGGGGTAAAAGTTTTGTGGGCAACCTATGTTTTGCAGGTGGCAGGCCCCTGGGAACTTGTGGCCTTAACCTTTGCTCTGCAGGGTCTTGCCCCTTGGGACTTATGGCCTTGACCTTTGTCCCAAGGGCTACAAGTTTGTGGGTGGCCTATGTTCTGTAGGCGCGCGGCCTCTAAGAACTTGTGGCCTCAACCTATGTTTTGTAGACGGCATGCCCCTAGGAACTTGTGGCCTTGCCAAAATTTGAGGACACATTTTTCGCAGTATAATTAGCGTAAAAACTTGTACCACTAAATTACGTCATATATATATATATATATATATATATATATATATATATATATATATATAACGATGTTTAATATTTTATATAGTGGATTCATATTCCCGGATGGCTAAAAAGTCAACCAATAATTATGTCCACGACCGATGAAAGAAACGCAAATAAAATAACATGGGAATATATAAAAAATTTATTTCTGCATGAAAATTTAGTACATCATATAATCAAAATTTACGTAAAATCATAAGAGAAGAAAATTAAAAAGGTCAGGATTCACCTTGAACCCATCTCCCTCTCTCTCTTTCCTTCTTTCCCTTCGCCCTCTCTCTTTCCTTTCCTTTTCTCTTCTGCCCAAGCAAGCAAATAGTTTCTTCTTCTTTCTTTTCCTTTTTGTTGCTGCCGACTGGCCCCTCTTTGGTTGTTTTTTTTTTGCTGACTTCTTTCCTTCGGATCACATGAATTTTGATCTTATGATAAGGATTTCACTTCTGCCAAACACTCAAAAGTATAAGTTAATGCTTGAAAGAAATATATTACAATATATATATATATAGATATATATATATATATATATATATATTTTTTTTTTTTCTTGTAGCCATGAAAAAAAAAACCTTCTTGTTTTAACGAATTTTTGTTTTTTTTATTCTATTTTTAAAGAAAATATTTTTTTAAGGAAAAAAGTGTTTTTTTTTTGTTTAACAAGAAAAGAAATCTGAAATGGAAAATTTTGCTTAGTTTACTTGATTTTGCCACGGCTTTCCTGTTGCTTTTTGTACAACAGAACATGAAGCGATGCCCAGTGGCAACAAGGCTTCAGAATCCACTACGAGGCCCAGGGATCAACACCCCTGAAAAGCAGAAATGGAGTCTTCTGTTTTTGTGCTATATAACCCAGCCAAAACGGGGTTGGGTTGACGCACAAGAAAAAAAAAAACAGCAGAACAGCCAAAAAATAACCATAGGACTTGCCAAAATTTGATAACACATCTTTCGCACTATTTATTAGCGTCGAATCTTGTGCCACTAAATTCCGTCATATATAACGACATTTATTATTTTGTATAGTAGATTCAAATTTTTGAATAACTAAAAAGACAACCGTTAATTACGTTCACAACAACCTCCGATTGAAGAAACACAAATAACAAATAAAAAATATATACGAAACTTTCATTTCTTCATGAATCTTAATACATCATAAAAAATACTTGAAATTTTATAGGAAGTAAAATAAAATCAGAAATGAAAAAAAGAAAAAAAAAAGAGATGGGATTCACCTTGATCTCATTCTCTCCCCCCCCCCCCCCCCCCTTTTCCCCGTTCTCCTCCTCTCCTTTTTTGTGTTTTGGTTTCCGACTTCCTTCTATCATCTCTTTTGTTTCTGCACATGTGATAATTCTTGAGGGCTTGAGTCTTATCAATGAATATTTATATATTTTTTAATAAAATAAATTCAAAAGTGTTTTTTTTCATCCCAAATATCCTAGCCCAATTACATGTCCCAACTTGATAAGCCTGAATATTTGGGCTTTCTTTAGCAAAATCACCCAACAAAAATATTGGGCTTGCTTTTCAACCCAATAGTTTTTTGTCAAAATTTCGTTGCCGAACAACGCTGATAATTAAAGATTGCGATATTTACAAAGTATGCCTTTATTTATTTTGCAAGGGGGTTTATTTCAATCCTCCAACAAACGCTGCATAAACGTCAGGAAAGACTTTTTATAGCATTTTTATTTTCACTAACTGCAATTTATAAACGTCACAAAAAGCAATTATTCTAGTTGGGATTGAACATAAATATTTTTTCATTAGCGTGACGTCGCTCCATGTTTCAAGCATGTGTTATTCTTAATTGGTGGACTTTCATTCACACTTCTTTACTAATTGATTCTATTTGCACCGATATAAATAACTGAAATGGCATTTTCGGTACCAAATAAACAATTGAAATATGTTTCTTATCATTAAAATATTGGGATAGTTTTTTATTAAAGTTGTTTTCGCAAAAGCATCTTGACCGTCGGAACTGGGAAAGAGTCCAGATTGGGATAGTTTTTTTATTTTATTTTATTGAAGTTGGTTCCATTTGCTGCCAGGAAAGCATCTTGACCGTGGGAAGGGGGAAAGAGTCCAAAACTGATAATGCATGCTTGAGTCTACAAATACAAGAAGCTCAGCAGCACGCTTGAATGAGAAGCAAGCATGCTTGCTCACCCTTACTTTCTGAATGGAGCTCCAATTCCCTTACCTTCTTATCCCTGTGCTTACTCTTCTCTCCTCCTCCTTCTTACTTGCATATAGGAAAAAGGGCACAACCAGAGGACTGCCCCCCGGGCCATGGAAGCTACCTTTTATAGGGAACATGTGGTGTTTAGTTGGTTCAGCACCACATCTTGCTCGTAAGAGATTTGGCTATGAAATATCGACCCCTCATGCATCTACAGCTGGGTGAAATCTCTGCAGTCGTCGTATCGACGCCTCAAATGGCTAAAGAGTTCATGAAGACGCGTGATGTTGTCTTTGCACGTATATTAAGAATTTAGATTATATATTAAGGATTTAGTTCAATCTCATACGTGTACACTTGATCTTTGTTGTATCTGGGAAAGAAGCATACTCCTTATCACTGTACCAAACCTGTGGGGGTACCAGAGCGTTGCGTGATTAACTTGGGCTACAACAGCTCAGTACTTTCGCACGATGTCATTCTCTTTTCCACACTTGTTTTGCTTTCCAGCATGCGTCTGCTAAAAATAAAAGCATGCCCATGGACAGTTCACCTTCTTTTGTCAAGACTCTCTCTCATATTCGCCCCACAACTGAGAACCCCACCAAGGTCCAAGATGTTGAAACAATCCCCCCCCCCTCCTTTAGATTCCTAGGTATATGCATATGTGCAAAACAAAACCACCACATTCTCTGTGGTTTTGAAAAGTTTAGCTAACTAAAGGCCCAAACTTGTAGCCACACATTGGACAAATTCACCATATTGTGGCAATAATTATGTTTTGTGAAGTAATTTTTAGACATTAGACGGTAAACTGCTCATCTCCAGTGATGCACAGGATCTGTATTCTAGAAGGGACATCGCGCTAAAATTCATATGTTAGCAGTAGGGGTAGCACGGTTCGGTTTGGTTTGGTTTGGTTTGGGGATCAAACCGTAAACCGAACCGTTATCCTTCGGTTTGAAAATTTGTGAACCGAACCAAACCAAACATCATCGGTTTGGACGGTTCGGTTTGGTCGGTTTAAACGGTTCGATTTAGTCAGTTTGGATCGGTTTGCCCACTCAAAGTCGTCGTTACTTTGCACACTACTAATTGAAGTTATATTTTTTCTAAATTGCATATAATCTTATTTCATTCGATATATAAGTTCTCATTGATGAATGAGAAAGAATGAGTAAATATAAACTAGTATTGGTCATAAAATTTTTGTGTTCTAAGTGTTGTTAGTATTTTTGTTTCTTTCAACTTTCAAGATTTATTTATTTGGAGTTGCTTAGTACCTTATATATGTAATTATCAATAGAATGTTACTAAAAATACATTAACATATCATAGGTCGGTTCGGTTCGGTTTGGAATCGGTTTCAAAGATGTGAACCGTGAACCAAACCGAACCAAGGTCGGTTTGGAAAATGTGAAACCAAACCGTTAAGATCTTTGGACGGTTCGGATTGGATTGGTTCGGTTTGATCGGTTTGAACGGTTCGGATCGGTTTGAACGGTTTGATGCTCACCCCTAGTTAGCAGTCGTACTTTCTCAAATCACATATTAGTGTTAGAAAAAAAAATTGGTTGCTCTGTTACTCCGGGTTGAAGGAATCTTCTTCATCCCCCCTCCCCATATAACAACAATTAATAGTTGCTAAATGTTTTCAGTGACTTTTAATTAGTAATACTAAATAATAAAAAATGCTGCTAAGAATTTTATATCTTCTACTACTAATCTATTACTCTCTCTCTCTCTCTCTCTAGTCACATGATAGGACTTAGGGTCAATGAAAGATGGCGTTTCTTCTCACAGTGCCAAAATAAATTGTGAATCAATTATCTTGACAAGTAGCCAAGAAAACACAATCCTCGTAACTGTATACTTCACGCTACTCCTACGGTCCATGAATGCGTTTTAAATTACTCCAAAGACGTGATCACGAGAGTAGCTCTGGAACATGATTTTGATACTGTAAAATGTTATAAGAGCGATATATGTGATAGCATGTATCGAAGTGTAGGACAGATGCAAAACTAGAACCAATATCACAAACTATAATATAATGGTTGAGTAATTATTTAGTTTCATGTCGATACTCGAATCTCCATTCTCGAACACATTCTACATTACTGATACGCTCCACTAATATATATGCCGAGGAGGAGCCACGAAAATCGTACCTGGAGGGACAAATATTTAGCATTCCTCCTATATTAGTGAACTAGCTATCAAACTGGCTTTAAGGATGAATTGCTCTATGGCAGTATTTGAGGGGGATGCTTCAGTGATAGTTGATTGGATGAACAACATTGAGTCGTTGCCGAGTTGGTCTAGTTTTGCAATAGCTGATGAATCCAAGGACAATCTGAAACACTTCAATTGTTGGACTTTTGTAAAAGTCAATAGAATTGCAAATAGGAAGGCTCATAATCTGGCCAGATGGGCTGATGTTAACAATTTCTTTGGCTTAGTTCCCCCTTCATCCATCTTCCCTTTTTTGTCAATGGATGTAGATGTGAACTAATTCGCTGTAACTTTTGTTGCTCTACTTTTTTAATATGATGACTTGCTTAGAAGAAAAAAAAAAGAATGAAAGGCCCCATTTGACACTCATTTTTTTCAGTTTTAAAAATTGGGAAAAAAAAAACGCGTTTGGTAACCATTTTTTTTCCTTCTCCAGTTAAAAACATCAGTTTTTAAACTGAAGAAGAAAAGAAAAACTCCAAAAATGAGTATTTTTTTTTTTTTTTGAGACCACCACCGTCGGCCACCGCTACACCTCACCACCGCCACTGCAAACCACCACAAAAAAAAAACTCAAAATAAAAACTAGGTTATCAAACACAAAAAAAAAAAACTCAAAATAAAACTGAGTTATCAAACACCCACTTATTTTTGTAAAAAAAAATTAAACTGCTTTTTAATTTTATTTTATTTTAGAAAGTGAAAACAAAAAAAAAAGTTTTATCAAACAAATCCTAAAAATAACTAATTATATGAATGGTTACTTGTAATTTTGCTTCAATAAAATTGTGCCCTACCGCGTAATGTCAAATACCGTCGTGAGATCGTCATAGCTATAATATCTTGTTAAACTGACATCTAACACGTACTTGACCATAGATTCAAATGCTTACTGTTGACGTAGTACCAGATGCAAGGCTATTATTGCCTGCTGAGTCATGGGTGTGCTGACAGTGCGCACACGTTGTTTCACGCCATGAAATGTTGATGTTGAGGTTGACGTTGACGTTGACGGACCATGTTACTAGAGATATCCCACGCAAGCTTACACCGATCAAAATCGCAACTAACATATTGAGCTGCTTCCGGCCACTCAATACCCCTTAGAATTTGCGTGGCGGAGATGTTCTGATCTCTCTCTCTCTCTCTCTCTCTCTCTCTCTCTCTCTCTCTATATATATATATATATATATATATATTTCTCCTTTTTTCTCCATAAGATAAGATTCTCTCCTTATTATTCCTTTTGTACATTTCTCTCGTAATGGTATGCGTGTCAAAGTGGGCTTTCCCGTACGCTTACAATATTTGTTTTCAGTTTTTATTATTTTTTTTTCATATTCAGTTTGAAAATCTGTTCCTGTACTTTTATCATTTTCATCAAAAAAAAATTAGCTATTTTTTCTTATATTGAGTTAAGTTTGAGTGAAAAAAGAACAGTTTTTTGTTACTATTTGAGTAATTTTATCCAAAACGAAAACAGAAAAATGGTAAAAGTACGCAAAAAAAAAAAAATTTCATCATCATTGCTAAAACCAGAAAACGAATTTCGTAAACGTACGGGACCATACTTTCTCTTTTGTTCCAGTAGATCGCTGTACATAGACTGTTAGAACTTGGAAGAAATCCAAGGGAGTATTCTGTTACTCGTTGAATTTCCCTTAAGAAGTAGGTTCACGTCTACGTCGGATTTTTATTTTCTTTCAACTATTGCACACCTTATTATATATATAATAAACGTATAGAAGAAAACTGTCTTACTAGTTGTTTGAGTGATGTTCATCAATCATCAACTCTTATAAAGCTATCACTTTCTGATATGTAAATACGAACCAAGATATGAATACGTCATTGTTTTCTGATGTGAAGCTTCTTACTTCAATAAAAGGAGCAGCTAGTCTTCGTTCTTTGGAAATTTATGTATCAATATTCAATGCACAACTATGTTAGGCACTCCTTTGAGGCAGAGGCGGAACTACATATGTACGAGGAGGGGCTAATGCACCCCCTCAGATTTTGGAAAAAAATTAAAAATTATATATAGTGTTTTTTTTTTCACTCGCGACTCTCTCTCTCTCTCTCTCTCCTCCTCTCGGCTCTCACTCAGTCACTCTATCAGTTCCCGTCATCGCCGTCGACGGTTGAACTCTCACCGCTCACAGGTCAGTGGTCACGGAACGGCGCCTCTCACTCTCTCAGTCACCGCGGCACCGCCCACGGCCACCGGTCATCGGCTCATCGCCTCATCGGTAACGCCGGTCGCCGTCAAGGTCTCAACGTCCGCCCCTGCTCTCACGGAGTCACGGACGACAGAGGAAGTGGTCGTCTCACGTCTGTCGAAGCCCCGATTCCGAAGCGCAAAGGCCATCCCTAGTCCCCACCCCAACTTCGGCCAGATCTAGCTTAGATCTACGAGCCGGCGGATGAACCGAGGAAGTGACGAACCTCACCGGTCGGCGGTCACGACGCCTGAAATAGTGAAATTCAAACATATCTGACTTCTGAACCTCAGTCACCGGTGGTCACGACAAAGAACCCACCGCCAGCGACATTGCGACAACGACGCTGTTCTGATTTCTGAGGACTGAGGTCAGTGTGCATTTTGAACAATTTCTTTTACTATTGAGAATTGATTATTTGATTAACAATTTTAGGTTGTTAGTTGTGTATTTGATAATTTAGATTATTAATTGATGTTTTATGGCTGTTAATCGTGCATTGAACACTTGAGATTTGAGATTGTTGATAGAGGATGTGACCCAATTGAATTTTTATCCCATTTGAGCATTGATTATTTGATTGATAATTTTATGTTATGTTAATTGTGCATTTGAAAATTGAGATTATTAATTGTTGATTATATTTTGTTAATTGTGCATTGAGCATTGAGCATTTGAGAATTGAGATGGTTGATGGAGGATGAGACCCAATTGAATTGAGATGTCGGATATGTGATTTAGTTGAATGGTGGGTTGAAATTAGGTTAATTAGGTTAACGCGATAATAAAACATGACTGGAAAAGTAAAAGAATAAAATATTTGTAATTAACTAGGTTATTTGATTGATAATTGATGGATTGATACTTAAAATAAAATATATCTTTTTTCATAATGGAAATGTTCTTTCAAAAGAAAGCAAAGGTGAAAAAGTTATTGCAGTCTAATAAGAATGAGTGTAGAAATCAAGATATTATTCAACAGTATCTGATTCCAACAGTAAGGGACAAGGCTCCCATTGTGTATCGTGATATTCATTCTGGACATTCAAGCAGAGTTAGCGATGAGTTCAACTCGATATATTTTTAGCCCCCCCTGGATGAAATCCTGGTTCCGCCACTGCTTTGAGGAATTGATATTTGCACTGCACTTTTCACTTTTTAAGTTCCGCTCTTATTTTTAGTGACGTATATCACGACTCTTTTGCAGCATTTAGCGACAAAGATGAAGTTCAAAGAACAAAAATAGAGCTTAACTATCATATTCCTAATTTCGTTTTCAAGTACAAACCTAACCGTCGATATTCTTTTCTTATCTTACTACTGTACTATATATGAACAAAGAAATAACAGGTGAAAAAGGCTTTAATTCGGGTTGGAGCTATAGGACACAAGACCCTTTTTCGGGAGAGACAATTAATGACTGCTAAATAAGATATGTAACATTTAATCAGTGAGTAATAAAAAATTCTGCTATAATTTGTAACCGAATCTTTACTCAAAAGGTCACTAATGATATACCATTACTGTCGCTATAAAGGGGTTATAGCAAAAAAAATGTCCATAAAGATTAAGCTTAAAGCCATATATACCGGAAATTACTTAGGGTAGCCCGGGTATTTCGTCTTCTCTTGTTGTCACATGGATAACTTGTCTCACCAAACTCTTGGCAACGTTAACTACTTAATTAAAATAATTTTGTGTGCGTATTTAAAGGTAGCAGAGAGAAAAGATAAATTCCAATATTATAACGGACGGCAGAATTCTAAAACAGTATGTATGACTAAAAGACTATAGTCAGACATGTCAATTGTGAGATATATAAAGTTCGTCAAAGTGGCTGCCTATGAGGAGGAACCCCTTTGTTATATGACTTACACCTTCAAATAACGTTATTGATATTTTATTTTGGATGCTAACGGTAAAATCACCCCGCATTATGATCTTAAAGGATGTTTAATTAGTGGTATCCCTTTTCTTTTGCAAAGATATATAAAAATCAGCTTTCATTGTTGTTGGTCTAATTGTTTTTGTCAGATAGGGCGAGGCCGTGAGGCTACTGCAGACCGACTTTTGTTGGTAAAAGGCAAATGGTTTCTTAGTACCGCCAATTGGTCTTGGCAGTCAGACTTCCTTCTGGTAAAAGGCAAATGGTCTCTTAGCACCGCCAATTGGTATTGGCAGTAAATAAAAAAGGAATCATGTTGCAAAGCAAAGAGTAAACAGAAATCTGCTAATATCTGGCCAAACAAATTATATGCTCCAAAATTTTCTTTTGGTTCCAGCAAGAATGGGACCTGATGGTCCATGATCAGGCTAGGGTCTTGATAGAAATGGAGCTAGCAAAGATACATTTACCATGCTGGAAATTGGAAGTTGATGCATCCCATCAAGGATTTTGGTCTGAGACTTACAACTTAGACACGTGAAATCATGTACCCAAAAAGTGATTGTGCATTACTCATCACCACCCCAACCCCTCAAATAGGTACACTGCCCTGGACTTCGGCTCCTATAGACATAACAAATTCTATGATTGACATCAGTAAAGTAACAGTTACACACTCGTGCTCATAATTTCTGAAGATGAACTATAAAATGAAAGAAACTTAGCAAATTCATTATAAAAATGTGTTGATTATCCTCCTTAATTAGTCCTTAAGTGCGTGCATATCCATATAATAGCTGATTGAAAGCACAGAGGAAAAACCTCTTTAATCTCCACAAGGACGAATATGGCACGAAAAGGATTCAGAGACCTACATGGTTTTAGCGGATCCCGTGAAAGAGAGTGATATACTAGGGAAGGTCATTATATGGTCTTGGGACTCGGGTGGTTAGTTCATGCAAAACATCTCATTATTGCTTTACTAGCAATTCACGTTCTGATATTGTTGTCTCCATGCATATTTTGTAGCCAAAAATAGATGGACATCACCAAATTGGAAGCTTGAATCACTAAAATATGTTTGTTAATTGATTGGAACAGTACATTGCAGCTGTGAGTATCGACCTTTCAAAGTTTTGGATGGCACCACTACTTTGCGGGATCTCCTTCAATGGATCCAAATATCTCAAATTAGATGGGGCCTGGGGGACGGACAATGATGCTTCAAATGATGCTACGTAAACCTACCACTCAATACAGAACCACCATTCAACTACAACATCACTAAACGAAATTCTGCAGAGCAGAGTGATTGGTTCTTGTCAAATGTGGCCAGGGACCAGGGTTAAAAACAATGTTTGGACACATGCACCCTTCAGGGTACTAGAATTACTGTTTCATCCACTGGACTATTACCAACTCCCCAACACTCGAACCAGATTAGACCCTTACAGCCAATTTTGAGAAACCAACATTCCTTGACTACTAGAACTTCAGTTTCCAGCATAGTTTGGTGAAAGTTATTCGGCAAATTTACTGGACATGTTCTATAGCTTTAGAGCTAAATTCTTTCAGTATCTACTTCCTCAGCAAGTAGAGCTAAATCTTTGTAGCCAAAATCGTGAAATGACATTTTCAGTACCAAATAAACAATTGAAATATGTTTCTTATCATTAAAGTATTGGGATAGTTTTTGATAAAAGTTGTTTTCCCAAAAGCATCTTGACCGTCGGAACTGGGAAAGAGTCCAAATTGGGATAGTTTTTTTTTTTTATTGAAGTTGGTTCCATTTGCTGCCAGGAAAGCATCTTGACCGTGGGAAGGGGGAAAGAGTCCAAAACTGATAATGCATGCTTGAGTCTACAAATACAAGAAGCTCAGCAGAACGCTTGAATGAGAAGCAAGCATGCTTGCTCACCCCTACTCTCTCAATGGAGCTTCAATTCCCTTACCTTCTTATCCCTGTGCTTACTCTTCTCTCCTTCTTCTTCTTACATGCATATAGGAAAAAGGGCACAACTAGAGGACTCCCCCCCGGGCCATGGAAGCTACCTTTTATAGGGAACATGTGGTGCTTAGTTGGTTCAGCACCACATCGTGCTCTAAGAGATTTGGCTAAGAAATATAGACCCCTCATGCATCTACAGCTGGGTGAAATCTCTGCAGTCGTCGTATCGACGCCTCAAATGGCTAAAGAGTTCATGAAGACACATGATGTTGCCTTTGCAGATAGGCAACAAGTACTAGCAACTAAGATCATCTTTTACGACTGTGAGGACATTGCTACTTCTCGCTATGGGAATTACTGGAGACAAATGCGTAAAATTTGCACCTTGGAACTCCTAACTGTCAAGAAAGTGCGATCATTTCGCGCTATCAGAGAAGAGGAGGTCTGCCATCTCATTGAATCCATTCAATCATCAGCGGGATCACCAATCAATCTTACTGAAAAGATTTTGGCCTTGCTAAATGTAGTATCATGCAGGGTGACAGTTGGAAAGACATGCAAACATCAAGATTTATTGATACAGCAAATCAAGCTAACAGCACTATTAGCAGGAGTTTTTGATCTTGCTGATTTATTTCCTTCATTCAAATATCTTCATTTCCTTACAGGGTTGAGGCCTAAACTGTTGAAGATACACCACAAGGTTGATCAAATCTTGGATGACATTATCACAGAGCACAAAGAGACTATTGAGATGAGAGAAAAGGGTAATATTGGTGAAACTGAGGAAGATCTAGTTGACGTTCTACTAAGACTTCAAGCTAGTGCCGCTCTTGAGTTTCCCATCACATCCAACCATATCAAAGCCATTATAATGGTTAGTATGTTATTGAACGTTAAGGTTGTAACAGGATAAATTGCAACTAGCACTTCATACTAATTCAGGACAGTGGCGGAGCTACGTTGGAACGAGGTGGGGCTGATGTACCCCCTCAACTTCTGAATATTTTTTTTTCCATTTCATCTCAGTCACTCTCTCTCTCTCTCTCTCTCTCACTCTCTGCGACTTGCCCTAGGCCGCTCAACTCTCTCACCCATTCCCACTCTCCTAGTCCTAGACCGGCAGACTGCAAACACCCACTCACCGGGGACGGCCGACGGTCGACAGCGAGTGGAGCCAGCTCAGATCTGGAACGATTGGAGGCGCCGACTGCCGATTCATGGGTACCCTTCATTTTTGGCATCAAATCTTAGTTGGGTTTTTGCTTTTTCTTGTTTCCTGAAGCAATCACGATTGAATTTTTTGGTGGGTTTTGATAGCTCACCCGAGCAGAAGGTGTGGTCATGGGTTGTGAGGCTTGTCTTGTTTGTGGTGGGGTTGTTCTTTAGTTCTTGATCGGTTATGTTGTGGTCATGTGCTTGTGATTGCACTTCTGAAATCAGCCTCTAGCTCCCTTTAGGTGAATTTGTTTCTAATCGCCTGCAATTCTCAATTAAGAAGAAGTTTCATGCCTTCCAGCTAAGAAACAGTAGCTTAACCCCAGTTAAGAAACACAGCTCTAGGCTTATGGGTCAATTCAGGGATGAGCAGAGTCGAACACCAACCGCATATCACTTTCGATGAATTTGATTTGCAGCTTAACCCCAGTTAAGAAACAGTAGCAGAAAACTTTGGTTAGGGCTCGACTGATTTAGTGCCTTGGGTTCTGGAGGGTTGCTCCATTGCTGTTTGTAGCTTCTTCATGGGGCATCCATAACTCTCAGTATGTGTGCAGTGAGGAATCTAGTAGTTTTGGAGCTCTAGGATCAGCCTGGGAGCATCTTAGGTTGTCAGTCTGTTTGCTTTGTTGGTTTATCAAACTTGCTGGTAAAATTGAATCGAGAGTTGGTAACATATCAAGTATTATTTCAAGGCCATTTGAGCTTGAATTCTGAGTAAAGGATGTTTGAGTTAAGCATGGCTGCTACAGAGAATTGTCATCTACTCTTTTCCGATCAAACATATACTTGTTCTCAAGTGCTATGATAAATCTAATCCTCCTTCTAAGTGTTTAGTAAATTCGATATATTTTTAGTACCCCTGGAGAGAAATCCTGGTTCCGCCACTGATTCAGGATGTCTGCTAAAAATAGAACCAATCGCAGTTTTCAACACAAAACGGCAGTCAAACTCCGTTGATCGTCGTTTACACTATTAAATGTAGGTTGCATCCACAAAACCCACACAACCGTAACCCCAGAACCACCAACCATCACCACCATCAAACCCACCATAACTATAGCTCTCACAAGCCCAACACCACAAACCCACCACAACCACCGCCACCACGATGAAACCCAGCACATACCAAACTCACCACAAACCGCAAGACCATCAATTCTAACGTGTACGTCCATGTCACATATACAGAACACCTCATATTCACGATGTCATGTACCTCTCCTCCTGCACACATGGCTTAACTTGAATCTTACATGAATTCCTATGCAGGATATGTTGGCAGCTGGAACTGAAACATCGTCGAGAACGATCGAATGGGCGATGGTAGAAATGATAAGAAACCCAAGAGCACTGGAGAAGGCACAAGCTGAAATTCGACAAGTGCTTAAGGGGAAAAAGATAGTACACGAGGCGGATATTCAAGCCTTGAGCTACCTGAAGCTCGTGATCAAAGAAACTCTACGATTGCATCCTCCTTTTCCGTTGTTACTACCTAGAGAATGCAGGGAGGAATGTGAGATTGAAGGATTCAAAATACCTGTAAACACAAAAGTCTTTGTTAATGCATGGGCAATTGGAAGGGATCCAGATTACTGGAATAACGCTGAAAGTTTTATTCCAGAGAGATTTGAAAATACGTCTCTCGATTTCACTGGAAACAGCTTGGAGTATATCCCATTCGGAGCGGGAAGAAGAATTTGCGCAGGCATTTCTTTGGGTATAGCCAATGTCGAGCTTCCTCTTGTTCAGTTACTCTATCACTTCAACTGGAAGCTGCCTAGTGGTATCAAGCCCGAGCACTTAGACATGACTGAGACACTTGGAGCCACTGCTGGAAGAAAAGAAAACCTGGTCATAATTGCTACCTCTAACTCGTAAACTTGAGTAAAGGTGCAGTATCCGCTCGTGAAGGCTTGTTGAAGGCCTTTATACGTTTTTGTTTGCACTATATCAAAACCATGAAACACTGTGTGCTTTTAGGTCCTTGTGGGTGTAGCTATACACACCATTACATGTCAACAAAATTAATGTTTGTAATAAAAATCGCTAACTACTTATCTTCTCATATAGTTGTGTTTTGAGCTAAGCAATCATCTCAATTAGAGGCTTGAAGTTGAAGAAAATTGTTGGAAAAATTGCAAAATAATAACGGGATGGAGTATGGAGATAAGCAATCATCTAATCTTGCATAGCCACCATCATCATCATCACAGAAGACCAACTCCAGATTGGCCGCCGTCCCCATCTCGCCGGTGTCCTCATCACCACCTCATTAAAACCGTCGTCACCACCTTGTGAAGGCCGCCGCCACCGCCATCACCGTCTCTCTCTAGCGCCGCCGTCATCACCGTGAGTATGGAGATAAGCAATCATCTAATCTTGCATAGCCACCATCATCATCATCACAGACGACCAACTCCAGATTGGCCGCCGTCCCCATCTCGCCGGTGTCGTCATCACCACCTCATTAAAACCGTCGTCACCACCTTGTGAAGGCCGCCGCCGCCACCATCACCGTCTCTCTCTAGCGCCGCCGTCACGACCTCGTGAATGACGTCGTCACCACACCCCAAACCGTCGCCGTCACTACAACGCAAGTGCCATAATTTTAGATCTTCTTTGTCATTTCTTTCAGATCTCTTACCAGATCTATATACTTTCCTTCTTATTATCCATTCCATGACTTGATACTGTTGTGAAAGTGGATATTATGTATTGATCTATTGTGCCATTTGGGTTCTTGAATAACTTGGTTGTTCTAGGGTGGGATTGTGGTGGATTTGGTGGTGGTGGCTGGCGGTGAAGGATGGCGGTGGTGGTAGGGCCGTGATCTGACGGCCGTGGCCGATTTGGTGTGGGTGAGATAATGGTGGTCGCCAGTGGTTGCAATGGCAACCAAATCCTGGTGAATATGTAATTAGTGCAACCTGTGATTTGTGAGAAATTTGATTACTGCATAAGTTCGATCTCAGATGAATTCACCATTTTTATTCATCCTAATACTACCATGTTACCACCATAAGCTACCTTCATCGTCGATTCTAGAAATGAATGGTTGTCGTGCTTCTTTCATGCGGTTGTTGTGTGGTTGTAATGGTTATGGCCAGAGAAAGAAGCAGGTGAGGGGTAAATATCACCGGCTACTAACTGCCCTCTTTTCAGCGGTTACATGAGGTGACTTGAAAGAAAAAGAAAAAAAAGGATCTCAGCCATCCACGTTGCAGTGTGGACGGCCAGATCAGAGTTGGAGGAATAGTAATTTTGTAACGCCCGAATTTTCGGAGCGTTAATATCAAATAAACAAAGTCAGAAAACCTTAAATATCCAAAAGTCTCCCAAACAGGTTATTCAGAATATCTAAACAGAAAATCTCCAATTTAGACAATAAAATGTCAAATAGGCCTAAAACAGTAATTTAATCCCGAATTTACTCATACAAGGAGTTCCAAATGAAACGTCGAAATCCAAATATTTCCTCTTATTATAATTTCTAAAAATAATCAAAGTAGCTCTAAGATTAAACCGCTAGCTCTCAGTCCCTTTGCTAAGCCCGTAATCCAATCCCCTCTACTGATCACCTGAAAGTAAAATAATAAGGGGGGTGAGCCAAATGCCCAGTAAGGTCACTTAACGAACCAATCAAAATGGGATACAAAGATATATGAGAAAACAAGATCGGACGTACAGAATTTTAACAGAACATATACTAACCAGAATTTTCAAATACAAAATATGTTTCGTATATAGACAGAATTTCAAAATGTATTCTTGTACAGAAATTGACACTAGAGAGCCATACAGAATACGGTCACACATACCATCACTGACACGTGGAACCAGGTTCAGAAAATAAGATCGCGATCTCTAGCTCATCTCACTGAGCTAGCCCACGTTCCAATCCACGTGAGTAAGTCAGAAACAGAGAGTCACATACACTGTGACATGGCTCATGGAATTTGCCTAAATACGTAATCCTATAAACTGGGCAAGATCCAACAAGATATTAATTATAATTGAAGGCGTTAAAATATGAGTGCAGCACGATTAATCAAAGAACGAACCGAAATAAAAATACACATGAACCAAGTCATGAAAATTGTTAGCATTTGATATGCCACATAGATAAACCACACAGAATCCATAGGAATTACATTATGTTTCTCTAATTAGAATGTAAGAAACCAAAAGGAAGTAAGGAAGAAATCTTAGAATAATGGTTCATTGCATGAGAAAATGGGTAGACATTAGTCCAGGTAAAGAAAAGAAGAAAGCATGTACGGCCAAAGAATTTGGGTGGGGTTTACATGAGGTCAGAAGAAGAAGTCATCACAGTTGATTTCAAGTCTTCAATGGCGTGAGTAATGAGGCCAGCAAATTGCAGATTGGTAATACAACAAGAAATTAAACGTAAGCAGCAGATGCATGTCCAATGGACACGCAGTGTACTAATCTGCACCCAAAATAAATTCTCTCTGCCTTCTCTCTAAAGAACAAAGCCCGACAGACAGCCACCATGGCCGCCCCACCGTGCTCCCGCTCGCGTGGGGCGGCAGCCTCTCCGGCGTGTAGTCTTGTTTTTCCTTGATTTCGTCTTGTGTGGTGGTAGCATTATGGCTTGATCAATGGGTGGCCGGCGAAGCCACGGATGGGCGGATGGTAGCGGAGCGCGTCCCACCAGATCTGATCGGAGACGGCGAGCTCTCGGTAGTCTCCGATCTCAATCGATCTTGGTAGATCCAAACAGATCTGGCCATTTCGTCTTCTTTTGCACCTTCACCGGAGCTTCGCCGGCGTGATCGGAATTACGCCGGCGGTGACCGGAATTACGCCGGCGGTACTTGACTGACATTTCTAAAAACTCCTTCATTTTTTATGCTCTTCATTCATATATGTTCCCTGCTGTACATTGGTGGATATGGGGTTTGTGGTTGGTTGTGTGATCTTTGGTAGTTGCAGGATGGCTTGGTTTTGAAGGGGCTTAGCCATAGGTTTTGGATTGTTCGGTGGATCCTGGGGTCTTGGGCGGGTGGGGTGGGGGGGATAAGGTCTCGGGGGTGGGGTGGGGTGCGCTCTGTTGGGAAAAAAAGGGGGGATTCGAGGCTTTGGGTGGGGGGTTGGGGTGGGGGAGCTCTGTCTGGGGTTCGGACAATCTGTTCTTGGGTTAGGGAGGGAGGGGGGGGGGGTTCCTTTCGGTGATTTAGCGTCCTGTGTCTACCGTGATCTGTTGTGGGTGAGTAGTGTTGTTCTCCGCCATGTCCGGTGAAAGTTGGTTCAGATTTGAGAAAAGGATAGTAGAAGGCTTAAATTTGCGGTGATGATGATCATGTTGGTGTGCTGCACCGTATTTAACGGTTTGCTCACCTTTGGTTCGTGCGGTTCCCGTTGTCTGCTCTATTGTTACCACGTTGTTCTTGTGTCTTTTTTATTTTTATGTTTCGTTTGTTTTGGTTTGCTAATTTGTAAATTGGGCATGTTACTTTAAGTTGAGTTAAAGTGTAGGATTTGCTCTGTTTTAGTTCAATTGTAATGTGTATAAGTTTACGAGGTTAGTTGTTATAAATTTCTGTGTACACAGAGTCACGGGTTTGTCGTGACCTTTTATGCCGTTTGGCGATTGTAATTGCTGCTAAAGCTCTTTATCAATGCTATTCTCGATCTTATAAAAAAAAATGGACACGCAAAAGGTAGCCAAGCAACCCAATTAGTAGGACGGCAGAGGCATGAGAACGAGACCAGTCTACAATGAAAGGCTGTAACGCATTCAATCAATTCCAAAATTTCAGTTTCGAGAGTTACGATGTACTTGAGCATCAAGTACAAATTAATGTTTTGACCAAACAAGGACTCGATTAACGTTAACAAACACGCTAGATTTTAATTAACAGAAGACAGAAAAATATAGATAATTTAGGATTAATTGGTCCAAACGCTGATTTAGAATTCAAAAACGGTAAACCCTTACCTTTGATCGCAATTAAACCCAAAATCTTGATCCCTTCAAATAAATTGTATCCAAACCCTAATGTAAAGATACCCAAACTTTCAATTAGAATTATATCGGCCACAAGAATTTATGAGATTTTTACCACAAATCTCAATCTCAAAATTAAAATTAAATTTACCTCAAAGTGATGATCAAAATCTCCAAGGTTTCTTCCTAGGGATTCTCTGAAGTTTCTTCTACCCCTAAGAATATACTGTAATAGTCATATACCTAAAATAATATAAATACTTATATTCCTAACATAATTAAAAATTTTAAAATACCCATCATGTCCCCATACTATCTAATTTAATTTTGATTTTTTTTATAGGCATTTAAATATGAGGGGTCTAACAAATTTCTCTACTTGAATCGACCCCTATATGTGTGTGTGTGTGTGTGAATAGTATAATCTATTGTAAAATTCAATCGGCGCCCTGTGGTATTAAAAATCAAGTTCTGTTGAAAATTGCGATGTATGATATCCCGGTTGGTGTTGGTGTTAGTGTCGGACGCGATGTCCATGTCTCTGCTACCTAAATATCAGTGGACAACAAATTATTCATCTTAATTCTTAAGTGCTTTTAAAATTCTACAACTCATCATTCCATGTGTTAGTTGTAAACTATCACCTTGATTGTTGTCCAAGTTGTAAGAATATATGTTAGTGTTTTCCAAAATATAGTGTCAAGTTTGGTTCATTTTCTTTGTCAAAATGATGAAAGGAATGTGAAGAGGCAAAAATGGGGAATCTCACGTAGAAGGGAATTGGAAAAGTAAGTAGGTTTATAATAAAGAACTCAACTTACTTTAATACTTATGTGGTATGCTAAGGTGTATGCATGTGCATTGAGTATAGTGCGAAGCACCATACGAGGAACGATCGCACGCGCGCGCGCGTGGCAGTGGGCTGTGAGGCGCAATGTGGCGCTTTGATGGCGCACTTTGCACTTCGTGCGAGACGCGGTTAGACGCCTTTAAGTTTTCGTGATGAAAACTAGGCCGTCGGTGCAACTGTTAGGCAGCTGGGTGGTTCCAGTTTTGGCCAGACCCAACTGTTGGGAGCTGGTTAGTTACCAGCCCAGATCTGGACCGTTAATCTTAACAGTTTCTGATCCAACGGTCAAGATTGCTTGGGTGCATGATGAAAGGGTGTGACCATTGATTAGCAACCACTAGTGCTTTATAAATAGAGCACAATGGTCAGATTTTCAGACCTAGTAATTAGCCTCTACTCTCTTCATTTTTATTTCCTTTCTCCAGATCTTTTACAATAAGAAATTTCTGCAGAATTTCTTACTTGTAAAACCCATTATCCAGAATTCTATACACAAATCTGTGGGGTGAATATTGTGTGTGCAAACGATATTCACTAAAGCGCTTCGTTGTATCTTGGAGAATATTTGTCGGTAACCCGCTGCACACCGTTTTTCTTGGTGGGGGCAAATATAAACTTAAAGAGAGCGTTTTACAATGTGTCTCGAAACCGATCCTTCTTTCAGTCACAAAGTCATACTACAAATTCACCAACAATATAGCTACTAGCCTTCATATAACTACGGTTAATAGTTACTAAATATTGTCAATCTTTGTATATTTCAGAGGCAACTTTTAGTAGTATCTTTTAGCGTCAATGATTATTGTGTTTAAAATATCTTATCCACCAGTAAATAGCGGAATACTTTTCTCAGCTAGAAGCATCGGTCAATGTGTGCGTGCGCGCGCACGAGAGGAATGCTTTCATAACCATCGAGTTCGTTCAATACGTCCAGTACATCATCGGGAACAGCCTCCACCAATTTTCAGCCCAAACGAAGTCATAATCACCGCCCGATCTTACGAAAAAGCTCCGCTTTCATTTTTTACACCACTTCCGGTTCTTATGGCCTTTCATCCACTTGGGCTTAAGCCTCCAAGCAGACTTCCTCCTTTTTGCTTTCTACATATCTCTTCCTCATGGGCTTTGCCATTCAGCATAAGGCTGGACCCAACCCAACAGTAACTACAATCAGTGTTTGATTAGGAAAAGAAGATTCTCAGCTTTCCCTTCCCCCTCTCTTCTCTTTATATGTATTCCAGGTGCCGCCTTTTGCTTTGTCTTGCAGAGGGGGAGAAAGAGATGGTGGATATCCGTCAAGAATCCCAAGTTACATCAATAAGGGTCTTCAAGGGAAATAATCTTCTTCAAGTCCCACCGCCGAATGATCATGGACTACTTGTGTTTCTTGTTAACACGAAGACCAGATATGTAGCTCAGCGTAGCAACGGCCACAACGTAGAACAATTCAATTCAGAATGGACTTACGAAAAGCGCCAACGGTTCCATAAAGCAATCCTGTTAAACCCAGTTTCTATGCAAAGACTAGTATTCCAAGTGGCTTTGACGGAATACATCATGTTCCCAGCGGCTTGCTCACGGTTAGCAGCAGAAATATCGACCAAACTCTTTAGCAGATTCCGATTCACTCCCGAAACCATCCTTGATTCGAGGACTTGTCCCCACATCAAAATCATTGTCGAAGTTGATAGAAGCGAGACAGTCTTCTACGCGCTCGAGGAGTCTAATGCTCATGAAGGTCTGGGAATTTGTGGCACTAATATGGAATACCTGGACTTCGAAGAAGAAGATGGTGATGATGATGAAGAAGAAGAAGGAGAAGAAGAAGGTGAAGCGTATGTTGAGGTTGCTGCACTGACGGTGGTGGAGGCATTGGATGGTAATGTAGCCACAGGTGGCTGCTCAATCTGTCTGGCAAGCAAGTTTTCCATGGAGACGGTGGTTGCCAAATTGCCTTGCGCGCACATGTTTCATAGAGATTGCATACTTCCGTGGCTGTCAAAATCTAACGCATGCCCAATGTGTCGTTGGATTTGTGTTGCGTCGATATGAGACTTTGTATGGTGATTACTGATTAAATGTTTCTCCTGAAGTGGGAAATTTTAAAGTTTTTAGGGCAAGTTGTGAGGAACATATACTTCTATTAACAATTTGGAGAATAGATATTGGCACTTATTTCAGCGATGATTTTTTTTTTTAGATAGAATAAGAGAATAGCATTGAAAATAAAGCGGTACTATTGTAACCGGGACACCTTACCTTGCGCTTAGGCTCCTCGAGCCCTTTGCTTCTTTGTGATCTGGGCCTTTAATAACAAGCTTGATTCATACTCATTTTGGTTAAATGAGTATTTTTTTTCATTTGTAGAAGATGCATTAGTAAACTTTTTAGCTCTTTATTGATTTTATCGATGACTTTAATTGAATGTCTGATAGAGTTCAAATATATAAATGAGTGAAAAAGAAAAGGGTTAATTACACTCATATCCCTGAGGTTTAGGTGATATTACAGTCAAGGACACGATGTTTCAAAATGTAACAGTTGTGTCCTTCCGTCATTGCTCCGTTAAAAAGATATACGTATTTGCGTATGTCACTAGTATGTATTCTTTAAATGACAGTACTGCCCTCATTCGTATATGCAAAATATATACCACATAAAAATCTCACCCGTCTCGTCCCTTCCCTCGCCGCACACGCCAGCATCCCCCCCCCTTACCCCACCTCGCCGTCGGCAGCCCCTTCCTTCACCCTATCTCGCCGCCGGTAGCCCCCTCCCTCACCCCACCACACCCCCCCCCCTCGCCGCCGGCAGCCCCTTCCCTCACCCTATCTCGCCGTCGACAGCCCCTTCCCTCACCCTATCTCGCCGCCGGTAGCCCCTCCCTCACCCCACCCCAGCAGTAGCCCCTCCCACACCTCACCGGCAGCCTCTTCCCTTACCCCACCCCGGCAGCAGCCCCTCCATCACTCTACCTCACCGGAAACCATCGCAGACGCACGCCGCCAACCCACTCAATGCATTGCCGCCTACCCCACTTCCATACCCACAACCACCAACTTCTGCCTCTACAACCACCGAATTAACACCCTTCCGCCCTAGATCTAGGCGCCCCGTCACCACCACCATCACTAGGTTACCCACCCACCCAGCCCCACGCTTACACACTTACCCCCACCGTGAGCCACATACGCGACCTCTGCCGCGACATGCCTCCGCAAGCCACTGCCGCAACCTTGCACAAAATCCTCTATTTTGCGGTCTTCTAGTTGTTCACACAAAAAATTAGGGAAAACCTTCTTGGGTTGATTCCCCTTTATGGCGGCAGCGCGAGGGTTGGGGGGGTTGGTTGGTTGGGGGTGATGGTGGCTGTTTGAAATCGGAAATTAGGCTGAGACGGATTTGGTGGAGATGAATCTATGAGAATTTTGGTGATAGGGATTGTGGGAGATTCTGGAGGCATTTGGTGGGTGGGTCAAAGGTGGCTACGCGATGGCAGCGCGGTGGAGGTGGTGCCGACGCCGGCGCCGTGCGGTGATTCTGTGGTGAAAGATGTTGAAGAGGAAGAAGAACCACCTCCACCGGCGCCGTGCTGTGATTCTGTGGTGAAAGATGTTGAAGAGGAAGAAGAAACGTAAGCCCTTTGCAAATCAATAATTGCAATCTTAGTTAGGGGCAATATGGTCTTTTCATGTAAACCGTTAGATATTTGGGTATTCCGTTAGGTCAAAGGACATAAGTGCCTATTTTCCAAACTTATGGATACGCGTGTAATTTCACCCAAACCTCAGGGACATAAGTCTAATTAACCCAAAAGAAAATCGTAATAATAGGGTCTCGATGATTACATAAACAATGCTCTTATAGATCTTTTCCAATGTTCGTTTATTTCAAAGGTGGATGCGTGCTATTGTGTCCTTAAGTTTATGCAGTTGAGTAAATTATTACATCTTCGAATTTTATATTAATTTGTGAAGTCCAGCTTATCAACTATTTAACTATTAAACGAAAAATTATTGGAGATATGTATTAATAAGATGCAAGTAGAACTTATCTACAATCACAAGCTCAGAGTAACATGATTCAATGCAACTACAAAAATTATGTAACTTGGTTGTATGTAAAAAATTTCTCTACGGAAAATGTTGAAATGTGTTAATACATAGACAAGCCAAATAGTTTTTTTTATGGAATTTTTAACTAAAAGTTAAAAAACACCCTTGACTTTAGCAAAATCTAAAGTTCAAAGAAGGTATTTTAATGAAAGAAAGTCATAAAATAAATTTAACCTTATAATGCTCTGAAACTCAAAAAGAGTGTTTTAGAGAAAAAACCAACTTAATACTATTCTGAAAGTCAAAAACACCTTTTGTATCAAAAAAAATCTAACCAAAATAAAAGGGCTTTTTAAGTACCAAGAAATCAAAAAGGGTATTTTCAAAGAAAAATATTTAGCAATTTAACCCATTGGATCCATACTTTTACTGTGGAACTGGATCCACACCCATTTTCGTAAGATTCATACTTTTTTGGGATTAATTTTACGCTACACCCCGTACGTAGAGGTCAGTTGCACCCAGCAACTTATGGTTCTAATTTTTGCACCCAACACCAAAATTTTAAAAATCTTGGTTTTCAACACCAGATGACGGTCAAGAGGCACCTTGACCACACGTCTGTTAGTTTTTCAGGGGCAAAATAGTCTTATTGCCCCTTAAAGCATACATGTCATCTAGTTAGCTACACATGGCCCAATTGGGCTCTCCACGTCATTTCTCTCTTACAGCTAAAGAAGAAATGAAGCAGAAGAGAAAAAATGGGGCAATGGAGGTTCTTCTGAAGATGGCCCAGTTGGTTCATCTGGAGGTTCGTTCTCTCGTACTAGACCATCAAAGCTTTCATCTATAGTGCACATTAATTAGATGAAATAAATGAAAAGAAAGTTCACGGTCTGATTGTACACTTGGATTGATTCCACTTTGGATTTCAAGGAGGATCCTAGTGTGAATCAACCCAAAGTTGCGTTGACCGTAAGAAACAAGCACTGGGTTCGGAGACACGATATCCGACACCGGTAACTTGATACGTGAGAGCACCGGTGAAGCTCGTACTGCGTTTGCTAGGCCTCCCTACGGCGAAACCTTCTTCAAGAATGCCACCGACCGGTGCTCGAATGGGATGCTAATGATCGACTACATCGGTACGTAATTGCTACACCCTTCAGATTCTTTTGCAAGAGATTGGAAATTTATTGAATCGCTACACCTTTCAGCAAACTTCTTTCGAAAATTGTTGTCTAGGATTCTCGACCGTCGTCAAGAATAGGCTCCGTCGGCTCCGGCAGATCTGGTGGTTGGATTGGTGGCTGCTCCGGCGGCACAGTGGATTCTCGACCGTCGTCAAGAGATGAATCCAGGTAACGGTACTGCGATAGGCTCCGGCAGATCTGGTGGTTGGATTGGTGGCTGCTCCGACGGCACAGTGACAGACCTTGTGTTTGCAAAATCTAGCGTCGGCATCAACAACACAGTGGCACGGTAGCACGACACCGTCCTTGGTGGTCGATTGGTTGTTGGTGCCCCTCCTTGGCGGCTATATGAACCTCCATTGCCCCATTTCTTTTCTCTTCTGCTTCATTTCTTCTTTAGCTGTTAGAGGGAAATGACGTGGAGAGCCCAATTGGACCATGTATAGCTGACTGGATGACATGTACGCTTTAAGGGGCAATAAGACTATTTTGCCCCTGAAAAACTAACAGACGTGTGGTCAAAGTGCCTCTTGACCATCATCTGGTGTTGAAAACCAAGATTTTTAAAATTTTGGTGTTGGGTGCAAAAATTAGAACCATAAGGTGCTGGGTGCAACTGACCCTAAGTACGGGGTGTCATGTAAAATTAATCCTACTTTTTTGGGACCAAAAGATGCATTAATGAGTTTTTAACCTCTTTAGCAATAAAATGTTACTCTATAATTTAGTCACAAATGTTATAATCTATCCTCACCCTTTTCAAAGTTAAAATTACCCCTAATTTTTGTAAACCTTTCAAATCTAAGAAGGGGCTTTTGACATAATGTTTTGCCATTTTTATACAATAGGGCTAGAGCTACACCAGTTTTGATTAAGTTCGTACTCTTGTATCAATAAAAGATACATTAGTGAACTTTTAACCTCTCTAATAACCAAATATTTAATTTAGACAAAAGTATTATAATCTATCTTAGCTCTTTTAAAAAAGTCAAAAGCGTCCTTAATTTTTGTAAACCTTTTAAATATAAAAAAAAAGTACTTTTAAGAAAATAATGTTCAGTTTAACACTTTGAGATCATCTTTATACGGTGGGGCTGGATACTTACTTGTTTTGGTTAAAATTTATACTTTTTTATTACAAAAAGATGTATTAATGAACTTTTAACCTCTTTAGGACAAAATATTACTCCCTCCGTCCCTTTTTAAGTGATATCATTTTTCTTTACACGTATATTAAGAATTTATGTTATATATTGTGTGTCTTTCCCATTTTACCCTTTAGAGAGAGGGGGAAGAAAGTGAGCCATGAGAGAGAAAATTGGTTGGTAGAGTATTAAATGTGGAGAGAGAAATAGAATAAAAAAGTGTAAAGTGGTGGGCCATAAGAGAGAAAATGAGTTGGTAGATAATTAAATGTGGTGAGAGAAATAGAATAAAAAAGTATAAAAAGGGTAAATATGTAAAAACACATACAAAATCTTTCCTAATTTAGAAGTTATCACTTTTTGTGGGACGGCCCAAAAAGGAAATTGAGATCACTTTTTGTGGGACGGCCCAAAAAGGAAATTGAAATCACTTAAAAAGGGACGGAGGGAGTATAAGTTTAGCAAAAAATGTTGTAGTTTAGCCTCATCATTTTCAAAGTCAAAAAGATCCTTAATTGTTAGAAACCTCATAAATTTTAAAAAAATATTTTAAGAAAAAAAATATATTAAGCTATTTAACCTCTTACGTATCAAAACTTGAGAGCTTTCAAGCCCGAAAAAAAAAGTTATTAACCATTCGAGCTCAAATATATTGGAGTTATTATTAATTGGGTTCCACCTAATCCTATCACCCACGATAGTGGAATATACAAAGAAATAATCATATGAAGAACATGTTTATTATACAAATATACGGTATTTTGGGCTATAGTGGAATAGACGAAGATAATAATTATGTGAAAAATATGTTACCATGCGGATAAGGTTATTCCAATAACTCTAATATGAACTTATGATTATTTATTCGCACGGACCCAAATTATAATTAGGGAGTATAATGACTCAATCTAGTGATTCTTTAAAGTCCTGATTACATATGCATTTAAAAATATATATATATAGTTTTACTTTTACGATAACTTTCTTACACCAATATGTCTGTATTTAAAACTTAGAAATAAACCTCAATTTTATTATAGCTTCAACATACCAATATATTTGCAGTGAAACACATATACAACCACAATATTTCTAACGCTACAAAAACTTTTGTTATATGCAAGTTATTTTTTTTAATCAAATTTGATGGAGAAGATCAAATGTAGTAGCTATAGCATAGTTTAATTTTTTTAACGTGAATGGATGTAGGTTTTGATATGATTTTTTCAATAATGATGTTAAGAGGGTAGTGCAAGAGTAGTTCAAGGGTATTTTGTAGTATGTTCATAGGATATTTTTTTTTCTTTAGTAAAAATTAAATTAATCCTTAACTCTAACAAAAGTATATAGTCTAATAAGGTACTTTAAATAAAGAAGCTTGATATCTTATAAGAAGTAAAAAATAACCTTTTTTTATTTATATATATAACACTATTCGAAAAGGGCTTTTTTTTTAGAAATTTTTTTCTTTGTTCTAAAGTAAAATTCAAAACAATCCTTCCAATAAGGGAATTTTAAGAAAAGAAGCTTAATATCCTATGAGAAGTAAGAAAAAAAAACCCTTATTATGTAATAACACTATAATTCAAAAAGTGTTTTATGGGGGAAAAAAAAACTTCAATAAGGGCAGTTTAAGGAAAGAAGCTTAATATCTTATGAGAAGGCAAAAACACCCTTAATTTTTCATAACACTCTAATCCAAAAAAGGCATTTCAGAAAGAAAGAAAAAAAAATTAGTCAGTTAACCACATCCGTACTTTATATATATATATGTGTGTGTGTGTGTGTGTGTGTGTGTGTGCTAGTTACCCGCTACCAAACTTGATTAATAATGAACAAGTGTGAGAATTTCGCATCCATAAGAAACCCTTATTTCATGAACTTTGATGATGCAAATACGAACTCTAGCAATTATCCAACAGATGTCACAAACAATTATTGTCATCAGTCACGAGTCATGACCATGATAAAAACATTGTAACTTTCCTTATTTGGGTTGTATTGTGACTAAAAATGCCTCTGTTGTGTAATGATATAACTAAATATTGGGGGTGTGCTGGAGACTTTTTTGGTTTTTGGCAAGATAGTTAGCTACGGCTTTCATCATGCCAATAAATGGCTGGATAGAAGCATAGGAAATATTGGCAACAGAGTCTTCCTTGACATCAAACTCGAGTGTCACTTTGGCGATGCATGAAGTTTTACTCTTCGGCTTCACATCCCAGCGAATGCGAAACATGTTGAATCCCACGTCTAGAAATCCTCCTCTGTATACATCGATCTCCTTTGACATTTCCCTCTCATCAACCTTGTGGATCCTCTCCTCGTACGAGGAAAACGGAGCGCCTGATCAATAGATGTGAAGATAGCCTAGTACTTGCAACATAAAAACCTTGTGCTAACTCAAATTTGGTTTTTGAGCTTGGCACTTAGAATTTATACACTTTTTACAACAAACATACAGTCCAAATTCATAGCACACAGAGTGAATGAGGTATCTTACTCTTTCTTTCTTTATTGTTACGTACATTTGCTATTACAGAAAATAAAAGAACAAATCTCTGCATATTGCAATAAATTATTTGCATCTGCTATTGTTTTTTGTTTGTGCGGTTCAGCGTTCAGGTGGTATCAGTGGCCAATTTGACCTCTCCGTGTGGCAGATCAAAAGCAAATCACTCATGCTCAGCCTGTAGGATTCGCAACCAATTAATTACTTGTGACCAGGCCCAAAGAGACTTGGATTAAAGGCATGTTCACGGTAGCAATGATAAGACCAACATTAATGACTCTCAAAAGGGGATCTAACTCTAGCACCTTATATTAAGATAGCTGCAGTATTGATTTCTCCTAGCCGTCTAATTAAAGAAGTAGAACTTTTAAGCTATGAAGAATCTTTCTTGCAAGAGCATAAGCAGTCATTTTGCAATGGAGTTAAGAAGCAGAAACAAAAACGATTTAAAAAATGCCTGAAATTAATCAAAGAACAGAAGGAAAATCTCTGAGAACGAAAAATCATGAAAAGAAAGTGATATTCCAAGGGAAGCCATGGCCATACAAAATCTGCATCATGTCTGAAGACTAAATTGGCGTATACATACCTGGGTAGAAAATAAGATCAAGAATGGTTCCAACTCCTCCATCGCCTTTAAGGACCTTGATTTCTTTAAATATACTGGGAACTACGACATCTATCAGCTTAAGTGTGCCAAAGATATCCCATGCTTCTCTTGCTGGTGCCTTCACTTCCATTTCAGCAGAGAGTTTCCCAGAAGTTATGACCTTGATGGCAGCTTGTTGGCTCTGGTCTGCTAATTTGTGGGGCTCAGCTTTACATGCTACGGCATGGATGAAAATAAAGAGACCATACATTAGGACTTTAAGTGGTGACATTCTACCTACCAACAGTTTCAATCAAACTGTATGAGAAATCAAAAGTTTGGGTTGGGGCCTTTTAATGAACAAAACAAACGCACAACTGTAGTCCTTTTTGGCCTTTGAATATTGGTACTTTTCATGAAAAGGGTGTAGTACACATGTCCCATGTGCTGAATTAATTAGCTTAGAAGATTAGAAAGGTGAGCTGGGTTTTGGGGTGCGCTTAAACACATGGGTCAGGGCCTAGCTGTCTGGTCTTTAACATACATACGTATGAACTGGTTCACGAGTGCATTTTGATACAGACCTGAATCCTTTGTTTTTCTCTTCCAATGTTAATTAACAAAAACTAACATCTATACGTCGAGAATCTAACATCAAGAGAGAGAACAATCACACAAAGTTCATGTATCCAAAGAAAAGCTAAAAGTTGCGACCTAATGAGCAACATCGTTACCTTTTCTACAAAGGAACACGGCCTCAGCTTAGAGTCTCGAATTCTATAAGTTCCCAATGCTGCTTAAACTTTCGTAGTTTGAATTTTTGATTGGTGGCAAAGCAACGGAAAATCCAACTTTAGAACTTGTGTATAATATGGCCCCATCTTTTTAAAAACTCAAATTACTTTTTGGTGGAAATTGATGTTCTTATACTAAATATTTAACCGGTCTATACCAAAATGACACTATCCATGTAAGACAGGATGAAGTAAAATGGTCTTCTCTTACAATGATTTTGTCATTTCCTTTTATGATTAATGAAATCAAAAACATGAGGTCTCTTCTCTTAAGAAACTTTCATTAGTAATTTGAATAAGCAGAGAAAAAAGTAATACTACATTGTTCTTTTAAACAAATTAGTGTTGATAAATTTTGGGTTCCTAAAACAAATTTCACATAAACAATTCACTTTTCACTTCATGATTCCTTTAGTTTTGATATGTTTGTATTGCTTATTAATCATATCTTGCATTTTTTCAATATAACTTTTGTCAATGAATTGATTTTTTCTCAATCTTAAAACTTTAATAAATAACCTTTGACTCCCCACCAAATTATTCCCGATTCCACCCGTGCTTTTTTAACATGCTGGTGACACTTCTTTCGTGCTATAAATTAATGCAAAACTTGTGCCAGTAATCGCTACAAGAAAAAGGGTATTTAGCGACGGACGCGAATCCATTGCTAAAAGGCAGTTTCAGCGACGGGAAAAATTGTCGGTAAACATACGTCGCTAAAAAGTTTTATCGACGGGCATAACCGTCCTTAAAAACATTTACCGTCAGGTTTTAGCGTCGGATAGTAGCTAAAATATTTTTAAAAAATTTCTATTTTCGACCACTTTTTAAAAATTTTGTATAAACTTTTTAGCGACGAAAAGTGTATGTCGCTATAACGAGCCTTTCGTTGCTAAAAGTCTTGACTTTAAGCAACAAACTTTTAGCGACGGGGTATATCCGTCGCTAAAAGTCCTGTTATAAAAACACAAATTTCCTTCCTTTCTCTCTCACTCACCAGCAATTTCTTCCCCCGGCGAACTCCCCCCCCCCCCCCCCCATCGCCTTGCCCCTCCACAGCTCCTATGGGCCTCCACTGCTGTGCCACCGCTGCCACCGTCGCACCACCTCTGCCGCCGGTATGTCCATCTTACCCTAATTGTGGTTCAATGTATGTGGTTTAATGCATGTGAGTTTGAATTTAATATAATGTGGTTAATTTTGAGTTTGAATTTGAATTTAATTTTACCCCAATTATGGTTAATTTGTTGTAATGTATAGCGTAATTTTACCCTAATTGTTTGCTTTGCCACTGGAAGAGTGCCGATGAGTAAACGTAAGTTCCAAAACTTGTGTTGAATTCTCTCTAACATCTTACACGGAGTGATATGTACTTATGAACTACTGTAAATGGAGCCATTTGTGAAAACGACAATCATCTTAAGGATCAAGTTCAGAGAACTTATTTAAATATGCTTTTTGGGTATGATCAGCTGATTAATCAAGTGTCATTAGGATTGATTGTTGTGTACATCTTGGCCAAGGATTATCATCAATATTCTGTAGTTAAAGTTTATCTGTTCTTACTCCTTTAAGCTTAAAAGTGACAATCACAGTCTTTATAATTGTGTCAAATGTCACCTAAAAGCTTATTTAAGAGTCTTTTCAGCAATTAATGAATAAGAGTTGCTGCCCTTATCATACATACACAGCGATCACACACACAGCACAAACAATCAATAAGAGTTGTTGCCCTTATCATACACACCCATATATAGTACTAATGAGAGTGATACAGAGGACACTCTAGGCGTAGTAGAGTTGTTGATTATTTCTTTTCACTTTACTTCTGTGGATTCCATCGGATTATTTGTTTAACTCTTACTTTAAATAATATGTTTTATTGTTTATTGGACTTCTTCCATTAACATGTGCAAAAATGGTTTTCTAGAGCTCGAAACAGTGGACAAAACACGACTGAGCAAAGCAATGTACAAACTGATTAGCCTCAGTCTGATGGGTCAACTTCTGGCCAGTCTACTCCTACCACAGGTAAGTGGAAAAACCTAACCATGCCTTGAAAATGCCTTAAAGAATTCAGTTATTTGTCTCTTCTCAACTACTTTCTTCCATTTAACTTTGATATAATTCTTCTATGTTTTATTTTGCTAGCCTAAAGGGGACCGGATTAAGGTTATATTTAATGAATTTGGACAGCCTATTGACAAGATGAATACAAAGAAGTTGACAAATTTTCAAGGCAGCATAATAAGATGCGGAAGATATACTGAACACGACAAGAATTGGCATGACCAGCCGGAATTTCGTAAAACCGATATGTCAGATCTGATCAAGGTAAGTGAAAATTTTGATCTTTTACCAAAAAAAATTGATCGTTAGAAATGATTAGTCGCACATGACATCTAATTAAATTAAATTAAATTTAGAGTATGCATGTACACTAATTATTTAAAACCAATCTTACCATATGCAAACTGCAAACACTTTAAACAGAGAAGCAACTCATGTACTTGTGTTTCAATTATTTATTTCCTTAGACTTTGTTCCAAGAAAATTTTGGTTGCCCTTGTTGTTCCGAGGAGTGGCCGGCTCTTACAATCATTTACAAAGAAATTCAGGAATTGGAAGACCAAGGTAAAGAAGGATCATTACTATCCGACTTTGTCATATGATGATCAAATTAAGAGAACCAGCTCGAGTCAAGATGGTTCAGTGGAAGAATCTTGTTACGCATTAGGGTACTCAAAAGGCCATGGTACGTACTCTTAATGTTCTGTAATCACTTCTTATGAATATCGGGGTATGCTACTTATTTGACATGCAATTTGACATGAACCTTAGTAGTATTTCTACACAACAGTTGAATGTAAAAAGTACAAACATGACCTCTTAGTTTAAACAGGTCCAATTCCAGGGACTCGAACCATTCTAAGGTTAGGACCCAAATTAAAGACAGTATTATGTTCATCGATACCTTGTTCTCCAAATCAAACTGTTGTTTGTTTAGTTTTCTGTAGTTCCATGAAAACATTATGACCATAAAGATCAATTATAGTAGGAGGGGAATCTAGCCTCCTTTTGGGACTTTAAAGAAAGTTACTGAGAGGTAAAGGAATTGCACTGATCCAAGAAACAGCAGAAATACAGCAATCATTATTGTCTTTTGCTTCCAAACTAAAAATTAAGCATTTTGATAAACGGTTCAGATCTATACCGTACGTATGTCCCATCATATTTGCATCATTTAAGCCAATTGTCACAGCTAAACAAAGGCACATTAACATCCACTTGACCTCTGAATTGTATATCTGCCCATATATATTACTTTAGGTGTGAAAATCTTTCACACGGGTAAATCAATTCAATGCACAACAGTGGCTTATGATGGAAAAGGTAGTTGATATCACAACATTTCCAGTTTTTCATTTTTTTTTTGCATTTAAAGCAATGTTCCTAGTATATTTACAAACTAGTCATTTCTTCCAAATATTTGTTCCTCAAAGTGATTGCATAAGTGAACGTATTACATGAATCATATGATCCATTCACCTTCATCAGACTAACCAAATGTCCATGAATTTGTTGCTTAGGAAATTAATGAGAAAAATAAGAATAACCAGAAAGAGAAGAAGTTGGTGCAAACTACTGGCAAAGAGAGTTACGCCCTAATCCGCGAAAGAAAGGTACATACTCATCCTTAATAAATGTTAGATTTTTTGAACATAAATAATGCTAAATGGTGAGGCTTTCTTTCGCTTCTTGGATCGAAAGTTGAATTGGGGCATGATCCATCACGGGTGGAAATGTTTATCGAATGTCACTCTAAGAAGTATGAGAGCAGAACATCATCCAATGTGGAGGCAGCAAATTACATGGTATGTTTTGTAGTCTTTACTTGGAATTTTCTCTTACCGCTTAATAACATTTCATTGGAAACGATAAGGGTTGAATGTTGTTTTGTTTTGTAGGCACAAATGCACGAGAAGAGAGAAAAACTTCCAAAGGGTTCTCAAGATCTACCTAGTGAAGATGACATACTTGCTCAGGTTATGGGAAAAGAGAAATATGGTCGTGTTCGCATGTATGGGCTAGGTGTGTCCCAATCTGATGTATGGGGTCGACTACCTAGCGGTAAACAGTCACACATGATTTCAATGGATTGCAATGGAGTAGAAGGCAAATTGTGAGCAAATGGAGAAAACGTTTAACAACCGAATCGATGAGCTAAATTCTATGTTCTTACGGTATAGAGGATGTGAAGAATTTCTATCTGAGGCCTCTAGTCCTGCTATATCTATTAACCATCATCCTCAAATGATATCTACGCAGTTGCCCCGTCCTTTTCGGGTACGTATAACAACATATCACTTAAACGATAATCCATATCGCTTGTTCATGCTGTTTATTTGCCCTATCTAACCAAAAATATCTTCCATTTCAATTAACCTTTCGCTTAGTTTGTTTGAGACAGTAACCCATCCTTCATTGTATGAGTTCTTATACTTTGTTTTCTTATCCTACAACTACAAAGAATTTTAAAGTAAATGGTTGCAGTGAATTTAGTTTAGTTTACTTTGCTTAGTCAATGTTATAATTAGGTTACTCGCGTTCATGCAAATTCTAGAGTTTCCATCCCCCATCTCTCCCTCTGCCCCTTTCCTTCTTCCTTGCTGGAAATTATTTGAATAAAGAAAAAAAAACCTTAATTCTACTTAAGAAATTAAACAAACCAGAAAAATCTTAAAAATAGAAGTGAAACATGTAGGCAAAAATTATTTCTTTTATAAGAAACCATTTTTTAGATTCATGATATTAATTTCAAATTTGTAATTGGAAACTCTTGTGACAGTAATGCTCAAGTTATTTTATGTTGAATATATTTTTCAGGTTCGAGATGTTATATGCCTTAAGAGCATAATGAATCCCTCAGAACTGTAGCAAAAGGAATTATACAGAGCACGGATCCATCTACACAAGTTGGGGGGAGGGGGGAAGAACTTGGGCCGAATTGGTGTGAAGTATATATTCAGGTTGCTGTGAAAAAGGATGAACGCTTGATACGAACCTACGGGTTTCACAAAATCATTTATGATGCATATGGAGCAACTGTTGCGTGGTCGTGTCCTTATGTAAGTTCCCACCTTTTTTGTGATTGTTTTACTCTTATTTGAAGAAAACCTTGAAAATATCATGTTTCTTGAATTTGATCTTTATCGCGTTTACACACTTTAGTCTCAACCTTACGAAATAAGGATCTATAGTTTTCCAAACTTAAAAGGTTTAGCTATATCATCACTTATGTGATTTTAAGGATAGGTTATTTCACACATATCTTATGATCAATTTAGATGCTTGCATTCTTGCTACTATGGAGCACTACATTTATGTGTTGTGGAGTCGAGTGCTTCTAAAGTTGTCAATGTACAATTGTTGAAGTTTGTCAGAGAAAGTGCGAAAGTAAACATCCAATACATATACACAATCAAATAATGAGTACATGTTTGTATTTGCAGGTGGAACTAGAGATCGTTGATGGCATGTGATTGGTGACTTAAATGGTGACTTATATGACTATATTTTGTTGTTGGATGGACATTGGATAGCTTGTTAGTCATGAGTACGAGTCCTTTTGTGGTTGTTACTATTCTATGTGTTAGGCACTTAAAATTAGTGATTATCTTTAACTTTGGAGTCAACGAAATTATTCACTTGAGACATTTAGTAAATATGAAGACTTTGGATGGTATCCTTCAATTTAATTGGTTTTTAACTTCTTATGCTTGCAATGTGGTATGAAATAAATTTGGTTGCATTGGTCTATTGATGATGTGGTACAAATTGCAATTGGTGGCATAGGCATCACAATTTGGTATAATAAAAATGGGAACATGTTACAACGCTAAGAAGTGTCTCAAAAGAGTTATTGGAACGCTCTTTAGCGCCGCTATAGGGCATATTGGAGTCTTCTACTTGAGCAATTCAAAAGGACGCTCATTTGTGCCTTTTTAGCCTTATCTTTGTTAACGCATATAACAACGCTAAGAAGCGTCTCAAAAGAGGTACTAGAACACTCCTTAGTATCGCTATAGGACATACTGGAGTCTTCTTAATGAGCACTTTATAGGACCCAAACCTGATTCTTATTGAGGCCGCTTGTGTGCGTTGACATAACTTATTGTGACGGCGTCTAATGGGATGGGGTTACGACGCCTTCCAAAGTGACCTTATACCAAAAGCGTCCCCACGTGATACTTGTAAGGACACTTTTTAGCGTCCTTACAACCCAGTTTTGTTGTAGTGTGAACCAAAGGACTACAGAAATCTTGACAATGCAAAAGAGATCACCCACCCAACCATAAATTGGCTGCTCCAACCAATGAACTAACTACTATTTGGCTAAAAGGATTACTACAGGAGGGAGCGTTCTCCTCATTAACGAATTCCTCCATACATCTAGTAGAATACATTGACACTCCTAAAAAAACGATGCTCACTAGTCTCCGATTGATATATGTAAAGGACACACGTCTATTATGGGGATTTCCTTTTAACCAGTTTTGAGCAGAGAGCAAATTGCCATAAGACTTAACTTTTTCAGGGATGGGCAATGAAAGACTGCGAGATAGACACGAATGAACATCTTAGGGAGAAAAAAGATACACTGAAAACTAATTCACGAATGAACATCTTATCAAACTCCTAAATTTAGAAAACAATTTAAGTTTTTCACCTTATGTGCATAGCTTTTTATTCATAATGGTTAGTGATTTTCATCCATAACATCTTCTCCAGCACTATTGTGTGGTCCCAATCCAGTATTGTCTACACACGATGAACTGCTTCTATGAATTTTTGTGGTCGATGGGATGCCATTTTTCACATTCTTGTTGTTACCGTCAATGTTATGTCGATTTAATTAATGTATTGTAAGTAAGAGGAAAATACTTTGTGATGTGCATAAGATACACACAACACAAAGGCCATTATCACAAAAAAGACGAAGTCATGAACAGAAATACCACGAGATAACAAGAAAATGTACGTTAGAATGTAATATTGACCAATCAAAGTTTTTACACCTTACCTTATTCAGTTGGTTTTTTGTTGGAGAAATTAGTTTCTATTGGTCCATAAAGGATTACCTTGATAAGTGTAAAGACCTCAATCTTTAGAATGTATCATCCCCCGACTGAATATTTCCAGGTCAAACATTGGTGCAAAGCACTGAACACTGGGGACCAAATTGCAAAAGCAAAACCCTACCCCTTAACTCGTCCAAACCCTACCGCTTGCCATACCTGAACACAGCTGGCCTACAAGAACCAACCTATTCCTTGTCTCAGGTAAAACTAAATCTTGCTCTGGTCAGAATTTGAGTCTTATAAAACTGCCAATTTGTATATAAATGAAGTTATCTCTCTCTATCTTTTGTGGTTCCATTGTTTGTTATGGTATTCTGGATTGCGTGAGAATCATAGTTACTGAGCCAATCAGTTGTTCCACCTTTGCTTTCATCACTTGGTCTTTGGTTGTATTAAGTTTCGGTAAGCTGAATATATTGGTTGCTTGTGTATTCTTTTTTTTTTTTTTGTTCAAAGATGACCAATGAAACGAGCCTTAGAAAATCAATCACTTCTTTGACATTGACAATAAAACAAGTAGTTCTTGTTTGGGAGTCTCCACCGGTAGTGGGTTAAGAAGCACCGACACCTCATATGGAGTAAGGTATGGTGTCTGATACCTACCGACACCCCGACACCTCACCATACTTCTAGACATGTGTCGAACATCTCTCAACGATGTTCGATTTTTTTTTTATTTTGGAATACCACCTGTCACGGCACTGAAGACTTTCTTAAGTCAACCGTGCGACACTTAGCTAAATCAAGTCCCTACTTGCACGCGAAGTCAGCCTATCCCTCGAGCTGGGCGATGTTAAGAGCAAATGAATAAGGGAAAACGAGAGTTTGAGATAATGATATTCATTATATTGCTTGGAGAATGCTATAATGTTTGGATCCCTTGGCCAAGTGAAGCCTTAGTTATTTATTCTACTCCGCCTTTTCAGCAGACGATGGGGGATACATTTAATCATACGGTCTACATTCCGTTCCTAAAACTATATACAATAGTTTCTAGATATTTACAAGTCTCCCTACCTTTTTAGAATTTTCCTCTAAGTCTCTAGAATAATATGTTATGTACAAGAAGTATGTGTAGAGAGTTAATGAACATTCTGAACACCTTGTTCATTCATCGTCTCTTATATGTTCTCGTAAGTATCTGTCTCCGACACTTCATGACACATCATAATGAAGAAGTATTGAAACGTATAGGGCCAAAGTACAAATTTTCAAACTTATTACGGGGATTTTTGTGTAATAATTGACAATTTTGGAGCTCCTTTAGAAATAAACTCTTAAGGAAGCCCTATAATCGACCCATTACCATTGTCTTCTGAGACTTCTTCTTGCGGCGTCAAGAGAAGAGAACGAAGCAGACGACCCACCCAAACTGGTCGCCGGTGGATCTCGCCTTCGTATCTCGCCGCTGTCGCCGGATTCCAGCAATAGGTACCTTCGTCTTTCTGTCTCATCTATTTCTTTTTTCCTTCTTTACTGAGGTCTCCTTCTTTCTCTCTCATCTCTCCCTCGTTTCGGTACATTCGAAGATGACACTATTGATGTAGATTGAGCCCTTGGTCGAAGGAAAGATATAATAGTTGTGTGACTTTTTAAGAGTTAGTAGTGAAGTAATTTCTTATGACTTTGCAAGAGTTCCCTGTTCCCTGTGTCTGTTTCTGTTTGGGCGGTGAAGTAGAGGGCGTTTTCCTTGTTTCTGTTACTTGTTTGCATGACTTAGTAAGAGTTGAATATTGAAGTACTTTGTTATGTTATGTACCATGTTTTTTTTGTACTATATTGCATTTAAATTGAAAGTATGACTTTTACTTGAGTTGCTTGTTTTGTGGTTATTGATTATTGTTTAATATTTTAGATGTAGAATGTATTTGATATTTAATGACTATATATATACATAATAAAGATATATAAAAAAGTTCAGCAGTGTCCTGAAGTGTCCAAAAACTGGTTTTTTGGAAATTGGGGTGTCCAGTGTCCCGGTCGGTGTCGGTGTCGGACACAGTGTCGTGTCCACACGACATTGACGAGCTGGGGGGGACTCCCCACGTATGAGTTATTTCAATAGATTGCTAAATTTGTTTCTAAGAGGAAAAATGTCTAATTCTGTTTTCAACAGAACCAAAATTAGATAATGTACCTAAGTCGCCGTTCTTTATGCAGTTAGAATTGAAGGATGCTGGAGAATGAGGAAAATCCCTGTATTAGCAAGTCCACCCGGCTGCCACGGAAGCGCTTTTATCGAGCTCGAGCTCACAGTAACCCATTAAGCGACTCTCATTTCCCAGTTCCGATCTCCCCTAGTCATGTTGACTACTCCCTTCACTATCCTCAATTTTTTCAGTCATCTGACATTTTAGCTGGTTCCAAAAAGATTGAGTTTGCAGACATTGGATGTGGTTTCGGAGGATTACTAATCAGTCTCGCGACCCTTTTTCCTGAAACCCTGATGATTGGGATGGAATTAAGGGACAAGGTCACAGAGTATGTCAAGGAACGGATCTTAGCATTAAGGAAGGCTAGTCCTGGTGAGTACCAGAATGCCTCAGTAGTTAGAACCAATTCCATGAAATACATTCCGAACTACTTTGAGAAGGGGCAGCTTTCAAAGATGTTTTTCTTGTTTCCCGATCCTCATTTTAAAGAGAAGAATCATCGACGTCGAGTTATTAGCCCGCACTTGCTGGATGAGTATGCTTATGTTCTTCGTGTTGGTGGAATTATATATACTATCACGGATGTGGAAGAACTGGGAGACTGGATGAAGTCTTGTTTGGAGGGTCATTGTATGTTTGAAGCTATCACTGAAGAAGAACTTGAAGCTGATCCAGTTGTGAAGCTCTTGAGTTCTGCAACTGAGGAAGGGCAAAAAGTTTCACGTAACGGGGGACAAACTTTCCGAGCTGTTTATAGGCGCATTTTGCCTTGTGTTTGACATGGAAAGGTGCACAAGATCAAGGACCGTGTTGGGCATGTTGCACTTATGGAATGGGATAGATGCTTAGCTGATTAGCTGTCTTGTTATTCTCATAACTTATATTGTTGCCGATCATATGCGAAGTTATATTGGTGCTGATCATATGCATTTGCCTTTTTTAGATAAACACCAGCATTATTAAGTTTAATGAAACCTTGAAGGAATCAAAGTTTTAGTTTTCTTAATTAGGGTCTTTTAATAAGAAATTTTAACTTGTCAAAAAGTTAAATAAGAAAATTTAATAGCAGATTGTGGCAACTTTTTTTGACGCGCCTTTAGTAAGGAAGTTCCCTACTGAATATTTTGGTAGTCAAGGATTCCATGAATTTCTGTTTACTAAACAAATACCTGATTTGTAGGATTACCGAAATTTAGTAGTTTGAAGCCTACATGTATACACTCTGATGATTAAAACACACCTTGCATTGTATCATGCTCGTGGATTGCTAGGAATTATTCTAGCATTTAAATAGCAGTTCAGTTTTGCTGGTTCAACGTTATGGTTGCTTTAGTATGACATGAAGGTCACAGGTTCGAAGAATACCCTAAAATTGTGGTGGTGACACTGCGCACATCAACGCTCCCTAGACACCACAACAGGAGGAGCCTCGCGTATTTGGGCCTACCTTCTTGTACTGGTTTAACCAGTAACCTATGGACGAAACCAATCAAGGGTAGGTTGCTTTGTTCAGTTGAAATCTCAGTTTCTCTCATACATATGTATGTTTGATAATAAAGATTGATTAAACTGGAAGAAATAAGAATTAAATTGACAAAGAGTATAGTAAACAAGGGCATGAAAATAGTAGCAGAGAATATGGTTGTGACTAAAGCAACTTCATTGGGTTTTTACTGTTGCTTGATTTGAAATTTGGCTTTGTTTCTCCCCCCACCCCCACCCCGTCCACTTCCCCGAAGGCACAGCTCCCAAACTTTTTAGTGTAATATTATTTGCTACTGTTTGCTGAGGTGCAGTGCTTGAAGTTTTGGCCGTCGAAAGGAAAGTGATCGTTTGTGGAGGGTCCGCTGTTCTCCTTACGGGAGCTAAATATAAGCTCAAACCAAACAAAGGCCAGCTTCTTCGGTCATATAGAGATGGTTTGCTTCTTTCTCTCTACTGGGCAAGAGCGCATTGAAAACTTCATGTGCTCCCTCTTTGGCATCAAATCATTTTCAAATGCTTCCTCCTGTTATCATAGTGCTCTATCTAATTTGCCACTGGAGCCTGTTTTGTCTGTCAAAACCTAGTACCTCGGCCACCACACTCAGCAATTATCATGACATTACTACCCTGACCCTTGCAACCTTTCTTTGAAACACAGCCCACTATGGACGATATTTGTTCCCACCACTGTAATTTGTAGGGGTGAGCACGGTTCGGTTGGTTCGGTTTGGAGGTTGAATACCAAACCGAACCGACCAACCTCGGTTTGGGAAAAAAAAAAATCGAACCGTAGTTGAACGGTTCGGTTTGAACGGTTCAGTTTTGACGATTTAATCGGTTTGGGCCAAACTCAATTTTGAACAAGTTTAAGCCCAAATTAATAACTTATACATACTAATAAGCTCCAAAAAAACTGATTTTTTTTATTATAATTAATAACACTTATTGAGATGTAGGTGAACAAGTGAAAAATGTATGTTACGTTAAGGAATTTAGGGTTTATCCCCTTTTATATTAATGGTTCGATAACTAGGGTTAGTAAGAAATAACTAGGATTAGGTAAAATATAGATATGCTATATTACATACGGTTGGTTTGATTTATGCGGTTTCAAAAAAATTCAAACCGAACCGACCGAATCGAATGTACGGTTTGGAAAAAAATAAACCAAACCGATTGATTTTTAGATCGGTTTGAAAATATACGGATTGGTTGGTTCAGTTTTCACGGTTGGATCGGTTTCAACGGTTTAAATGATCACCCTTAGTAATTTGTAACAGAGGCCATTCATTATCTTTGTTCGGCCAACCGAATTCTTCCCGGACTTATGACTAGTCCTCTTAACTCGTTTAAACTGGTGTAGGAGTTTTCAAGTTTCGGTAGACCTAGCTTTTCCTTTCACTAATTTTAGAATTATGAGGTACTAATTCATTGTTTAGATGTTTCCATTGATGGGATTACTCGAAATTTTAGTCTCCGTCTCAATAATAATGGAGATGGAAATTTGGTGTTTGCAAGATCGTTGGGTTGGGAGGCGGCCTTTGACCTTCTACTAGTCATTTCTTGAGTTCAGTTCACAGTTAGATAACTATTAAAATAGAGAGAACACTTCAAACAAGGGCAGAAGGGTTCTTGTAAAGTGGGGCTAAATTGACACGCTTTTGTTGCCTTCTGAACCATAGATCGGAGGACAAAAGTCGCCAAAGCTGATGGAGGGATAAAAGACTTGCTTTACCTTGGATGACTTCTCCTAAATGCAATGCCCTACCGTTAGAAGTCAATGTATACAAAAAGTCTGTAGAAGACGGACTCGTCCTATCTTTAGTGCTCATCTGCGTCACAAAATCACGATTAGGAAGTAAGTAGCTCAATGACATGAAAACAGTGTAGCTTAAGAGCCCATTTTATGCTAGCCATGGTTTTAAATCGCGGAATCGGGATACGTAACGGTCGCGGTGTAACGGTATCGGGAGTATCTGGTGTTACGTAACTGGAATCGGTTATCGCGACTGTCAAATTTTTTTTAACAGTTAGCAAATGCTTAAAACTCAATGATACGAAGGTCGTAAGTTTAAGATGCTTCATTTTAATGCTTTGAATGGTGTAAAGTTCGTTTTAAACACATTGTTAGGCCAAAATCTCAAGTTAAAACCATACACTTACTTTTTAAAAGAGAGAAAAACAATAGATATAAGTAATAAAATCTAAATATCTAATACTAATTATGTGTAGTTCATAAGTCATAAACAAATACCTTTGTATTTGACAATTTTGACCCATTTTAATTGAAGCTCTATGCCTCTCTCTCTCAAAAGTCAAAACTCGATGCACTCTCTCTCACAGTCCCCCACGCACGACTCCCACGCTGTCACCGACCCCAATCTCCCACGCCTACCGCGACACTGCCCCAGTCGGACACGATGCCATGCACTCACAGCCACCTAGTCGTGAGTCACCCACCCAAGTCCTAACCAGTCAGCCGCCCAGGTGAGTCAAGTCAGTCAACACTGGTGACAGCCAAACACCGATGTACTAGCCGCGCTTGGTGGCGGTCCGCAGGTGGTCTCCTTCAGGCTTCACTGCTTCAGTTCTTCTACACGCCGATTAGTTCTTTCTTTGTTTCTGATTTGTATATTTGTGATTTCTGTAAATTGGTGGTTGAAGTGGAGAGGAACTTGTAGAGAGGAAAATTGGTGGTTGTAGTTCTTCCCAATAATTGATTGGTGCTTGAAGGAGACGCAGGAGTCAGGAAATTCTCCAATAATTCTTGGAAGGAGACAAATTTCAAATCTCATATCTTGCGTAACGGTACGTAACGGAATTTATCGGCGTTACGGTCCGTTACGGTTCCGTAACGGCGATACGCCTGCGAAATTGACTAGCACCGGTATATCGGTGTATAACGGTATCGGACCCCCGAAAACCCGTTACGAATTGGCCGTTACGATACGCAACGGCCGTTTTTTAAAACCCTGATGCTAGTACTCATAGCTAACTCAAAAGCACTTATTTTATCAATAGAATTAAGAACATCAGTGTTCACAACCTATTCTGGACCACACCCCGGGGTCCGCTAAACGATCCCAGTGGCGCGACACGTCACCCATTTGGCGGTCAACATCGCTCAACATCATTGCTCGGTCAAAGTGCTCCGCGCCTCGAGCATCCGCATGGCGATCGAATGTGTGCTCACCCTAATGGGGTCGGGCACCGCAAGGGGGTCGGCCACCGTAAGGGGGTCGGCCTCCATCGCCCTGCGAAGGGGGGAACTTGCCGAGCGGCACTGACTTCTCTCTCCAACAACACTCACACGCTATCTTCAGTAGCGCGACGCTCTGTCGCAGGCTCAATCAAACTGACGGGGCTCCAGCCCTCGCGGCGGGACGGGCTCACAACCATGAAGCCCTCGCCGGCTCAATCAACTCACAAGGCTCCGGCCCTCACCGCGGGACGTGCTCGCAACCCTAATGCCCTCACCGGCACAATCAACGGGGGGCTCCGGCCCTCGCCAGCATAATCAACCAACGGGCTCCGGCCCTCGCAGGCACAATTAACCGGAGGCTCCGGCCTTCGCAACAAGGATGGGCTTACAACCCTAAGGCCATCACCGGCACAATCACCCGATGGACTCACGGGGGGCTCCGCTCGTAGTGCTCCGGCACGAGGACCCCTCGCCACGGACTCTGAGTATCAAGCTGTGAGCATGTGCGCTCATGTTATCATTGATCATCGACACCGCCAGGGCAATGAACCGCGAGTCACTCTGGGACGGGAGCAGGTCCTCGGAAGGCATCGTGTCCGGCACGCCTGGCAGTTGGCTGCAGGGGCAACCCTCACCGCTGCCAGGATCTCGGCGCGTCTCATGACGCATCTCTTGGGATTCAGTAAGGGCTTGGACTGGAGGCTGGGGCAACGGGCTACTCTGACCATGCTACCGCAGTGTGGTCAGTCTCCTCAGACAGGCAGAGGGACGCTGCAAGGGCAGGGCGGCACGAACTCGGGGACCGACAATCCGACAGACAATCAATATTGTGGGACCCCCTGACACGTGTCGGCTGATGACACGCGCATATTTGTGCCTATATATAGTGGATTCTGGAGCTTATTCAAAGACTGGTCCCTCATTTCCACATTTCACTTTCTCTCTCTAAAACCCATTCTCTCTGGAGTTCTAGTGAGAGAAACACATTTGGACCCCTGACATCGGACTCTTGACGCTGCACCCTTGACACGGACTGTCGACCGCTGGCCCTGTTCGTCGTCACCCTGCCTGCGCGGCGCTACCAGCCCTCGCGACCTGTCTGGGGAGCCTTGCTCTCAGCCCTTACTCCATCCTTGTTGTCTCCCACTTTGTCTACTTGGAAGCCAACGCAGACTGCATCCTTTGTGGCACCTCACGTGGCATGCGAAGCATCTTTCCTCGGCAACAATCAATAAAAGCACCAATTGGAACCCAGTCGTGATATAACAGTACCGCGCTGAGACCTCACTTCCTATCAACAGGAGAGCCAACTGTCGAAATGCTGCATGCCTTGAGCTGTAATATTTTGTCATGGATTTTGAATTTATACTATTCTTTCGTTGTATGATGTAGGGTGCAGGAGTACAAAATAGTCTTTAGAGAAACCCCTTGTAGATTTCATGGCAGACCCTAAGCTTTTAGACCTAGGGTTCCCTGGACAGCCGTTTACCTGGACTAATAGGCGCACGTGTTGTCTTAACCACATCCTTCAAAGACTAGACGGGGCCTTGGCCACGAATGGCTGGATTAATCTGTACTTTTTTTTTTGTTGATAGAATAGAGAATTGCATTGATAATATTAAAGGGTTACACAGTCGCTCTGTTGTAGATCTTACAAATTAAAATAGGCCACGACATTCCCGTGACTTGGTATACATGACCACAAAGGTCGACAGCAACAAAAACCTAATAAACTAATACAAATTACAATTGAATTAGAGCAGATCGTATCCTACACTTTAATTCAACTTAAAGTAACATGCAAAGTTTACAGGTTGAAGAATCTTAAAGAATCGAAACAAAATACTCACTAAGTATAAAACACAACAAAATGGCAGACAATCAAGAACCAACCAGCTCAAAGGCAAGCAAATTGATTCAGAAGGAGCATCACATATCTTGGATTTTCAACATCACAAAGTTCGTCCTTTAACTAACACTTATCAAATCCAAATCAATCTGTAATTGAATGATCATATCATACGTCTTCAACGAACGCATTTGGATCGTCACCCGATTCTTTTAAAGCAAAAGACGTTACTACCCATCAAGTTACTAAGAAAATATTCAGGTTCGAGATGGCGTAGTACTCCCATCCAACTCTAAAACCGACAATAAATAATAATTGGCAGAGTTTCTGTCTATCAATAATTACATCATAATTCACTGAGTGGAGTACGTGGAAACTCTAATTACATTAACCTCAAAATGCATTTTTACAAAAAAATTCTTAAGAACATTCAGCATGATACAACGGATCTTAGCACACAACATCTACATCCAAAAGCATAGTTGTCACCGTTTTACGTCTTTTTCTATGCCTTGGAGCAACTTTTCATTTCTCTTTCTAGAGATTTCTCCTTGATCAATCTTGTAACTTGAAACAACACAAATAAGAAATGAGCGCAAATCGTCCAGTAAAGACAACATGAGGAGTATCGTGTACAAGTGATTCGGAAGTCTCGGTGGAATAATGATCATCTCAACGATAACAATGAATCGATAATTTAATAATAAGTTCAGCATCAACATCATAAGTTGTTAAACGATCTTTTTCTTTCGTTAGACTGATTGGCTTCAAGGCTCAACAAAACAACAATATTGTCACCTCCTCATGGACAAGACGGACTAATTGACTATGTAAGTGGGCACTAAATTAACAATTGCAGAAGTAAACATAAATGAAATATAAGTAACTAATTCACGAAAATTAAATGACGTATATACTCTTTCCCGTAACTTCTCATACCGGACCAACCCATCATCAATATCGAACAAAATCAATTGTAATGCAGGCTCAAACTAGACACGACATACTTCAGCACCATGCCTCATTTCTGTCAGGGATCAAATTTCATAGGCATCTTACTTTTAATGTCCCGTTATACGAGGTGTTCATCCCTCATTTCTGTCATTGATCAAATTTCACAGGTCATCCTTATTTTGATGTCCCATTATACAAGGTATTCAACTTTGTCTTATGTAATTGGAAGAGACACTGTCATCAAGAAGGAAACTCATAAAGTGTGTTTGTCCCTAATCGCATTACAGTTTAACAACAAGGCTTCATCAACAGAGCAGACTAAATGCAAATTATTCTACCTTAAGTCCTCAACAGCATTACTCAAGTACGAAGTACATGGTCATTAGATCAACTGGTATTCAAACATAACAACAGAAGTTCAGCATGAACATCATCAACAGAGCCAACTTGGGAGAAATTTTTTCACAAGTCCTCAATAGTGTTCTTAATAGGAGACTTAAATAGGAGAAATGTCGGTTATTAATAATTGAAGACATTTCATAACAACAACACAACAGTTTCTGCTTAGCATCATTATCGACGATAGGTATGCTAATCGAATAAATTTAGCATACATGGAACCGCATTATCCTTGCCTAATTGAGTTTTAGCTAACGCAACTCACAACCTCTGATTGCAACGAGTGTGATCACCTAATCAAATAAGACCTTACTCGTCAGATACCATTCAAACATTTACTCACACTTTATTCTACCCATTTCTATTTATCCGTTGTAGCGTCTTACGAAGGCTAGTTATTCTGATGCAATAGTCGGATCCTTAACCTGGCCTTATCAACGCATTAGCGATAACAAACTCCCTAGCTTGAGGCGTACTAACGTCGTCCTTCAATTCCCATCACTCTTGACACTTAATTACTCGCGTTCAAAAGAATTCAGCACGTCTTACGAAGGCTAGTTATTTCGATCCGATAGCCGGATCATTAACCTGGCCTTATCAACGCATTAGCGATAACAAACTCCCTAACTTGAGGCGTACTAACATCATCCTTTAATTCTTATTACTCTTGACACTTAATTACTCGCGTTCAAAAAAATACAGCAACAAATCCCCCCCCCCCCCCCACCCCCTCCCTCCCCGACTTATATAAATTTACTAAAAGACCCCCTAATGGCCATCGCACCATCAAAACTCCCAAAATAGTTTAAAACATCTTTTTAATCAACTAAACTGATTTTTCGGACCAAAAAGCCCTTTGGGAATTTTTCGCTCAAAAACCCCTAACTGACATATAACGGAATGCTCAAAGGCTAGCTCCATTAAAAATAGCTATCGGCTTCGAAATGTCCCAAAAATTTATATATTTATATACTAAATCGGTACTTTAGGTCCTCATTAAATTTCTAGACAAAACTGCATTTATTTGCTATTTAAATAAGTTGTGAATTATTTTCAACAAAAAAATTAGTTAACGCTAACCCGAAAAAATCTCAAACTTTCCCACATCATAGATTTCTCAATAATAACTAGTTCTTTAATTTTATTCTTGTACTTGGCCTAGAAATAATTCTGAAAATTCGAACATTGGATTGCTGGGAATTAATGGGTTTTAGCAACACTTCGCAGTTACCTTAACCCTAATTTAATCTACTGTTCATCCATATCCTTCTTCCTCTCGACAGGCCTTTCCTACCAGTTCAAATGCACACACCCACTTACAGAAACGCCAACTTTCACTTCCATTTACCCATACACACATACACCCCCCCCCCCCATAACATACACACTAACACACCCATGAACCCCCCCTAGCTTCATCACTTACGCGCAGACATCCATACCCATGCCTGCACGCTCGCGCGGGCGCACACACACTAAAATTAACACCCTAAAGGAAGAGAAATTACCCTTAGGGTTTCTGCCAATTTTCTTCTTCTCTCTCTGCCAATTTTCCCTCTCCCTCTCATCTTTTCTTCTATTTCTTCCATGTTCTCTCGTCTGCCGAGTCTTTTGCTGCTTCCTCTTTCTGCATCTTGTTTTTTTTTCCTTTTCTCTCTTCCTAATTCTTATCCCATGAAGCCTATATCTTATAGCCTTTTTTTAATTAGTCACCCTCCCATAAGCAGGAGGTGACCACCTTTCACTAATTTCCTCCTCACACATTTACACTTACTTGTAAGTGCCACTAATCACCCATTTCTTAAAATTACAAAATGGCCCCTCAACTTTTCTTAATTACATTTTGACCCTAAAACTTCATATAATTGCACTTTGGTCCCAAAACATCACATAATTGCACTTTGGCCCCAAAACCATTTTAACCCCTCATATCATACAAATTCTCGATCATTTTTAAAAATTGCCCTTAATTAATCTAAAACTCCTGTTTAGATTTGAATAGGGTATTACATAGTTAGACATAAACTAAGAGTATGATGCAACAGTTAGGCTATAGTACCTTCTAAGTCAACTTAAAAGTGATTTTTACTTATTTAGTAATAACTTTTACTCGTTTAGTAATGAAATTAGAATATATAGAATTTTTCCTAGCCAATACAAAGGTTTTAGGGGAAACTATAATCTTAGTCCTTAAAGTTTAGGCTAAATTTCTATTTTGTCCCTCAAGTACAAATGTTCCAAGTTGGTCCATGATTTAAAAGGTCCTTTTGCCTAAAAATGTGTCTTGAAAACATATATTCCTTTGACCAAAAGGCATTTCGATAACTACACCCTAATGGGTGCATGGCAGCTAGTATGGCACCTTTTTCCCCATCACCAGCCACTAATGTTTCTTCCACTCATAACACCACCCATCACTCCTATCACTGCTTCCCCTCTCCGGCCCCCCCTTTTCTACTCACTCCCGCCGCGAGGTGAGTATGTGTTTATGTGTCGCGAGGTGAATTCATGTGCATATGTATATGTGTGCGAGAGTGTGTGATGCAAGCTAAATATGTGGGTGTGGGTGTGTGAGTCTGGTGTGTCGAGGACTGAGTGGGGATTTTTGGGAGACGTGGGGAATGGATGGGGGTGTTTTGGTGGAAGTTGTTAAAGGCGACAAGCGTGGGTGGGAATTTTTAGGGGATATGGGTAGTGGCATACTAGGTGGGGATTTTGGGAACATTGGGTTGGGGGGGATGATATAACTCAAGTATAACTCCCAATAATTGGGGGACACCCGGCGAATCCCAGTCAAACTGGGAGATTTATGATCAGGATTAAAGAGTCCTTAGATATTGTGACGTGATCCTCGAGGATCCTAACCCAATCCTAACACATCTGGCTCACGGCCCAGTTCTACTAGGACTCTCCTCCTACAGCTGTATAAAGAGGTCTACCCCCCAGGTATGAGGGAATTACACAATTCATGCTTTTTCAGAGTTATTCTTCTGTAACTGCGCTCTGACTTAAGCATCGAAGAGTTCTCCACCGAGAACCCCACCAGGCGGTCACTTATTTTCTGTTTTGCAGGTCATCGGTCCAGGCCCGGGTTTCAGAATTTGCGCGGAGCATATTTTTAGCAGCAACAGATTGGTGTCATCTGTGGGACTCACCAGCCTAACCGATTAACCTCTAGACAACTCATCAATAACTCACCTCTTAGGACTGAAAAATTCTATGGCAAGCCGCTGGCAGCAACACGTCGCAACTTTCAACAGAACGCCGCTCCGTCGCCATGGGCAAAACCCTAAACTGTAGCGGCACCACCGCCGTTAACAGTACCTAGGGACTGCGCGATCAACCATCACACTACCATCGTCAAACGGTCTGATCACAATCTGCTGTCACGCCGACAACAATTTGCCACTGTCGCGGGTGTCAGTCTCAATGGTCGTCGCAATCAAAGAAAAAAAAATTCAGAATAGGAAGAAGCAGCGCCGAGGCTCATCGGCGCAACCACCGAGCCGTCGACATGCACGTTGCCGTAATTTTCTAAAGGGCATCACGCCAGGTTCGGTCCACTATTGCAGTGGCCACCCATCCGTCCAATCGACGCCACTGCGAATGGAAGCATCGTCGCCGTCTCAGCCTCGCGACCAAGGGATGCTAGATCCGCTGTTGCACCACGACCAACTTCGACGATGCCATTCTGTCGTCTAAACAACTCAATCATCAGAATGTCGCTTCATTCGCCCTCAAGGGCGCATCGAGAGCTCTAAGTTCTGTCAAATCCTCGAGGGTATTTTCATGAGCTTTATGCTCCATCCGCCCCCAAGAGCGTGTACGACGGGAAACTTTGAAGTTTCGTCAATTCATGAGCTCGAGCTCCATCCACCCCCGAAGGCGCGTAAGCCGAGAACTTTAAGTTTCGTCAACCCTCAAGGATACTTTCATGAGCTTTGAGCTATATCCGCCGCCGAGGGCGTGTACGACGAGAACTTTAAGTTCCGTCAAACTTTCATGAGCTTTGAGCTCTATCCGCCGCCGAGGGCGTGTACGACGAGAACTTTAAGTTCCGTCAAACTTTCATGAGCTCGAGCTCCATCCGCCCCGGAGGGCGCGTAAGGTGAGAATTTTAAGTTTCGTCAACCCTCAAGGGTACTTTCATGAGCTTTGAGCTCCATCTGCCCCCGAGGGCACGTACAATGAGAACTTTAAGTTCCATCAAACTTTCATGAGCTCGAGCTCCATCCACCCCCGAGGGCGCGTACGACGAGAACTTTAAGTTCCGTCAAACTTTCATGAGCTCGAGCTCCATCCACCCCCGAGGGCGCGTACGACGAGAACTTTAAGTTCCGTCAAACTTTCATGAGCTCGAGCTCCATCCCCCCCCGAGGGCGCGTACGAGGAGAACTTTAAGTTCCGTCAAACTTTCATGAGCTCGAGCTCGATCCACCCCCGAGGGCGCATACGACGAGAACTTTAAGTTCCGTCAAACTTTCATGAGCTCGAGCTCCATCCACCCCCGAGGGCGCGTACGACGAGAACTTTAAGCTCCGTCAAACTTTCATGAGCTCGAGCTCCATCCACCCCCGAGGGCGCGTACGACGAGAACTTTAAGTTCCGTCAAACTTTCATGAGCTCGAGCTCCATCCACCCCCGAGGGCGCGTACGACGAGAACTTTAAGTTCCGTCAAACTTTCATGAGCTCGAGCTCCATCCACCCCCGAGGGCACGTACGACGAGAACTTTAAGTTCCGTCAAACTTTCATGAGCTCAAGATCCATCCGCCCCCGAGGGTGTGTACAATGAGAACTTTAAGTTCGGTCAAACTTTTATGAGCTCAAGCTCCATCTGCCCCCGAGGGGGTGTACGACGAGAGCTCTTAAGTTCCGTCAAACCCTCGAGGGTATTTGCATGAGCTCCGCGCTCCATTCGCCCTCAAGGGCGCATCGAGAGCTCTAAGTTCTGTCAAACCCTCGAGGGTATTTTCATGAGCTTGGTGCTCTATCCGCCCTCGAGGGTGCGTACGGCGAGAACTCATAAGTTCCGTCAAACCCTCGAGGGTATTTGCATGAGCTCCAACTCCATTCGCCCTTAAGGGCGCATCGAGAGCTCTAAGTTTTGTCAAATCCTCAAGGGTATTTTCATGAGCTTTACGATCCATCCGCCCCCAAGGGCATGTACGACGGGAAACTCTTAAGTTTCGTCAAACCCTTGAGGGTATTTACACGAGCGATGAGAACTTTTAAGTTCCGTCAAACCCCCGAAGGTATTTACACGAGCTCTATGCTCCATCAGTCCTCAAGGGCGCTTACCAAAACACTACGTTCCACTAGCCCTCTAGGGCGGTCCCTCGAGGGGGGGACACCCCCAAGGGTGACAGGATAGAGCTCGAGCACTATCCGAACGGTTTCGCTACAGTTCTAACCCGTGAAAAGGCAAAGGACTATGGGACTTCATCCCCCCACCATTCTTTGTCAATTCAAAACCCAGCAAAGCGTGAGTGCAAGGCTTCTTTGCCAGCTCTTAGCTGATGATAAGAGTTCGCGACAAAGTAAAAAGCAAAAGCATGATGTGGTCGGCTCAAGCTAAAAAACACACACTTGCACAAAATGAACACCCTCCAAGGAAAGGTGACCCCTCGAGGGGACATTCAAACACTTAGCACATGCAACAACTTGCATGCATAGCTTTGCGCCCTCTCCCGAGAGAGGATATCGTGGGGAATAACCTCTAAAGGATCTCGAGATCACATGATTCGTTTTCCCAAAGATGATTCCGAATAGCCTATTTAGGTAAAATTCTAAAGACTTAGCTCTCGAGAGCTAGGGTTCTAGCGCCCTACTTGGGCAAAGCTTAAAGCTCCCGTTTAGGTCGGAGCACATGGAGGAGATAAATATTATTACCCCTATAAGTGGATGGAGAATCCCTTATAAATCTGACGCGTGTCTCGAGACACCAAGTATAAACTTCCTCAGCCAAACATTTTGGCTAAGAAAGTGGGGGCTTATGATATAACTCAAATATAACTCCCAATAATTAGGGGACACCCGGCGAATCCCAGTCAAACTGGGAAATTTATGATCAAGATTCTAAAAAAGTCTTTAGAGATTGTGACGTGATCCTCGAGGATCCTAACGCGATCCTAACACATCTGGCCCACGGCCCAGTCCTACTAGGACTCTCATCCTACAGTTATATAAAGGGGTCTACCCCTCAGGTATGAGGGAATTACACAATTCATGCTTTTTCAGAGTTATTATTCTGTAGCTGTGTTCTAACTTAAGCATCGGAGAGTTCTCCGCCGAGAACCCCACCCGGCAGTCACTCGTTTTCTGTCTTACAGGTCATCGGTCCAGGCTCGGGTTCCGGAATTTATGCGGAGCATAATTTTAGCAGCAACATGTGACAACATTGGAGGTAGAGTCAGGTGGGGTTTTTAGGGAAGTGGGGGTAGGGTGATGCACAGTATTCCTACTTTACCAACTTTGACAACAAAAGATTGCCACTACAAGTGTTTTTGTCGCTTTTGTTAATTATATAGTGATAATCTTTTGCTACTAAAATGCATTTGACGACTTTTTTTCAATTACATTTTTTGTCCATTTTTCTTATAGTAACAATCTCTCATCACTAAAGTGGATTTAGCCTTTTGCGCACGCGCTTGAGCGGGAAAGGTGGGTGGCAGTGCACTGGGTGGAGATTTTTTGAGGAGGTGGGTGGTGGACGGGGGTGCAGTGGTGGAAATTTTGAACGCAAGGATGATGGTTGGGGATTTTCTGGTTTTGGGGGTGGGTGGGGGTGGTGGTGGTGGTGGGGGTGTGGAGGGGGGGGGGGGGGGGGGTTGAGGCACAATATTTCACCAAAAGTGTTTGCCGCTTTTGCTATTTATAATAATTATCTTTTGTCGACAAATGTAAAATACATTGAGTGATACTTTTCTATCATGGCGTTTGTCGTTTTTTAATATAGTGATAATTTTTCCCTCTAAAATGCATTTAGCTCCTTTTTTGCCATGTCAGTTGCCATGTCACGGTGTAGGGCCACTAGTCGAGAAGTTACAAAATTGCTCATATGTCAAAGGACTTTTCCAGTGACTAATCGGAACTTTTTGTACTTGGAGGACGAAAGTAGAAAGTTAATTAAACTTCGAGGACGAAAATTGTAATTTCCTCTTGTTTAATGAAGCGCCGTACCAGTTCCTAGTTCCCGATCAACGACTTTGATCTAAACTCAACTCAGGTGTCCGTGTCAGTGTGCGAGTGTGTTTCAGATGAGCCAGCGACCCAAGTCCAGACCACCAAACTCCCACTCGCCGCCTCCTTCCTCCTCACCACCCTCATCACCATCCTTAGATGCCAAATCACAAGCCCTAACAGCCCTCTCCCTAGCCCCAATAATGCCTCGCAAGTCCATACTCAAGCCCACCCTGGCCACCCTCCTCTCCCTGTTAGCCCTCTACGCCTTCTTCACCACCTTCGTCTCGACACCCGACCCGACCCACCTCCCATCAAGTAGTCTCCAAAGCTCCCCTGAAAAATCCGCTCCCCTCAGAATTTACATGTACGATTTACCCAGAAAGTTCACTTACGGAGTCATAGAGAGCTACGCGAGGGCCCGTGGCGGGTCTAAGTCGCCGGCTGACGACGTGTCAAGGCTTAAATACCCGGGAAATCAGCACCCGGCTGAGTGGTACTTGTTTTCCGACTTGACTCGGCCGGACCGGGACGACTCGGTGGTGACTCGGGTTCTTGATCCCGAGCAGGCCGATTTGTTCTATGTGCCGTTCTTCTCGTCGTTGAGCCTGGTGGTGAAGCCAATACGGCCAGTTGGCTTAGCGGGGGATGGTGTGCCAGTGTACAGTGATGAGGAGATGCAGGAGGAGTTGATTCGTTGGTTGGAGGAGCAGGTGTACTGGAGGAGGAACAATGGGTGGGACCATGTGTTTGTTTGTCAAGATCCTAATGCGTTGTATAAAGTTGTTGATAGGGTGAAGAATGGGGTGCTGTTGCTGTCCGATTTCGGGCGGCTGGGACACAATCAGGCATCGTTGGTTAAGGATGTTATCTTGCCGTACTCGCACCGGATTAATACTTTTAAGGGGCAGGTTGGGGTGGAGGACCGGAAATCGCTCTTGTTCTTTATGGGGAATCGGTATCGGAAGGAGGTAACTTATCCCAATAATGTGTGTTGTACTGTTGTTATAGAGTTCTATTATCTTTGTTGTGCCATTTATTGCTTAAGTTTTGAGTGATTAGCTTACGAACAAACAAAGTCTGCAAGAGATTTTAACCCTTGGTATTAACCGCGGCTTGTAGTTATGCACTGGAGATATATACCTCAAATTTATCAGCCTCATAGAACTTTGAACTGATAGAATCAAATTCATGTTTTCGGCATCTTTTTTAGGAGTACCACGTTATGGTGAACTGGATTAAAGAAGTGAAAGCATCAATTCATGCCTCATTTTTTTTTATTCTCTTCTCTCCTTCCATTTATCTCAACATCGTCATCTCATACCCCCAATTGGAAATGGCTTCCGTGGATTGTCCTTGAGTTCTCTCTTCAACTTCCCATAGGGCCAGCATATAAGGAATTTCCTTGTGCATATTTAGACCTTGCATGGTTGGTGTGTCTAAGCCACCTGGAGAAATGTACTTAGTATGGTGGGCACAAACTGCCCTGTGAAATAAAAGGAAAAAATCATCATTTCAGTGGTCAGCGCTTGAAGTTAGTAGGATTGTATCCCATCTTTTCTTTAGTTTATTGGTTATGGACTAATTTATGGATATGAATAGAGGGTGTGGACCGTGTGATTATTTCCAAACTGATTTATTGCTGCATTTTGTTGTAGCCCCTGCTATTCTTTTTCCTTCTCTATCAATGACTGTAGAGCTCAAAGCATATATATTTGCAACCCTGGGCATAACAGATAACACTTAAATTTGTAAAGACTATGAAAGAAGTATGTATGCTTCAGTGAACGACAATTCTATCAATACTGAAACTGATATCAATGTAAAATTAAGATTTATTATCAACTTGATTCTTGTGCCGATTCTGATACATATGGGCCACTGCATAGCTGTAGCGGAGGAGGTTAATACTATGATCTAGAAGGTGAATGACATGGTAGAAGTGTTCCATTGTCGGGAGAAAAGCCCCTGGCATAACAACTGGAAATAGGACATGGGAGGTCCAAAATTACTGCCCCGAATTCTAGTATTATAGCAAATTTTAGGCCTCCGACCTCCTTTGCCATTGCCATTGCCATTTAACTTATTGGCATGTGTAGCACTCTCTCCCCAGAAGTATTTATGAAAATGGGTTGAACAATGGCGAACTGTAATACTTGTGGCTGATGAATTTAGTATGGATGGTTCATAGATTGGCGTGGGAGGGAATGCGTTGCATCCGGTAAGGGATGGGCTTTGAGGGGTTAAAACCGGTTTGTTTGCATAAGTGGGATGGGACACCGAATCTGATTTCTGTTAACTGTCTTTGGATGAACCTCAGAATGGTGTGTAAATGGCAGTACTGTCCCATTCATAGCTGAAGAAGAATGATATGTACATCTACTTAAAAATAGATACTGTATCCACAAGAAAAATAACAGAACTGTTTAGAAAGCCAAAGTCATGTTCATTAGCGTTGTACAGATTTTAAGCAAAATGAACTCAATGTAAGGAGAGAGATCCATCATCAATTAGCTAAGGGAAATAACTAAGATCGAACCAAATACAACACTCACAGCCATATGCTCATTCAAGTGCTTGCTTTGAGACAGTGTTGTATGGAATCATTAAAACAGGACCTAAATATCTTCAAGAGGGAAAATGAGCATTCATTTGGGGTGGTGTGGAGCGGGCGCGGGGCATATGCTTAGGCACTATGAGTGGGCATTTGTTTATGCAGGTTGCAATGGATAAAATAGTAGGTATTGCATAATCTGTAGGGTTTCTTCTCATTGTTTTTTCTCCTGTGGAGGTTCAAGCCTTGCATCTCTACCTCATTTCCTTGACATTATACCTGCGAATTTTCCTTAACAAATAAGCAACGTATGCAACACCAGATTTTTTTTTGCGAAGGACGTCATGTTCTGTTGTCCCAAGCTAGGATTTAGATGTTCTACATGCGTGGCTGCGACTCTGTGTTTAGCCTGGAGATCACAAAAGAATGTCCACAAAGAGCTTCTAATCATGACTAAGTTTGCTCTCAAAATTTCTTGTAAAGATATGTGGCAGAATATGCAGGTAATTATCTTCGTTCTTACATTTCTACAGCTTGTTGTCATACCAGGTGAAATGTAAAACTAGGTCTGTTTGGATATTAAAGGTCAGAAACCTCTAAAAACTAATAAAACTTAAAAGGAAACAAAAGGCATCTAGAAGCAACCAAAATGATCATCTGCTCCATATCAGCAAAGACAATTTTGCTGCTTACACTTTCATGATTTACATGATACTTGAGCTTCAAATGACAAATAATCGTTATTTTGTTTTGCATGATGCAATTATTCTCTTAAACAATCCAAGCTGTCTCTTGTGTGAAAACGGATGTGTTTCAAAAGTTTAAGTATTGCACAACTATGTTTAACTTGAGAAACACTTCTGTCATATTTATTGAGGCTGCTGTTCGAGCAATAGGTAACCATTAATGCTTCTTTTGACATTTCCTTATATTGAATTGGAGCTTGTGAGTCCTTTAAGCACTTCTCGTACTTAAGATGCAGCATAAATTTTGTCTCGTCAATCTATTAACAATGTGCAGAGCACTTCTCTGTTCTAAAATCATGTGAACGAGGTTCAATCTTATGGAGGCCGTGGTGGATTTGGCAGTAGTGGTGGTGGACATAGCGATGGTAGTTGCTATGGAGGTGGAGATGGAAACTGAGATGGTGGCAGACGTTGGTCTTCTGATGGTCACTGGAGGATCTAGGTTTTGGGTGGTTGAAGGTTCGGGGGTATTGAGTAGGGCGGTTCTTTTCAATTGGGATTGGAGGTTGTCTTTGTTTTCTCTTCTATACAGTAGATTGCTGACTTATCTTATGTTCGCTGTTGGTTCTTAGGGCACTACCTATATAATTGGGCTGGTTGTAATTTGGAAGTGGCAGTGAATAGTGGTGCTAGCATGTTTATGATATTGGTATCGGTTTAAGGGTAACTTGGGAAAACTAAGCATATCTCTGCTCTAATTATCGAAGTGGAACCAAGATTTTGAAAGGTCTCTGTAAGGGGAACATAATGAGACAGAGGACACATTAGTTTTCTATCTTTGATCATCTTTTTGCCATTTGTCAGCTCAATGTCATTTTTAGTGTTTCTTCTCTCTCTCCACCCGCCCCCCCCCCCCGGCGCGGCGTGCCGCGCCCCGGTTGTGTTTATGCATGCGCAAGCACATATGTATGCTGATACTTACGTGTTGCAGGGAGGAAAAATTCGTGACTTGCTTTTTCAGTTACTTGAGGGTGAAGAAGATGTTGTTATAAAACATGGGGCACAATCAAGAGAGAGTCGACGTATGGCTTCGCAAGGGATGCATACCTCAAAGTTCTGTTTACATCCTGCTGGTGATACTCCGTCTGCCTGTCGACTCTTTGATGCTATTGTGAGCTTGTGTGTTCCAGTTATAGTCAGTGACTATATTGAGTTGCCTTTTGAGGACGTTATAGATTACAGAAAGATCGCGATTTTTGTAGATTCCAGCTCAGCTGTAAAGCCCGGTTTCTTAATTAAATTGCTTCAGGGAGTAAGCACAGAAAGGATTTTGGAATTCCAACGAGAACTGAAAAAGGTAAGTACTTGCGTTGATACTCTTCTGTGCAAATTGTCTTTTGTTATATATCCATTGGTTGTTTACACATGCTTGTGCTACACGTAGACTTCATTACTTTGTTTTTATTGGTAATGTGAGAAGATTCATATAGATTGTGAGGGGGAGAGAGAATGATAGTGGGAGATGGAGAGTGACAGAAAGCTGAAAGAGTGGGATGGAAGATTGTATTACCAGTCATTACGTAATTACCGTTTGAGGGCATACCTCTTTCTTAGGGAAATGATTACTTCTCATTGATTGACTGAATACAGAAAACCTTCTACTGGGCCATTTGAGGAACCTCGGTACGTCAATGTGGGGGGTTTCTGTTCAACTAGATATGTGACTTGGCTATCTTAGTAATTTATGGTGCATTTCTGTGCGTGTATCTGTGTGCAGTTAGAAAAAAATTTCTGCATGTGCTATACTTCCCATTCTACTGAAAATAAAAGAGAGATTGAGATTGGCTGCAGTCAGCCTAAGCTTCATTTGATTTTGCGGGTAGTTAATCGGTGTTTAAATTTCACTAGCTATAGATAATGTTTAGGCTTCTACTGAAATAAGGATGTAAAAACTCGAAAGCACTTATTTATTTGAAGTGCTCCCCAGATACATGGATTACACTCCTGTCTCAACCATTCTTGGAAAACAATCGAAGGCCGCAAAGTGCCAGCCTAACTAAACCTTGTATTCTATGCCTTTTCTTCTGGTTTATGCGGGTCCTCATCAACCGCAGAACAGTTGAGGACAGATTCCTCATCCGATAAGAGTAAACCAGGATGGAAAGAGAATCTCTTGCTGGGTTAGAAATAGTTTTTCCAATGCTTTTGCTTTGGGACACAAACGAAGGACATGATTTGTGTCTGCAATCACAGCTTCAACTCTTGCATGGATATACTCTTGAAGAACTGTTGTCATTGTTGATCGAGTTTTTGAGTATTTAAGGACGTATTTTTCTTTTGATTTGTGAAAACTTAGTGCATTTTTTCAGTGGGATGTAGACAAAAGCAGTCCTTAACGCTTTATTTATGTCTGTTGGGCAGTATGCATAGTCGTATCTTGGCAAATTATTGTACGTTGGAGTGCCACTAGGAAATAGTGGAACACTAAAGAGGGCCATCAAAAGAAGATAAAATAGTGTGAATGAGTCATCTTGATGAAAAAGGGCCTATTTCTCTATGTGGTTATTCAAGCTTCATAATGAGCATCTGATTTTGTTGGTCTGGTCCAGTCCCAGTTCATGGTTTAGTGTATGCTGTTTTGATGTAGTTTAAGAAGGACATTTATTGACTTGCGGGACAAATTGTTTTTAGTTATGCACACTCATATTCTCTCCCTATGTTAGATTACTAAACTTACAGTATACAGTTTCCCAGCCCCATTATTGCCTCTCTGTTTCAGTATGGTTTCCCTTATAGGAATTTGTTTATACTCTATATTTCCTATTGCTTATTTTTGCTTTTTTCTGTTCATAATTACTCTCGTAGCTTTATTTAATTTGATTCTAAACATAGTGCGAGAGTGAGCCTTGCTTCAACAATAAAGTTGCTCCATTGGGACATGCAGGTTAAGGGTTCAAAAAACACAAAATGTCTTTCCCCGCTAGTGTAAGGCTGCTAGATCAACCCTCCTCAGACCCCGCAATGGGTGCATTGGTGCCTCCCCTTTTCTTGAATTCTAATCGTAATATCCACCAACTCCAACCTTCATCTATTAATGTGTCTACGGTTTTAAGTTGCTCAATTAAGTCTGTAATCGTGGACTTACTTCTTTCCACATTCATTTGGCAAGTTGGTTTAATTCATTCTACCAGCTACCTAATGCAACCTTCTCTTTGGGCATATAACCGACTGTATAACACTTATGGAGTTACTGTGGGAACATTATTTTCTTCCTCATAAAGAAGCCTTTGGAGTACATTCTCAATGACTTACCCTCGCCAGTGACCATTCTATCTTTTTCCCCGAAATACAGCATAATTGATGCAGAACATTGCAATCAACTCTGCCAAAATCTTAAGCTGTCATGATTTGTGAAACTTATCCCTTTCAAGGCCAGGTACCCTATATTGTTTGAGCCTCATGACCCCTATCTCTTGGGTCCACTTCCCACCTTGCAGGCCACCCCAGAGTCCTGCCTTATGTGGCCTCCACTCTGGAGCCTACTTCTCACTTCGTGACCTTTTTACCTTGCATGGCTCATCCTTGCTCAGCAGGAATAGAGCACCTGGATTAGCAAGTATCTGTACCAACCTTCACGGCCACCAACCTTAAGAATATTAGGCTTGTTGGCAAATTTCCAAGGCAATATGTCTTCAAGAGCATGGGGGATGTGCATTCCTAAGTGCTTTACACGCACTAGACAGTATTAAAGGAGCGTCTTCATTTGAATACGATGGCTGTTCAACTCATAATTAAAGTTACCTCCTTTCAGTCCTTTCTCCTAAAGTACATTGAAAGGCCATTCTAGTACATGCTATAATGTGGCTGATGTAAAGAACTTTGCCATGGCTCTTACTTTTATGGTACCAGTTCATGTTTCCTAATGCACTGGATCTGTTGTCGAGAAATTACGTGCAGTATTTGTCGTTTTTAATGTTGGTTCTCAATTTATTATGTGCTAATGCTTGTCTATTCTGAATCTTAACTCAGGTGAAGCGATACTTTGAGTATGAGGATCCGCACGGAACAGTGAACGAGATATGGCGCCAAGTCTCCTTGAAACTCCCACTTACTAAACTGATGATCAATCGTGATAAAAGGCTTGTGAAGAGAGAATTGACTGGACCAGATTGCTCTTGCCTCTGTTCAAACCAGTCAGGAATCCAAACCACCTTATGATACCGCTTCGCATATTTTGGTGATTATGATACTTCCCCATTTCACTGGGGAAAAGTTAAACGTTGATCATCAAACCCTCTACAGGCGGGGTTGTCGAGGTTTGACCTTTTTGTTCTTATGATGGAGATATTGCTTCAATCCAGCCATCTTTATTCATTCATTCATTTTCCGGACACACGGGTTAACTCATAGGCTGGTCTTTATGTTTATATGATTACTACATTATTATACCTCACATTGTAATATTACATGGTAATGATAGTAACAGCAGCTAAAGGTCTGATTTCTTGTTGTAACATAATTGATAATTGTCATTTACATGGCAGTATATGATACCACAGCTTTTCATTTAAGATTGCCGAGGAGATCTGTGCTCTGTACCCTTCATTTTGTAGCACTATGTCAATTAGTTCCATGCATTTCATTTCCATTATAGGATTTTCCAGACACGATCTTTAAAATTGAAGTTGCAGATTATAGACGTTCTTGTGCTCAATTTTAAGCATGGATCATGACAAACGGGGTCTAGAATACTCTCACACCAGAGAGACTACACGAGGGAAATAAGTTTTCAGCCTCTGAGAGGCGATAAAAGAGGGGGGGAACCCCCTCTGCCGTAACCCTCTCTTCTTTTCCGTCTACGTCACCATTAGGGTGGTTGTACGGGATCTTGGGGGTTCTGGAGAGATGGATGGCCATGGCACTTCGACGGTTCGAGATTGGTTCGGTTGCACCTCCATAAATTCCGATGCTGGAGATTGGGTGGAGGTAAATGAAAGGGGTAAGCTATCGACTCCTTGGGGTTTTCCTCGTTTGGGTGGTGGTAGGCTTTGGGTGTAAGGTTTTTTCACCGTAGGGTTTTGTTGTTGCGCTCATGGGTTGGTGTTGGGTGGTAAATCAAGGGTTAGGCTTTTTCTTTTAGGGTTTTTGTATCTCCCTTCCCCTAGTTGATTCCCCCTTCCTCCTTTCCCTAGAAAGGTTTTACGGGTAGAAATTGTGGGTTGGTAGCTACTAAGTCTAGGTTTGCTGGGATTTGTGGATTTCGGGTTGCTGTGTTCCCGATGAAGATGGTTTCAGGGGATTTCGGGTCGCAATGTTGATTTCTTCGGCTTGAAGATGGTTCGTGGTCCTCCGGTGAAGACGGTGCTTCCAGGGGCTTCGGTTGGTGCTTTTGTTGGGTCTCAATGGTCGGTCGGTGGTTGTAAGGGGGATTCCAAGGGTTGACAACAAGGTATTGGCCGGAGATGGTGGTGATTCCGGTGCCGGAGTGGCGGCACAAGGATCGATGCTACGTTGCAACGCAGAGGCCACGTGTTCGGATTAGGGCGAGTGGGTGCTTGTTAGCTGGAGTTCTTTGATCTGTTGTTTTTCTTTATCTTTATCTGTTATTGTTATTAGCTAGTTGGTAGGTGGTTTTTAATTTTTTTTTTCCTGGTTTTATTATCTTATTTTCTCTTGTTTATCATTTGGTAGCTCACTTGAATGGAGATTTCATCAATTTAATCTTTCTTTTTCGTTGTGACTACCTCAATGTATATTCTGTCTAAAAAAAAAAAAATTCCTAATATATATTTTTGACTATTCTAAAAAAAAAACATGGATCCTTGGCCATTCCTGCGAGGATTGGTCGTTGGGGTCCCTACAAAGGGCACGGATGATTTGTTTATCAGCAGGAGAACTATTTGCCCTTGAATCAGGTACTCAAGAAAAACATGTTGTTCCCGCTCGAGACACTATGGAGCTACCATACTCGGTAGATAGTGTGGCTTTTGAACGTTTTATTTCCTGGATTTTACAATTTTTACCCCGCAATTTAAAACATGGAAAGTAGTAAAACAAAGTCTCGTCTCCCAACTTGCCAAACATGTTCAGTCGGATCTTTCCAAAAATAAGAGGGCGGAGCAAAGACGCTTACCTGATGCCCCAAGATATTCTGCAGAAGTATACAAATTATGTGATGAAATGGAGAGGGAAAAAATAGGAATGTAGCAGACCACCTCCCTCCCCCTAAACAACAGTAGGCCGCAGTTTTAAGTTCCTTGTCCTAATCAGCTGCATTGGCCCCGACGCACCGCAATTCCTCTCTCAAATTTGGAACAATTGAGTTACTTTGCAGGGTCCTTTACAGCTGATTTCAAAGAATAGCATCTCTGATGTGCGACTGATGTGTGACGCGGAGCTCAAACCCTAGCATCCTGTAAAGTACACCTCAAGTACCAACTTACTGGGGCTAAAGAAGGAGCATAATGGTTCTAACTTGATTATAATGCCATGAAACGACTGACATGAACAGTTGAGACAGATTTCAGTTCAAATATAACAATACAAGTTATCGTCACAATATATGGAAGCATTGCGATGAAGTTTCCACAGCGTGTGCAGTGCTGATCTCTCAAGGAAATATTCAAGTACGAGCAGATGATGTTGGCTTCTTTGGGCATCATAACCTGACTTTAGCCCGGTGGCCATTTCATTTGTCTCCCTCCAAGTACATGCAGGTGGAGATGGTATACTGATTGACCTAGATAGTGACAAGGCAAAACCATATTGATATTGTTGATACATCAGAACATTTGAAAACTCACACACACAGACACAAAGGGATCGTATCTTACATGCAGTAGGACCATCGTTGATAACAACACGAAATCCATCAAGGATACCCTCTTTCTCTGCCACCTTTTTGGCAGCATAGAGCAGATGGCCCAGTATCTCTTCATGCCTTGCTTCAGCCTAACGGGTTGCAAAAAACAATCAATTTCAAATGACCAGTCCATGTTAACAAATTAATGAAATCTACTATTCGAAGTACCTATTTAAGATCTCTAAGAAACCAAATATGGGGCTAGAAACGGGCTTTTGGTTCATCAACAAAATGGAATCTGACGAAATATCAGTGGAAACCGAGAAACAAAAGTTCTAGCCACCCTTCGCTAAAATTCAAACATTGGCCAGATTACTTGTCATACAAGCTGTGTTTGTTGGGTTTGCAGGAATCCTGACTTTAAAATTTAGTGTTTCATTCTCTATGAAGCTGGACTAGTTGGACCAAGCGCCAAAGATTTGCAGATATATCTGGATCTAAACCTACTAAAAAGAATATTGCGATTAAAGCCTCCAGATGTCCAATAGATTCAGAAGCAAAACAGAAACTTCATGTTATTTGTGGACATTGCTCCACGCACCGTAGGTTCAAGAAGAAGCGAATAAATAGCCGTCAGAAGAGAAAATGGTTCGGCAGAACAGAAAGGAGTTGGAGGGAAAATAACCTTGCTAAGCTGTGTTAATCCATCCCTAGCCTTAGGAATGAGTATAACATGAACAGGAGCCTGAGGGTTGATGTCCCGAAATCCCAGTACCTTCTCATCCTCATATACTACAGTGGAAGGGATCTCCTTCGCAATAATCTTGTCAAAACTGAAAAACACCACTAGAAAACTTAAACTAAACAACCAACTAAAACTTTAGAATGAGTAGATTACAGATACGTAATTGTAGAGAACAATAAATTACATGCAATGACAAATTTGACATCAACAGAGGTCAAGGTCATTGCTTTTATATCTTCCTACACATGCTACGTCAAAATACAAAGGTATTAACAAAAATACTTGCAAAACAAATTTTCAAGACCATATGAGAACATGCCAAAAAATTTCAGAACTTTCTTGCCAGCCATATCACTTGCTTTTTCAATTTCACTTGTTAAGCTACTACTTGATATGCATGTAATATTGTTACAGCACTGATAATCACTTGGCAGACGCGCACTTTAGTAAGCACGTCTTGAAAGAAGAAAAAGAGAAAGGGCAAAAGAACCATTCCACAGGTGGTGTTTCTACATCAGTCTATAAACAACTAGGAAGTAATTCCTCGTAAACTTGTTTCTTAGTAGCTGATTATTATTTCTAGCTTAATGCATCCTAGGCTCTAGTAGTAGTCATGTGACAAAACTAAATTACGTTTCCTTCAGAATCCAAAACGTCAACCAAAATAATATCAACATCATGGAAGCTTTTTGTTATGCTATTTATTGAGATATAATCCACCTGTGTCTAACTTTCAATTGCAAACCGGATTACATTGAGAAATAAAAGGCACTATCATCTTTAGCGAACTTATAGGAGAATACATGGTTGGTGCTCCCCTGTCAGCATCTGCTGCAGCTGCTTTGGCAGATGCCTCTTCATCAGTTGTAGCACGGACATACGACATAGCTCTGAAACATGAAAAACAATTAGAAAATGCATAAATAGAGACAAAAAATTTGGTAAAAAAAAGAAGAAACGAAGAGCTAATTAAGTCAAAATATTGATATGAACTTGTAAAATCGAGAGGACTTGCAAGAACTTCTGGATCATCGAATACGTCGAATCCCTCAAGTGTGTACTGCTTTACACCAAGTGTTGCATAATATCACATCATACTTGATAAAAAGTATACAGGTGCTTGCATGTCAGCATAAATATCGTAATCAAACGTTCACTACTCCCTCATAATAAATTTGTTTAAACTGCAGTCACAGTAGTCAGATGCAAGTAGTAGTTATTGCTGTCCATGTGGGTCATCTTTTCTTCACTTTCTCCTATATAAATTACTCTGCCTGTCCCATTTTGAGTGTCGTGATTCAATTATGTCAAGTCAAAGCATTAGAATGACACCACACTACATTATCCTTAATAGTGAACATTTTATCTAATGTGCTTCCTTAAAGCTTCTGCCCTATTGGCAATTCTGGAACAAAAATTAAAATGCTATGATTTGGCACTACATTTATATGGTTCCTTGAACATTTTAATTTTCAAACACAACACTCGAAATATGACGGAAGGAGTAGAAAATAACTAGGCAACAAACTTGTAACCGTAAGTATGATCACGGCGGACTACTTGTCTGCGGTTAGCTGAGCGACCATATTAAAAGAACAGTGAAGTTAGATTCAACTTGGGGAGTGAGTCTATCTCATATGTATGCATTTATATATGTGTGTGTGTGTGTGTGTGTTTATACCTTGACACGAATAGGCAAATTTAACCTCCGCACCATGGGACGATAGCACTCTCCTCTTCTTTTTTCAACGTAAAAAGCCCTCACTTCTAAATCAAATATGAGGATTGTTGCACCAAGTAAAAATACGAGGACTCGTCCTAGTAAGGTTGATTCGTCCCAAGGCATCAACATGCCACGACATCGAGGAATTAGGAACCGGCCTAAGGAGAAGTCTCCGTTTTAAGGCTGACTTGTCCTAAAACAAGTTGGTGAATGGTTATAAACTTTCAAATCAATGGCAACAGTGGCAATTGACACGTGGCCAGTTCTGGGCTCAGGAAAGACAGGTGGCTCACGCACATAGGGCAGGAAGGTTTAACTGTGCAAAGTGTCACCATGGAAAGAGATGTGAAAAACGTGGCAAAAATTGGATGAAAAATTAGACAAGATGGTAAAAGGATGGCCTTATCCAGTCTCAACTCGTGGTAAGGTCAGATCAAATCGAGGAAGCTTAAGGTGAGAAGAAGGATAAAACAGGCACACTTAGACACATGGCAGCTCCAGATTGGATCGACCTAAGGCTTATGATTGAAAGCCCAACTGTAAGAGCCATAAATGTTGTATCAATTAATCCTCTTCAGCACCACCCACAAACTAGCTCCTAGTTTACTATGCACATCTCTGTTTACTTAGTAAACAAACTTATCTTGGATGCATCCAGCCATTGTTTGACTCACTTAAACAGTCACCAAAGTGCATCCAATCTTTGAATTGGAGCTTTTGTAGTCTGAAAGTGTTATAAGTTGTATAAAAGTTGATCATCGCACACACGATGAATGAAATCTGCCTATGTTCAATGGACTTATATACTTGGTTTGATTAGGAGCAGGAGTGGATTAGGTAAGAGTAGCAATAACTAAAATGGTACAGAAAAACTCTTAAAGCATTCGCCTAAAGGAACTCTGTAGATATTCCCAAGTCCTCATAGATCATTTCGAAAGAAGTCAATGAGGCACACTCTACTACTTTAGAGGCTGGGTAAGTCAATTACTTACTTTGAATCAAAATTTGTTGAGTGAAGGGAATGACCAATTCTGCTCCCACCCCCAAATCGTCAATATCCAAACACCATTTCAAGCTAATCAACCTCAACTTTTTACACCCAACAGCTACACACCCAATCCCAATATCAGTAATGGCCTTACACCTCGCCACCCAAAACCTCTTCAGATTCTTGGCCTTTCCAACGCCGCTGTTGTCCACTCCTCCTCTGACTGCAGCCACCACAAAATCACAGACGAACAACATGCCTTCATTCGCCGCGTCGCGGCCGATCTCCTCCTCCTCGTTGTCGCTACCACCCAAACCCCATAACCATCGGTCGTTCAATCACAAGCACTAACCTCTTCTTTCATTTCTTGAATTGATGGCAGCAGATATGTGTGTGAGGGCGAGCGAGAGACAGAGAGAGAAAGAGATGGAATGAAGAGAGAGGAAGAGATGCAGATCTGATACAGAGAGAGAGAGATGGAATGAAGAGAGAGGAAGAGATGCAGATCTGATAACCGTTCTGAGGAAGATTTTAGGTAAAGAGACAAAAATATCCCAAATTTGATGGGATATGTGCGCAGCGCACAATGTTATTAAAGGCGCAGGCGCACCTAAGGCGCAAAAGGTCCCTGGAGCCTAGGCGCAAGGCGCAGGCGCGCGCCTTTTCGAAGCGAGGCGCAAAATTAAAATAAATATAAATAAATAAATAATAGTGCATTAAAACAATAAAATTACATTTAAAAAAATTAAGAACATAATAATTAACAAAGTTTCAAACACTAGAAAAAGTTTCAAAATTCAAAACATCATAATTTAACAAACTTCTAACATTACAAAAGTCTTAAATCCACTGAAAAATAACAAATTACTAAACTAAATTCTAAGTGAACATAGTGCCACCATCCTCATCATCGAGCATAATGAGCCCATTTCCGAACCTCACATAATCGAGCAACATGTGCGAATATCCAATTCCCACTCGTTTCAGTAAAGAAAACGAATGTCATAGTCATGCCCAATTCAAGAGCTATTTGTGCTTAACAATATTAACCTTAAAAACAAGAAATAACACTACCGTGGATCAGACACACAAGGACATGGATAATTATTCAAGTATAACTGTGTAAGTAATTTATAATTCCAGCTATCTACAAAAGCAAGCAGGTATGTACAAGTACAACACTACAACCAAAATTTCTACAGGAATCAATACAAAGTGAGAGACTGTCTCACTGTTCACGGCCGGGAGCAAGTGAGGGAGTGACAGTCTGACGACGGAGTGAAGGAGGGAGGGGGAGAGGGAGAGAGAGAGAGAGAGAGAGAGAGACCAGCGGGGTGGAGGCGTGGAGCAGCGGAGTAGCAGCGGCAAGAGCAGCGCCACGGCGTCGACAGAGGCAGCGGAGCAACTAGCAGTCGGCGGCGGCGGCGAGGGGACAAGCAATGGCAGCGACGACGGCCACCGGTCACCGGAGAAAGGATGAGGAGTGACGAGGTCACCGGAGCAAGGACGAACAGTCGCACGCAGAGTGAAATTGATTTGGATTTGGGGATTTTAGACTTTGGGACTTTGGGTTAATAATTAGAAAGTTAAAAAATAAAACAAGATCCAACGGCCCATGTAACAAGATGATATAACATCCAACGGCCAGAAACATATGCGCCTAGCTTCGCGCCTCCCGCCCCGCTATGCGCCTAGCGCCTGGGCGCCTAGGCTCACAAGGCGCGCGCCTACTTGAACGCGCTGCGCCTAGCCTAGGCGAGACGCGGGTTGTGCGCCTGAGCGCGCCTTGCGCCTAGGCGCGCTTTTAATAACACTGGCAGCGCATGACCATTTAATGGGAAAAATTTAACCGTGGCTGACGTAATGGCTAGATTGAACAAATTTGTGCGTATAGTGGCCAAAATGAAACAAATTAAAGTTTAGTGACTTTCGTGAAAAATGGGTCATAGTTGAGTGACTATTTGTGCCTTTTACTCTTGCAATTTGTATGATAGGCAAGTTATTGGAGCATGATTATCCACACTTGCTTTGGACACCATGTGCTGCGCATTGCATTGACTTGATCTTAGAGGACATATTTAAGTTATCTAAGATAAAGTCAACATTTCAAAAGGCTCTTGCTTTGCTTTGAACGGTTACACATATAATCGCTCGAGTGTTATAAACTTGTTAAGGAAATTTGCAAGAAGAGAGCTGCTTAGGCCTGGTAAAATGAGATTTGCAACTGCCATTATCACTTCGTCAAGGATTGATGAAGAGCAAAATAACTTGAAAAAAATGTTTACATCGGAAGAGTGAGCCAATAGCAAATGGTCAAAGGAGCTACAAGGCAAAAAAGTGACAAAAATAGTATTAATGCATTCGTTTTGGAATAATGTTGCATATACCTTAAAGGTAGCAGTTCTTGAAACCTCCTTTGTTTTTCATACCTTAGTTGCACAAAGCGAGGGCGGGGGCGGGGGAGGACAAGCACCTGGAAGAATTTAAGGTTGGGAGCGACTTGAATAAATAAATGCATAAAGAATATTACCATTTGTTTAGTATAGTTTACACAGGGGAGAGAGTGAGAGAGAGCGCACTGATTGACAAGCTCTGTTCTCTTGGGGAGGGTAGCCAGCAAAAACAGAATAGAAGGCTTTAAGGACTGGAAGGAAGAGAGAATTGAGTTGAAAAGATTTGATTTTCGAGTACTCTCTCACTTGTTCCATGCATCTCTGTCCAGCTGATGAGATCGAGTTCTCATATTAGCTTGACGACAAGATCCCATGGAGCTTCTAACATAGGATTGCAGAAGCGAGTTTCCGAAAGAGAAGCGTCACCATATTAGGCATTTCCTGCTACTAAGTTTCACATAATTTGGCTGATTCTATAGAATTTGTATTTAATTCAAGGACACCATGTCTTTTCTTTAGTCTACGCAACATGAGAGAGAAAAAAAATTAACTTACCACTACAATCAACTGGGAATACAAAACATGGACAACAGAAAGAAGGGCCTCGCACTTGGGTCTGAACTTCGGGATAAATTGGCTCAACCCGACCTAATATGACTTTTTATTCCAACACTACAAGTTACCACGAAGGTGTGAAACTAATAAAGGGCAACACCCGATAACAATGAGCTGGTGATGACATTGGTCATCTCAACCCTAAGTAATTCACATTCCGGTCTCAAATTCCATCTAGTTTGTGAGTTTCAATTGATTGAATACAAGCCATATGACTCTATCTTTTAACAATTCGCTAATTGAGCAAAACTATCAAAGCTGATCTTAGAGAGCCAACCGATATGATTGATTTGTCAAAGTCTTCCCAATTAGCTCGAAATATGTCTAAAAACTTCTTATCATCTGCCCTTCCAATAAGGGGAAGAGATCTTTATTACTGTATTAGTTAATGAACAGAAAGTGCCATGATGATATCAGGTACACAAGAAATGGATAACGAGTATCATTACCACTTTCTTTGTTTTACTGTCTTTTACCTTCTTAATCCTTTTGTGTTGTTTCTCTAAGAAGCATTTGCCTTTCTTAGATGTAGGACTACTTTATGATACTTGCCAATGGCAACCAAATTAAATTTTCCCCCTTTTGGAATTCAAGTTGTCCTCTATCAACTCCATTAATATATTCACAATATCCAGTATACCAAAAAAGCAGTTTACATGGGGGACCAAAGACTTGAAGCTCTCATAGGGCAGAGGGTGTCACTCCATTTTCACAGTACGATAGTACAGATGGAAATTCATACTGGAGAGAAAATAGCCATATAAAGGCGGCCCCAGTGCATAAGGCTTTCACTGTTGTAGGGTGGAGGTGGGTGGGGTGGCATAGGAAGTTGATGTACGCAGCCTTACCCCCACAGCGTGAGACTGTTTCCATGTTATTATATGGAGCAACCTTGCCGCTGCCCTGAGTTCAGCGTCTGTTGGTAGACAACGACCAATTTACGCATGCTATATTGATGTGCTTGGTAAGAGGATTTTGCCCAATTTAATGGCATTTACAATTACTCGGACACAAGGACCAAATAGGGAGTATTAGGAGTATTCTAGGTATGTAATATACAACTGGCATTTGCGTGTAGGTAACATATAACCTAGTCTATGTGTCATATCCCTATCTAGAGTACTCTAGTTCTGGAATATATACGTTGTAGATGCGTGTAGGAAAAATATAACATAGTATATGTGCCATATCCATTGACTAGTTACAGGTTTACATCAGAACACTTTTCTGCTCTCGCTCTCCCCCTTGGAGAAATATGTTATCAGAGCAATTGATCGTTGGTTCCTTTGTAAGTTGCAAAAGGCTGGAGGTTGCCAGGGGAGCTGCGGGAGCTTTGCAGCTCCAGGTCCGTTCTTGTTGCCTGACATGTTGAAGGTTGGTAATCCAACACATTATGCATTTCTGGTTACTTTGATGAAAGGCTTCCATCGCACATCCTCTGACTTGTGAATGCAGTAACTTGCAGTTTCCATGCAAGTTGTATCCCTAGGCTCTTAAAAAATTCTGGACTACTATCGTTGTGAGGTATGACACTTGGTATGTACTAGGGTGGATGGAGATCTCACATCAGCTACGTAAGAGTGAAGGTCCTGCGCTATGCGTGATATAAGGTTAAGTTGGATCTTGTCCCACATCGAAAGTACGAGAGAAAGAATTTGACCTTATAAGACCTTGTCAATAAATTCTTAAGCACCTATTGGCTAGCCCTTTTAAGGGAGGCATTGCCCTATGGTGGGGTCGTGGACCTGGTCGTTACAAATGGTATCAGAATAGACCTTGGGTTTCTAGCGATGTGCCAGAGCATGGCCCTGGGAGTACTAGAAGTGTGCTAGCGAGGACGTTGGGTCCCAAGGAAAGTGGATTGTGAGATTCCACACTTGTTGAGTACTAAGGTGGATGGAGATCCCACTACGGCTGTGTACTAGGGGAGGTCCTGGGCAATGTGTGGTATAAGGATAAAATGGATCTTCTCCCACATCAAAAGTGGGAGAGAAAGAAGTTGACCTTACAAGACCTTGTCAATGAACTCTTAAGCACCTATTGGCTAGCCCTTTTGAACGAGGCATTGCCCTCTGGTGGGGCCATGGAACGGATCGTTACAATCGTACTCACCAAGCATATCGGTGTTACACCTTTTGAATTAGTTAAATATTTTCTGATTGCAAATATTACTTTCTTTAGATTGAGTCCATTGACTCCTCTATCATGTATCCCTCTCAAAGCAAGTACTTTATTCGGTTCTAGAGATAGGTGTGTAAACCTTAGTTACATGAAGCGAGGGCAGGGCAGCGTGAGCACATACAAGAATCTAAGAGTCAGAGCGGCTAGAGTAAATATATATAACTATGACAAATAACTATCTAAAACCTTATCTTCATTTACATGTTTTGTTCTTGCCATACCACATGTGGTGGTTACATGCAACTTTTCGGCTACCAGCTACTTGCTTGGTATATAACTAACGCAGAATAAGTATTTTTTTTGTGTTGCTGTTCACTCCTCGAAACAGCTATAGGCAGTAACCTCCCACCCAACAGGGTTACACATGGCCAACAACCCAAACAACGGATTTACATAAGGCCAAAGTTGGAGGGAGAGAGAGAGAGAGAAGCATGGGATTGAATCGCCAAAGGAATTGGTCTCCCTTTTGACTTGCTCCTACAAATCCAAGCGAAACCAAGATTTTCTTTATCATGTATCAAACGGGAACGAATTGACCGACCCTGCTCCTGCTACGACATTCACACCAGATGGATACAAGCTATTTAATGCCCCAAACTCTTATCTTTTTTATTCTGGACCACGAGAGTGATGCTCTCTAACTTATTTCATGCCTCTCTAACACACAAATGGGATCAAATTCCTATGTTAGCTTAGGAGGCAATCACGTGGAGCTCCTAGTGCTCAGAGTGAAGCATTGCTATACAGGAAGTCTCCTGCAACTAATATCTAAACCCCCTTGAGACACTAATGGCTCCTAATTATAGGTGGGGACGTGTTAGATAGGCCAAAGAGATATAGATGATTGGTTGGTTGGCTGGCAATCTCAGAGATCAACACTACTCAACCTGGCACTACTTTTTCATTTAGTGTTTTGAGACCGTTTCTCTTTTTCCGCCCTGTCGTTGCAATTAATGTTGTGATAGACACATATGATATCCCAGAGGTACTCTAGAATGCCATTTCTCTTATTTTGGCCATGGGAATACTCAGCTACGAGGCTTTTGTAATGCTGATTGGGCATGGTTGTGCTATGTTGGAAGTAACTTAGTAATTGTTGCAATATCAAGTGCTGAACCACAAATACCGAAGTATGAACACGCAACAACATCCATCTGAGTTGATTTTGACGCACCTCTTCGGTTTTGTAATTCATCTCTTGTTCTCTTATGAGGTGGTACAATGATAATCAGGCTGCTATTAATACAGCTTCACATAAAAGGACTTGTTATCCATAAAAGAACTTAATACATCGAGGTAGGTTTCCATCGTTTTGAAGAAAGTGCAGAAGAAACTGAATTCACTTATGTGAAGATGTGAGACAGCTTCTGAATGCGTTTAATAAGAAAATTTAGTTAAGAATGCTTATCACAAGCTGCGGGTGTGAAATACTATTGCTCCATGTTCAGGTTAATTGCTGAGATATATTTAGGTGTATGTTTCAGGTTGGGGAATTTTACTCTTTGCTTATAAGTTACTAGTATTATGTAGTATACCTAGTAGAGTTATGCCAAAGAGTGAAATAGACGGGGCAGTAAATAAAGACGTCATTACATGTTTCACTGCAATTTAGGCGCCCATGAAAGTATGGTACGTAAATAAATACTTTACAAGTAGTTTCTTTGTGTTTCTACAGTTTTCGTTCAACCTTTGAAAATTATAATGAAGTGCCATTACCTTGCCAGCAACACCTACCTCAACAATAAAAAATTAAAAAAAAAATCCCAAACAAAAGGTGAAATTTGACGCCTCAAGAAGGTGGTTCCAACTCTTACAGGTGGACGGCACAGGATGTCTGATAGACCAACTAAAGAGAAAATAAAGAGTTTCTTGAGGGCTTGCGTATTGAAGCTCTGTACATTGTTGAATACATGCATCCCTAAAAAGTGGCATCCCTTTTTGATCTAGCTACTAGGTTGATAGGCCCAGACTCCAGACTCCAGACTCCTTGGGGTTGCCCATTTATCAAGCTAAGTTGCACTTTAGGATCTCAATCCTAGAGTCATGGGCAAATTGAAGTCCAGCCTACCACTCACAAGTAAGTGGAAAAACAGTAGCAGGTAAACACTGCAGCACTTGTTCTTCCATAATAAGTGCATCTTAGGATTTTGTTTCTTACACCCATGGTCAAAAGGGGAAAAACCAACATAGAAGACCTAGCACCACTGCACAAACACATGTTTAGAGCGAAGATCTTTAACTTGTATGCTATTTTACCAGAGGGAATTAACTTATAAAGTTCATATAGAATACAAAAAAACAACACTAAAAAGGTTTTAGAACGTTTGCTACCCCCAAAACGTGTAGATTCATCTAACAACTCCAAGTGTTTGTACCATCTACAGACTGATGAGGGAAATGCTAAATTCACGCCCTTCTCCGCTAATTCACCTTTTATGTCGCTGCATTTAAGTATCAAAAGTCCATATATCACAGGTATTACTTGGTAAAAGAATTCCAGCAGAAGAATAGACGTGCTCATAGTACAAAATAAATGCAATTCAGGTATGTTAACGACTAACTGTAAACTATACGAAACATGTGCAAATGTACCTGCGAAAATGATGAGGAAGATGAAAAAGTGGCCGTGCTTGGCTGATGGGATTCCTTCTGGCCAAAGCTCGTACTGTTATGTGACTCCTGTATTATTTGAAATCAACTCCAATCGGAATTTGGTATGCATGCGTGTGTGTGAGAGAGAGAGAGAGAGAGAGAGAGGTCACCGGAATAGAGAGAAGGGCTTGATAGCAGCCATGGTGGAGCACTCTAATCAACTGTTTGTCACTCTCTTTTTGGCTAACACCACACCAGTCACTTCCACTAGCTTTTTACTTGCCTGTTATCTTGTGAATTGGTAAGATTCCGTTGTTTATTGATTACACTATTTATTAATAAAAATTTTAAAAATAATTAAATACCTTATTCGGAATCGACAGAATTTTACTTCAAATGAAAAACGAACTAAATTTGTATTTTCGTGGAAAATTGGAACCTAAGAGGATTTGTCAAATTCAATAAAAATGGTCGAAATTACGATACTTGGATTTACTTGAAGTAATAATAAATGCTAAGGGTTCGTTTGACAAAATTTTTTTTTTGGTTTTCAGTTTTTAAAGAGCAGTTTTTTAAAGAGCAGCTTAATTTTTTTTTTATATAAAAACAAGTGGGTGTTTGATAACCCTTTTTTTTTTAGTTTTTTTTTGGTTTTGTTTGGTAACCCTATTTTTTTTTACTTTTTTTTTTGGTGGTTTGCGGTAGCGGTGGTGGTGGCCGGCGGTCGGAGGTGGCTGCCGATGGTCGCCGGCGGCCGGAGGTGGCTGCCGGTGGTCGCCGGCGATGGTGGCCGGCGGCCGGAGGTGGCTGTCGGTGGTCGCCGGCGGTGGTGGTCGGTGGCCGGAGGTGGCTGCCGGTGGTCGCCGGAGGGGGCAGCAGGCAGTCTCCGGCGGTGGTCACCGGCGGAGGGAGGTGGCTGCCGGCAGTCTCCGGCGGCCGGCGGTGGTCGCCGGCGACCGGAGGTGGTGGTGGTCTAAGAAAAAAAAACCAAAAGTGAAAAAAAAAACCAGTTTCTGGAGTTTTTTTTTTTTCTTCTAAAGTTTAAAAACTGATTTTTAAACTGAAAAAAAAATGATTACCAAACGCCCCTTTTTTTTCAGTTTTTAAATTTTCAGTTTTTAAAAACTGGAAAAAAAGAGGAAAAAAAATTTGTCAAACCTAGCCTAAATCTTTTATGCTCTTCATCTCTAAGTACTTACGAAAACTCTACTCCATACTCCATACTCCATACTCCATACTCCCTACTCTCTACACACATATGAAACCCACGAATCATACCACTGCCGCCTCCTTCAGCACCATTGTCACAATTGTCATCGTCGCGACCTCTTCAACTGTCTTTACTGTCACCATCATCACTACCACCACTATCATTGTTGCAAACACTACCACCACCACAACCACAACCAGACTGGTACACCCACCTCACTGCTGATATCACGCCATCACAATCTTGCCACCACTGATACCACAAGACCACCATGACTGTCGCCACCATCACACCCTGTTGTTTCCTCCACCACCATCTCATCGTTGTCGCTAACACCCTTATTGTTTACTATCATTACCACCTATGCATTGTATCATCACCTCTGCCACCAATACTATTGTCATTACCACCATCACACTATTAGCACCTTCGTCGCTGTGACGAATTGCCTCCAAAAAAGACCAAAAAGGTCTAACTAGAGTCCCCGTCTTATTTTTTAAAAGTTAATCAAATGACTAACAAAGAAAATAAGAAAACCTAGGGTTCAACTTTGGGTTTCCAAACAAAGCTTCCAACTTACGGAACCAAAGATTCGGATTCAGGGACTAACTTATATAAGGGGAAGTGATAGGCACTATGTCATACCCTAACAGTCTCTAACTTATTTTTAAGTGCTTTTGACTTTTATCACCAAAAACACCAACAAAGCGAAAACACAAAATAAAGGCAAACAAGAGCTAAGTTCAACCTAAATTTGGTTTAAATAAAATAACGGGGTTCAGTCGAACCGAACAGGTTGGGATCAAAACCTTCGACCGACCCTAAGAGAGGTAACCTAAGTCTGAATCTGTATTAGAGACCTAACTAAATGCAACTTCTTCTAGTTGATTGCTTTTAGAACTCTTTTTTATCCCCCCCCCCCCCCCCCTCGAAAAAGAAGTCTAAACTTGGTAGAGTTCGAGTTCTAATAAAACTTTATTCTGATTAGAATTCTGGTGCTATCCAACTTATTCTAGTGGCAAAACTCTTTCCCAATATTCTTTTATTTTAATTGCAAAGTCTAAAACTTGGTCCCAGGGAAGGAAAAACTAATTAAAGATTCTTCCAAACTAATATCTACAAAAAGATAGAAAGAACAAAACAAACGATCAAATACCTATTAATTTGGATTGTTCGGATCACCTTATTAATAACTTAGGATTCTTCAGCGATGTGATGGTTATGCTTATGAACTCGAAAACCTTAGGCCCCGTACGCTTACCATATTTGTTTTCTGTTTTTATTTTCTGTTTTCATTTTCATGATTTTCATATTCAGTTTGAAAATTCGTTCCTGTACTTTTATCATTTTCATAAAAAAAAAAATTAGCTATTTTTTCTTATATTGGGTTAAGTTTGAGTGAAAAAAGCTGAAAACACATTTTAGGTGTTTTCAGTTTTTTGTTACTATTTGAGTAATTTTATCCAAAACGAAAACAGAAAATGGTAAAAGTACGCAAAAAAAGAATCTTTTTCATCATCATTGCTAAAAACAGAAAACGAATATGGTAAACGTACGGGGCCTAACTTTCCTAACCTACTTCTCTTTTTTTTTTCTTCTTGCTAGTCTACTTTTACAGAATTCCTGGAGCCTTTCTAGAGGGATTCTTCTATCTAACTAATTCCCCCTTTGGGGCAGCCAAAAGTCCTATTTTATAGGTCTGGAGGCAGTAGAACTTCAGAGAGAGACCATTTGGTCATGATTTCTAAGAGATAAGTCTGAAATAGGTTACAAAGTCCAAGTTGCACTTATTGACCGCTTCATTTATGGCCACTGACCAAGCAGCCGGTTCTCCTCCCTCACCTGCATTTTCCAACCAACTCTAGAAGGAAGAAACACTTATTTTAATTAACCTGATGTGATTAATTAGAATTGGAAATAGACCATCAAATCTAATCCAAACTGTATGCTAAACATACATTGACCTAGTCTAATCCTAAACTAACAGGACTCGCTAACCGGATTGTGCCAACTGGACTGGATTTTGCTATGTCTACTATTAAAGCCTGTTATAATAATAATAATAATAATAATAATAATAAGAAAAGCCTAATAACTTAGTAAACTAATAGATAATATAAACTAACGCCTACAAAAACGAGGTGTCTACAGATCCCCTCGGTGAGGGAGCTTCCGCGCAAGGAAACATGACCAAAACCAACATATTTTTATAATAAAGTTACGAAAAAAACCGTGAGACCTATGATGACACAAGGACTAAGAACGAATGGTAGTTGAAACTTCAAAAAGCTTCTTATGTATCCCAGGGAAAAGAATCGGACCAACGTAGTTTGGATAACTGGATGGAGATATTGCTCGAAGTCGGAACAAACTATAACGATGATCGGTCGTTGAGTAACATGAAAACGAAAGTGAAATTTTCCAACAATAACAATATCAGTTGCTAGATAAATGGAGTATTCCTAGAATATATAGCTAATAGTAACAACTCGTCTAGGAACACAAGATGCACCCCTAGATACTGAAGCCAACATATCGATCATATTGGTTGTCTAGGGATACGAAAAAGTCATGTCTAAGAGCCGGAGCCAACAAATTGACCATGTTAGTCTCTTAGTCACATGGAGGAAGTATATCTAGATGTCGGAGCCAATAGATCAATCATCTTGGTTGTCTAGACATATTGAGAATAGTGAACGTAAGAGCTAGAGCCAACAATGCATGGAAGCGGTTGGTCGCTTAGGAACACCGAGGGCTTATATCTAAGAGTCGGAGCCAACAATGCAAGAAAGCAACATGTCTCTTTGGTACAAAGGAAGAAACTATCTATAATTTAAAGCCAACAACTAGAGCTGCAAATGGATGAGAACTTGGCTCCTTTAGCAGAGCTCAAGCTCGTGATTATTTATTTTGACAGTCTCCAAGCTCGACTTGGGTTTGTCGCAAGCTCCAAATACATGCTCGAACTCGTGTTCACAAAATTTACGCAAACACCAGCAAAGCTTGGCTTGGCACATAAGAAGGGAATAAAAAATAAAGAAGTTAATCCAATTGTACAAATCAAAAGCCCTAATATTTATTTCTAACCGTAAAAATGCCTAGGACAATCAATACTTAGGTTTGGTTTTAATTTGGGCTATAGATTGGACTTACAAAATAATCGTGCTGAATAATTGGGCTTATGAAATAATATGGCTTATAATAAACAAGTTGTTCATAAGCTTGTTCATGAATCTTTGGTTGTTCATGTTCATCTTGTCTATTAAACAAATTCAAATTTTTTGTTCAAGATTGGTTTGCTTGTTTAATAAACGATAACGCACGAGCTTTTTATTGTATGAACCACGAGCTTGTTCACGAAAAGTTCGGTTCACTTGCAGCCTTACCAACAATGCGTGAAAGCTTATGGTCGTCTAGATACACTGAGAACAACAGCTGAGGAGTCATTTAAAACCAGAACCAACAATGAATTAGTCGTCGAGCGACATAAACAAGATAAGCCGACTCTCTTCAAGAGTCAAGAAGAAAGAACACTTGACTAAAAAGTTAAACTCAAGTTCTTTTTTTAATCATCTTTTTACTTTTCCAAGGCCCTTCTTTGTTTAAGTCAAACAGGATAAGTCGATGGTGGAAGGCTTTGACGGTGATAGGCCAAGGGTTGGGATTGTTGAATACAATTTTGTCTTTCTTCTTTTTCATTTCCCTGGTGGCGTATAGTGATGGACTAGGTAAGGGCTTTGGGGTGGGGTGGGGTGGGCAGTGGTCGGTGGTGGAAGGCTTGGGGGAATCAAAGGGCTGTGTGGGGATTCTGAGGGATGTGGGGTGGGTAGTGGTGGATTAGAGGGAGGGAGGCCACCGTGGTATGTGCGCATGTGTTGGTGGGTTGGCCAAACCAGTGGGTGGGTGTATGTGTGTCTCTATAGAACTTTTCATTTTCTCCCGTGTGGTAGAGGGTGGTCGGCTTTGGAGACGGTGGGGCCAGGTGGGGATTTTAAGGGATGTGGGGCATGGGCGGTGGTTGAATGGGGGTGGGGGGAGGGGGCAACCGTTGTGACAATGAGTGTGTATGGGCGAAACATGTGGGTTGGGTGTGTGTGTGTTTCCAGAACTGTTAGTGTCGTGTGTGAGTCTGTGTTTGTCGTGTCTGTGGATGTGAGCGTGTCTTCTTGCCAGATGTGCGTTTCAACTGCAGCTATTTTCAAATCATCACCTTTGACGACTAAGCTGGTATTTGTGGGTTAAAATGAAAGAGGAGCGAGAGAAGTTGCTCCAACTGAAATGGCCAATCAAGTACATATGATGAAATCCTTAAGTACTAGAAGAGTACTCTGATGTGATTCAAGCTACAAATGGATGGATATGTTTCAAAACGTTTTGAAGCTGGAAGCTTTATTGGGAAGTTTCACGCTTATTCCTATAGTGCATTGAGTCAAAAAAATCCATAGAAAGGACTTCTAGCGAAGGTGTCCTTACAAGCAGCAGTGCCTGTTTATTCAAGGCATTTTAGGGGAGGGGGGGGGGGGGGAGGCTTAAACATTTAAGGTTGAGAAATTGTAATTTATCATTTGTTAGTGCTACTTTAATCACGTTTCTTCCATCTACTATAGATGATTGATAAATCAATCATCATCATCATGTTTCTTCTTCGGCCAAACCTTCCCCTCTGTTAGTCATCTTTCATTCATATTATATTCTGGGCATATCACGTAAAACTACATCATAACTTTACACATCATCTCTTTAATCCACTTGATATCCCTCTCTATCACTATAACTAATATACATATCCTTCCATCGACTTCGGGACCATAGATCACTTTCATTCACAGAATCCCAACCGAAAATCCTGTGAAGTAAAACCTCTACTTTAATTCACTTCACCTACCCAACAACTGCGCATGGAAGATAATTTTCCGTCAGATGGAAACATCCAGGAAGACATATACCTGAATATGTGGTCTTACATGCTCCCACTGAATGAACAAATTGTACGAACAACACGTGAAGGTACGGATAAACTTTTGCTGGGAAGATTCCAAGATTGTCGCGTGTTCTCGGAAAGGAAGATTTAATGCAGGATCAACGAATGCTGGAAGCTTCAAGGACAGGTAATTGTCACAAAGGTACCATCTTTATTCCTCTTTCAACTCTCAATGTATTCAGACGCCTACCTGGTATTTAATAATAGCCCGTGGAATATATTTGGTGCACTGCTACTCCTAAAAGCATGGTATCCTCATGTCATCTATACTACTGTGAAATTCCACACTGTTGACTTGTGGATGAGGGAGAATCAAGTGCCAAGTGACTGCTATCAATATTACTTGGCTGAAATGATCGGGGCTTGCCACTAGTATTCTTCTAGAGATCGATTGGTCAGAATTGAGACATGAAAACAAGGACTACTTTCGCATTAAAGTGTGCATCATTCCCGATGTCCCCCTTCTCCCTGGAGTGTTTATTCATCTCTTGGATATCCAGGGAGTTCAATTGCTCAGATGTACGTATGAAAAAAAAATTGGCATGCTTTCGGTGCGGATGTATTGTCCATAACAACAGTCTACCCCGATCTTCACTAACAAAAATCATGGCTCTACTAGCTCACAGAACTGCACATATTCTGGGGCCGGACCTATACGAAACTTTCTATCTCGATAATTACCCATGTTCTCTAAATCGTTACAAGCCATGCCAAATTCAGATTGGAACCGAACATCTCGAATCTCCATTTATCGAGATAATGAGGGTCTACATACCAACTATGCCCCTGATGCCTTTTCACCCAATCCATCCCTGGATGTTAGTGACGAAGAATCATTTGCAACGGTGCAAATTCCATTGGTTTTAGCTCGGATGAAAATGATGAAGATATCATACCTGAGGATGATGGGAATTTAATTCCTCCGGAACAAAATATTCATGACAACAACTAGGATGCAATGAATCTCAATCAGGACCCTGTAAACAACACCGTGCCAGAAAACTTGGATAATCCAGAACTGAATGAAGAAGTAGAGGAGAATTTTGAGGATGACGAGGACCAATTCGCTAATATGCCCCCCATTGACGATATTCTTGCACAATTAGAACAACTGCCGATAGAGGACATGATGGATATTGACATGGATTTGCAATTGGAAGATCGAACTACCAATGATGGCACTGAAGCTGAAGAAATTAGTTGTATGGGTGAATTTGAGGATGGGGAATCATCAGAAACAGAATTGGCCGAATCCATGGAGGCACTAACAATTTTGGCAACAAATCCAGGCATGGACGGTCATGCACCGTCAGTTTTTCCTGCCAACATTGCACACATCTCTGACTCAATCTTTGATGAAAATCTTGCAATCATTTCGGATGATTTTGGGATTACGGCGCCACCATGCCAAGCGAACACGTCAACAGATAGATTAAAAGATCAGACAAACCAAATCTCTTCTCCAAATCAAATCCTTGGCTTATCTGGAGAAAATCTTATTAATTCATCAAATCTCATCATGGCTCTACCAAGTGGAGTGATGAACCCATTACTCTGTCCACGATTAATAACCCGAATTTACCATATTCTGAACCCTTTGAAATTACCATCAAAACTCCACTGTCGGCAATGCACCATGGGAGGGCCAAAATTCCACTAATTTTAATTAGGCCCGATTTATTTTAGGCCTTTCAGATTTTAGGCTGAAAATGTTAGCCCACCCAATTAACCAACTTTTCTTAACCCACCACAACACTTCCTTAGGCCCCTCACTACCTTTAGTCCAAACATTCAAAAACATGGAACCAAAAGGAAAGTCCAAAATTGAAGAAGGCCCAAGTGATCCTCAAAATCTGAGCAATTTCCTTCTAGTTATTAAGTGTGGTTCACCCCTTACTTTGTGTCCAACAACACCCTACCTCACTAACACTTTGCCCTTAGCACATACCGATGCCCCTCTGAACATACTCCATAGTGATATACAATCTATTCTGCACTCTTCTAAAAAAAAGGGGGGAAGCATCTACTTCAATCACTCCTGCTAATTCCATCATGACACCCTTTGATCTTCATAAAATTAAATGTGATCTGACTCTAGATATTCATCCAAGCCCTTTGCAAGGAATCGAGCCCCATCAGGCACTGTTGAATGGAATCTCAGAAACTCTTAACATCACGAAGATGAATCCATCTCCTACAAATTTTATTGCTGGACACTCGAGCATCAGGTTTACTGCTCTGGAGTTTGATGATGATCTCAATGAGGATGAAGGAAAAGACGCGGTCAAGACTACTGAATGACAAGATAATTTCATCATTATATCTATAACACTGGACCATATGACAACATCTGCATTAGGATTGGTCTGTTCTTCTATCTGCCACAAAAAACAACTCTGAAATCAAGGATGAAGAGACTAATATTGCTGGATCTAAACGCCCCAAACTCTCTCTCACAAAAGATATTGTCAAGGATCAGGAACCCCCAGGTACAATCCCACTTCATACTACTACTTTAAATCTTCCTCTTGATATTATTGCACTGATTATCTCAGCATGCTTTTATACATATTTGCAGATTGCTCAGATTGTTCTTTGACAAAACCTTTGTGTTCAGAACGCCAACCTATCAAGAAAAATAAAAAACAAAAATGCCTAATTATAGTGGAAGATGAATCATCCAAAGGAAATGAAAACAACAGAAAAAACGACGTTTTGAACACTTACCATATTGTAACAAACAAAAATCTATTGAAGATGTGAAACCGTCTAAACAGCGCCAAGGCCAGACTGAATGCTCCGATGGATTCTACCACTTAATCTGTTATTGGGTCAAAATTGCTATATCACTAACTATGTTGTCCAGAAACACATTAAGTAAACGCCAAAATTGTGTCAATTGACATCCGGTAATCAGCAACATAGTGATTTCGCACCCCTGCAATCAAATATTTACATATGTCTCTAATATGGTGAATTGTCGAAAACTCTTAGATGTCTGCTGCAAAGATCTGATTTTTTCTCTTCCTTCTAGACTAGAACTTTCGCATAGTCCAAACTTGGGCTGAGTTTCGGGTTTTGCCCCTGAGCAAACCCTTCACCTTCAATGGAAATCTTTAACTGGAACTGTCGAGGGTTAGGCCAAGCCCTCACAGTTTGTACAGCTCTTAAATTAGCTCGAACCCATAAGCTGGAGTGTATCTTCCTCCAAGAAACAAAATGCTTTATAACCAAGTATCCTCTTTGTTCCTTAAATCGGGGTATACATCTTCCATTGAGACTGATCCGACGGGTATAGTTGGGACGAAATGAGGCCTGTGGGTTGGCTGGAATTCAGATGTAAACGGATCTATACTTTTCGTGGATAAATAGATTATTCTGGTAGTAATTCGTCTTGGATCACCAGGTTTATTTATGGACAACCCAACTTGGCTAAAAGGCAAGAGGCATGGAATCATATATTAGGGGTCATAGATAGTCTATCTCTGCCTACGATGTCGATTGGCGACTTTAATCAAGTATTGACACCCTCGGATAAATGTGGCCCAAACTACCTAAGCATTCCTGGCCACAACTTCTTGGCAGATTTCCTGCAATCGCATCATCTAACTGAACTGTAGTGGGTGGGACCCCCGTTTACTTGGACAAATAATAGAGTTGATTTGGTGTGTACCTATGAGCGGCTAGATAGGGGTTTTGCTAATCCAAACTGGATTAAACAATTCCCAAATGCCCAACTACTCAACCTTTGAATCCAAATCTCTACCATGCCCCAATCCTGCTCATCACAAATCCAGAGTCACGATTCCTACCGTGGCCAAAGCGCTTTAAAGCGATGTGGCTCAAACACCCCCAAGGATAACAAATTATCAAGATTGCATGGTCCACCTTCATACCTGGATCTCATCTTTTTAAAGTGATGCGTGGGGAAAAATCATGATGAATATCATGGCTTTGTGGAATAAAGAGAGATTTGGGAACATTGAAGCTCCATTTCTGAATCCCTAATTACGCATTTCCAATCTCTACTCCTTAACCAGGATACACAAATAGCGGAACAGAATGCCGGGAAATAACTACAATGGCTCCTTGAATATGAAGAACTACACTGGGCACATAAATCAAAGATCAAATGGCAACAACTTGGGGACAGGAATACAAAATTTTTTCAAGTTTCCACTCTTATCAGATGACAATCAAATACTATCAAATCTTTATTGGATATGAATGGCCGTATTATACATACTCACTAATTGATAGCTAACTATCTTATCAATCATTTCAAATCCATATTCAGATCTGACAGCTTAGCGGGTTCGCCAACCCTTATTCAACAGACCTTATCCTCCCTATCCAAACGTCTTCTTCCAAGACAATCTGAGTGGCTAGATAGACCGTTCACTGTTGCCGAAGTTAAAAAGGATATCAACCCTCTAAAAGTGCCAGGTCCAGATGGAATTCCAGCAATGGTATATCAACAATGTTGGACCTTTATGGAACGTCCTCTCACGCCGGCAGTTCTATCTTTTCTTGCTAGTCTCAGACAGTCAAAATGCCTTTATTCATGAAAGATACATTAGTAACAATCTATTTATAACTCAGGAGTTGACCAACAAGATCCGCAAACATACCAAAGGTCGTCACCACCAGGGAGTGATAAAAATGGATATGAGCAAGGCATATGATCGAATCAATTGGAAAATTTTGAGAGCTATCCTTCAGAAGATGAAATTCCCAAGCCATTTTACCAATCTTATATGGACGTGTCTCTACCATCTCTTATCAGATTCTCGTCAACGGTTCTCCGTATTTTGTCTTCAAGCCAACAGATGGGCTATGTCAGAACGACCCGATATCTCCATACATATTCATATTGTGTGCTGAAGCTTTATCCTCAACTCTTAGTTTAGCCATGATCCAAGGACTGATCAAAGGCATAAAAGAAGGGTCTCATAGTCCACCTATCAACCACCTTTTCTTTGCAGATGGTACCTTGATCTTCTCAGAAATTACTGACACCTCATGCACACATATCAAACACATTCCCAAAATTTATTGTGCGGACATTAGGGTAACAGATCAATCATTGGAAATCATCTCTTTGAGTCCCTCTACTACCCTCGCAATATATCACTATACTTCCCAGTCTTTGGGCTTCCGAATCATTGACAATTTTGGCAAATATTTGGGTGGTACATTGGATATAGTAACACATAAGAAAGCATTCTTCCATTAGCTGGTAGAAAAAATTTGCCAAAAACACGCTGGATGGAAAAGTCTCCTCCTAAAAAGCAGGACGAGCAACCCTTATACAGTCCACTCCCTCAGCCTTACTCATCTATCATATGCATGTATATTTATTCCCTAAATATATTTGCAAATAGATTATGTCACGACCCGAACCCACGGGCAGGCCCGCGAGCTAGGCACGTGACCGGCCGCAGACCCAATAGGCTCCAACCGAGGGCTCTGCCAGGCCTTACTACAATCCTGTGACTCCAAAAATAATTCTAATTTATGGACCTCCAAAAATTTGAATAAAACTCTTATTACATGTCTTTAAAACTTATAAAGAAAACATGAGGAGCCCTAAGCCCCTCACATCAGTTCAAGCATAACGTAAATTAACATAGACTAAAATGTTCGAATAATGGACACTCATTATTCTAAAAGTTCTCTTCGGGCACTACTCCCCCGTGTGGCTCATACGGCTCCGCTTCCCTTAAGTCGTCACCTGAAAAGTAAGGAATGAGCGAAAGCCCAGCAAATACACCAGCCATGTTCCTAAAGTAAGGTTGAAATTTCGAAAACATGCCATGGGTTTTCCTTCAACAAATCAAACATTCGATTATTGTCATTCGTAAAAAACAATGTCTTTCATATACATATACACGTATACATGAAATTTCAGAAGAAAAGATGTTCAAATCTACGTACAACAATCATTCATCCCATTCACATCAGAAACATATATTTCTTTTCGTGGGTATGGTGTTGTTAGAGTACGAGCCCCCCGGACTAGGGCCCGAAATCCCTCCTGCACCCGGGATAAAATAATCATGTGGACGCAAGGGCGCACCACCAGCCATAGTACTATGCATCAACGTATGAGCCCCGTTGACCAGGGCCCGAAATCCAACATTCCCCCGTTGGATATGGGGCACAGCAACCAAGACAAGTTTCATTGCTCATTAACATGTACTCAGTAACATTTTATGACTCACACGACATTCCATGGCATTCTTTCAAATTACATTTCTCATCAAATATTTTAGAAATAAAACATATGCAGAATAAATCTCTGAACTTTAAATGATCAAATCATAAATACATATTATAGGTTTTGCAAATAAGTATACGGAGGAACATGACAGGGGTACTTACCTTGCTCAAAAATGGCTTCTGGTATTTGCTCAAATGCCGGCCCTATCTCTTGACTATCAAAACCTAAATAACAAATCATACATACGTCATTTATTGTCGCTCGGGCACGTTTAGGTATTAAGTTTCTTTTAGATGAGTAAAACTTTACCCAACCGTCCCCCGACTTATGTATAATTACCTATTTGCACTTTGTCTGAATCTATTCAGAAGAGGTCCTTTGAAATAATTTAAATAAATTGTTGCAATAGTGAAGCGTTACGCGATACACGATCGAGCGCTACGCTGTTAATAATGTTAAAAATAGCAAATGACTTTCAAAACTTTTGAAACTCTGGAAAATATTCTATCATAGCTACATGAGACTATTTTAAAAGTGTCATAATTTAATAACTTACTTTACTATTTTAAAAATACTCTGAAATCTTCTATTCAGATAAAACTAGTTAGCACGCTTTCCGAGCTCAGAAAAATCTAAACTTTTTACTATGTGTAGATCTTGTAAAAAATAACATAGGTTACTCTTTTGCGTTTTGTCGAAATAAAGTTCTAGATATATCTTAAAATTTAAGAAAGAACTGCTAAAAAAATAGTCCTCTTTAGCGACACTTTTAACTTCAATTTCAAACTAAAGATTTTCCTCTCTCTGTCACTATCTTCTTCTTCAGCCCCAACCAGCAGTGTTCTACCTGGAATCACTTCACACACGAAACTCACACACACATGCAATTTCACATAATCTCACCTAGTTATCTATGCACCAAACCCACACATGTGCATATATCAATCCTATTTCTTTCTCACATGTATATATATCAATTCCATGTCTTTCTCACAGGATCTTCCCCCCTCTCCATTCTCTCACGCATACAGTGTATCTCTTCAAACCCACTTGCACTCTAACACTCATTTGCACTTAACACTCACTTCTATACACAACCACACACTCACTCATAATATACCCACACACCCATATGCATATCACTCAATCTGCTTCAACACAATATACCCATTAATTGTCTTCAGCCTTCATTCTTGCACCCTACACATGCACTCACATTCACACTTGAACGCCCACATGCGAGCTACATGCGGCAGCTTCTTTCCCTCACACTCATGCAGCAACACCTTCAAGACACTCACTCACTAATCCCTACAAATGCACACACCCACAATACAATATAGTTGCAGCCCCTTAACCGTTGCTTCCCCTTCCCTTCGTCCCCTTCAAGCACACAGCACAGCCCATCTTCGCACACTGCACCTCTCCCTCTCACCCGCGCACACATATAACCATAGTACACATACATGCTGCCACAGCAGCCTTGCTTTTGAGTCCACTGTCTCACGGCAGTGGTGCTCCTCTGCCGCAAAACTCACATATTTTACAACCAACCGAACTCAACTTAATACACTTCAAGGCAGCCATCCCTGCGCGACGCAAGGCAACACTCCGCTCCTACTTTCTCTTCTTCTCTTTCGCACATGGCCGCTTCACAATGCACATCCACGCAACCCATCGGCCGCGTCTCCATCCACTTCTATTCCACGGTAACCATGGTTGTACGAACCCATCAAGGCGCCATGGTGGTTGCCGCAAATCCCACATATATATATCTACACCCCTAGATATTACATCCGATCCTTATACATATACTAACAGCTATTTCATTTCAAGGGAGACCCATGTACATCTACCCATGACACCAATTCATATAAAACTTAACACCAAAGCAAAACTTACCGGAAGAACATTCTTCGATCGCCGAGATCTCCTTCTATGTGCTCCGCCGTTTCCAGATGTGTGGCAGCTTAGGGTCGGCTGACCCATGAAGTATGTGTATATATATGTAACAACCCTAAGTTGTAGAATTACAACAAATCCCCCCTAACTATATCCGAGTCCTTTAAATTCTATTCGGCACTTTTATGGTTGCAAAAATGTCCATCATAATTATTTATGAAAGATTTCGTATTAGAAGAATTTAACGGGTTATTCGGTAACCCCGCGACCCTACTTCGTAACTAAAGTTGCCAATAAAATATCGACGCTAACTATATGTATAAAATTGTCGCTAAAGGTTTCTAGAAAAATACCAGTTAACGCTAATCCTTGCCAACGACATTAATCAATATCAATAATATCTGTTATCGTTAAATTTTTCTCATGATTCTAAAATTGTCACTAAAGATCATCATTATAATGCTCCCCAAATTCGTCGCTAAAAACTCAAAAGAACATCACTCTTAGAAACTGTTGCTAAAGTAATAATAACCGGTTAAGCCTAGGTTCGGGGTATTATAGATTAACTCTGTTCTTTCCAAGTTTTGGTGGTCAGGTGTCGAGGACAAAAAAAGCACGCATTGGATCAGCTGACATTCAATCTCTGCTCCAAAAGTGAAGGGTGGCCTCAGATTCAAAGATACTCATCTCTCTAATCTAGCTCTACTTGCAAAAACAAGTTGGAAAATTGTGACTGATTCTGATTGTCTCCTAGGTAAGGTTCTCAAAGGTAAATATTGCACCCGACAAAGGTTTGAATCATGCCCTAGTACGGGTAATTATTCTTGGGGTTGGCGAAGTATCTTGGCTGGTAGAAAGGTAGTATCTCTGGGACTCAGATGGCAAGTTGGCAGAGGGTCACGAATCTCTATTTGGAGGGATGACTGGATCCCGAATCTGAATAGGAACTTGGAGCAATATTCTGACATTCCTACGCATTAGCGTAACTATCCTAATCTGGTTAGTGAGCCTATCGACCAAAAATGTGCGGAACATCCAGATGATTCAAACATTTTTTTTCCACCTGCGATTGCTACCAAAACCCTTGCTATCCATATCTCACTACACCAAATCGCAGACCAAAAAGTATGGAAAGCTACCCGGTCTGGAAAATTCTCTGTCGCGTCTGCCTGTGAGATCATTTACATACAAAAGAGCAAACCTAGGATTGATAGTACTAGCCCAAACCATATTGCACACTTAGATGCACCACTATGGAAAACCATGTGGTCCCTACCATTACCCCACAAAATTACTCTCCTACTTTGGCAAATTCTTTGGAATCACTTAGCAACACGCTCAAAACTCTTTACATATAAAATAATTGATTCCCCTTTGTGCCTAATGTGTAATCGACAACCAAAAACTAATGACCATCTATTTTTTCATTGTCAGGTGGTTAGGCCGACGTGGTTTGGCGGACCACTGGGACTTAAAACACACCAAGTTCGGTCATCGTTTAAAGTTTGGCCTATCACTTGGCTCAAAAGCACCTCAGTTGCAAATATGCATATTTACCATAATACCTTTGTTGCTTCAACTATTTGGTCCATTTGGATTAGCCGAAACAAAAAAAATTTCCAATCAATAAATCCTAAGCATGAGGACACAATCCAACAACTTCATAAACTTGGAAGGATGATACTTAGCTATAACAGTCAGTCTAGAAAATCCAACAACCTTGTAACTTGTAGTAGAAACTCTACAACTTACCCAATCATCATCATGGCTCAAACTCAGAACTGCTCATTTGAACCAAGCAATATATTTAATATTTTCTTCGCCATATCTTACAATAAGAATAACCTTAGGATCGGCATTGGCGTAACTTGTCTCAATGCTACAAATGATCGATGTGGTTCTGTAACATTTTTTACTCAGGCATCAAATTCTTTTACAGCTTTAGCGAAGGGCCTTTTACTTACCACAAAACGGGCCCTTAAGCAAAAGCTTCTCCACATAAACTTATTCACTGATTCAACATTTTTACTCTCACAGATATAGAATTCTGAATATATCATGGATTCAGTGGCGGCAGTTATATATGACTTATGTTATATAACTGTTGATTTCCATTCTTATAGTATGTACAGAGCTAGCAGTGTTCAGCTGAAGGAGGCTAAAGAACTCGCAACTTTTGCATCTCAAGCCAGAATTTATATCTACCGAGACTGGATTTATCATATTTTGGTACCATGCAAGGCCTACTCACAATCAATCCCCCCTCCCTCAGCTATTTTTTGATACACTTTTACTGTTAAGGGATGCCTTGAGGGAAGTCAATTAACTATCTACATTTTGGGTACGTAATTATTCGTAAAATCATGACATGCCATGATAACTCAAACTCTTGATGTATCATGCTCACATACGAGCTTATTATCTATCCTATTCTTGATTTTATCAAAAAAAAAAAAAAAATTGATAACTTATTGGTACTCCCTGGTCTACGGTACTCACTTGAATTTTTTTTCCCTTTGTGGATCAAAATAACTTTCTCAATCCCTCCTATAATCCTCAATATGCTCTTATCATTGCTGAGTTCCTCGATATACATCGAGTTTCCTGACTATAGTAGTTTAAAAGGTTCTATACTATGGGGAATCAAATTGCTTGACTGTAGCCTAGCTAAAAGATATGCTTGTTGCTTGAGTGACTGGTACTTGCTCCTTATTCTGTTAGAAAGATACTAAGAAGATACCAAGGGGTACCGATATCAGTACGTAAAAATACTGATTCATATGTCACCAAAAGAAACAGATATTACTCATGTGTTTCTGTTTCACCAATGTTTTGTTTATTACATTTCTTGATGACACAATTTAAATTTCTAACAATTATTACCTCATGGCAATGACGTTGCAGTATAATACTTTATGTTTGCATATTAAATTCATATGGGTAGCTGGGATTTCATGGGAAGGTCATCTTATTAGAACTAGTAGCTAGGTCCATTGTTTAGGTTTAGCTCATTATTAGTTTAGCAATCAATAACCGGAAAGATGTATAAAATTCAAGAAAAGATTGATTGACATGAAAACGACATTATTCACATGTAAGCAAGAGACCGATGGTTCTCCATTTATGCCTATATGCACCACTGGTGGAATTTAAGTTGATTTTTAACCTAGAGAACTGCAAATGTTGTTTCTTATGAATGCAAAAACACATTAAATGCCAGCTCAAACAACTTAATAAAGAAAAGGAACAACTAGCCACCAGTCCATCAAGGAAAATAGAATCAGGTCATTAACCAGCCCTACCTTCACCATCATTTCTTATCCAACTTATCATGTAGTAATTCCCAAGTATGATAAATTTGAACTTTCAATGCTTGCTTGACAATCTTCCATGTGATGTTCCTCCATTAAGTTCTTCTGGGGTGCACAAATCTGGTAAGGAAAAAAATTTAGACATTTCGTCTTTTTACCTTAAGTTATTAATAAGAATAAAGTATACCTATTGGTTGACATGGCAAGAGTGAAGCAAACTCATAAAATTGTTGGATGATCATTGAAATAATGAAGAACATTTTTATTAATGTACTATTGTACCAAAACAAATGTTCCTAAATAAATTGAAACTTTACTACCTGACTCAAAGAGCATCACATTCGTATTACTAAAATAAGGTACGAAATCATGGTGGAACTTGTTGTCCATTGGCTCATAATAACTATATGACAATAGTTGTGACACCGATACTAAAGGCACGTGAAGGGGAACATCGGTTGTACGATACATATCTTGATCTACAGTAAAAACAAATTTGTATGCAAAAGTACATATAATTTAGTCACTACATATAATTTGTATGCAAAAGCACATAAGTATATATAGCAATTATAAAAAAAATATAATAGTTACCATCAGTTTCACTTGTAGGAAGTTGGCTAGTTGTTCCTTTTGGTGTCCTTCCTTTTCATGCCTTCTCAAGTGCCCCATTGGTCCTATTATTGTGTGTTCCTTTAGCCCTCGCTCGAGCGGATCTATGATCGGCAAGCCATCAACAAAATTAGAATATCAGTCGCCTATAATTTCCATTCTCTTCTTCAAGTCAAGTAATTTTGGTCGCTTCATTTCCACTGGAACTCAAACTCATGAAAGCAAGAGCTCTCCGCATCAATTTTTTTTCTAGACGTAATGTCTTTGTTTGTTTGGGACTATTTAGTGGAGTCAAGCCATGAACATAGTCATCCCTTGCAATACCTCGTTTTGCACCTTTTGTCCACCTTTTCAACACATAATGCCCTGGGATTCTTTCAGCTTTAATACAGACATTGAGTACCCTTAAAGCATGACGACACAACCACTCTTTTAACTCAAGTAGCTGACAAGAACAACTTATCTTGCTACCATCAGAGTTAAAAATACCTTATGCTCTCTTTTACCACCCTCGCATTTCAACAAATAATGACTCATTGTCCCCTCTTGGCTTGTATCTACAACATATTCCGACAAACTTTGAACAAATTCATGGATTTTCTAGAAGACGAGAATAGCATATATAAAAGTGTTGTTGTAGCATCTATAGGAAATTTGATCATCATGATATGCCATGGTTTCACACACATATTACATTGGAACATTAAGGTAATTCTTCGTATAGACTAATAAACATCACTAAATATTGTCCAAAAAGAGATATTAGATGTGGGGGCATAGATCCCTTTGCAACAAAACGTCATATAGCCGTTCTGATACACATCAATCCAGGCTTGACAAACAAAACTTGTTAGAGATCTGGCCTCCTGAAAATGGTGTGTGTATAAACTGAAGATGCATGGTTCAAAAGTCCATATCGTCTCACAACTACATTTGGCTTACCACATGCAGAATCAAAATTATCTTCCATTTATTTCTTACGCATTTTGTTTGCATTTTTTTCATAGTGATCAACAAATTCAGTCAAAGTTATTGTCTTGCATGACATATCTTGAAACACATTATTTGTGCTCTCACTTCTTTGAGTTGACCTTATGTCAACAGAAAATGTATCCTTATTAAATATAAAGTTAATTACGCTGTTGACCATTGAACTATTAGGCAAATTTCACTTTGACCACTGTACTTCGATTTGTGTCAAAGTGACCACTGAATTCTTCAATTGAGTCTAATCGGATCATTCTGTTAATTTTAGACATCCACAGGCCCGTTAATTTCATTAAGTCTGGGGTAAATCTGTCACTTTCAAAATATTTTAGGTTTTTGTTTTTTTTAACTTCTTTCCTTTTTCTTCTATTTTCTTCTTCTCTTCCTCCTTCCACCGCCGACCTAGCCCACTAGCAGCCGACCACCATACCCAGGACACCCTATCCAAGCCTCGTTTCATAACCCAACACCTCTCGACACCCCATCCAAGCCTCGATCTGGTGTGTGACACCACCTTCTCGTGCTCCTCCATCCACGGCCACCTCGAGGAACCTCATGCGATCCCTAACCCAATCCTCAAACAGTAATTCGAGAGCTACGGGGAGTAATTCGAGCGCGATCGACTCATTGTTAATCATGATCGTGAAGTCGGCAGTATATTGAATCAGCAGGTTATGGCATGGGTGTTTGATTTTTTTTGCTTGTGTATGAGATTGGGTTTATGTGTGGGCGTGTGTTATGTGTGTGTGGTGTGGGGTGAATTGGATCATACGAGAGTCTCTGTATGTATGGTGTGTCGGGTGGGGGCTGGGGGTGGGATGAATTGGATCAATGAGAATGCCTGTAGTTGTGTGGTGAACTGGATCAGTGAGTATGACGGCGAGAAGTAGGGTGTTGCCGTAGTGTGTTTGGTGTGGTCTAGACGTGGCTGTGCTGGGTGGATTGTGGTGGCGTTAGGCTGGTGGTGTGGTTGTGCTCCGTAGTTTGTGGTGGCGTCGTATGGTGATGCCGTCATATGGTGCTTCGTCGCTGTGCTAGGTGGATTGTCGTGGTGTTAGGCTGGTGGTGGTGTGGTTGTGCTCTGTGGATCAATGAGTGTGACGACGAGGGGAAGGGTGTTGCCGTAGTGTGTTTGGTGTGGTCTAGGCGTAGCTGTGCTGGGTGGATTGTGGTGGTGTTAGGCTGGTGGTGTAGTTGTGCTCCGTGGTTGGTGGCGGCGTCGTATGGTGATGCTGGGCTTGAAGAGAAACATGAGCTAGAGCTTGAAGAGAAACCAAGAGATAAGTAAAGAAGAAGAAATTGAAATGACTTATTTACCCCTGAATAAAGTCACTTAACGGACTTAGGGCTAACGGAGCCTAACAGAGTGACTTGATTGGACAAATTAACAAATTCAGTGGTCACTTTGACACAAATCGAAGTACAGTGGTCAAAGTGAAATTTGTCTAATAGTTCGATGGTCAACCGCGTAATTAACTCTTAAATATACCAGACCATTTAAAACTGGTTTGGTATAACTTACAGACCCAACTATTATATCCTAGTTTATATTTATTAATCATTCCTTTCCCAGTGGAATCAAACTCTTCCGCGGTTTCACAAAATCTTATAAAAGACACCATTGAACTCAGGCTTTCCATATAGCTTGAAATTTTTTTGAGCAACATGCTTAGCAATATGCCACTCGCACATCCAATGACAAGTGTTAGGGAGTACCTTGCTAATGGCATTTGCCATAGCATGAGCCTTATTCCCCATGGCTTCCATAAATGCTTGAAACAACCAAACAAAAGAAGCAGCTATCTCATCTAACAAAAACCCACAACTGGAGTATACATTTCTCCAATGATGATTTACACCAATGAGTGGAGCACAAATCATATTGTACGATACGTGCCATCAAAAATTATTACATCACCAAAACATTCATAATCTAACTTTGACATCCCGTCCACACCACAAATATTTGTTATCTAATTGCACCGTGTGAAACAACATATAATCTTTTGCATGCAAATTACTAAAATGGTTCACGAGACTTTGAGTATTCCCAGCAATAAGTATTTCAGACCTTTCGGATTGCAAATAATTTTGAGCATCAAGAAATGTACAACCAACATTTTTAATTCCTCTCGTATCATTTGCTTTAACCTAAATGACTCGGTTGCTCTTACACCCAGGCTTTTGAAACTGTCAAGCACACTCGTCACCCCTTCTGTTACTATTCTATGGGATTTAATCAAATGTCTTTGGTGTTTCAGTGACAAATGGGTGGTTATGGATATGATTGAACTCGATAATTTTTCATATACCATTACTAATTTTGGACTTAATATATGAATCTCAGACACATTGAGTTTATATCCGCTCGACCTTTCTTTCCTCGTAAGGAGAAACATAAGGTGCATACCCCATACATGAACACACAAAAGTAACTCCAATGGACAACTTATTCATTTTGGCAGTGAAACTTTTCCCTCTGTGTTGTTGAGCTGCACTCTGCATTAAGTGCTTCCATGATGTTAAATCTACCCTTCTCTTCATTTTCTCAAAAAATCAATTCCCAGATTTCTTTAGCATAATGGCACTGAGTGAACAAGTGGTCAACTGGCTCCTTTTCTTGGCCACAAAGGCTGCAATTGTCATCTTGAATTAAATTCCATTATTTCAGTTTATCTTTGGTTTTAAGACCCCTTTTGCAAACCATCCACAACATTACAGTACATTTAGGGATATGACCTTTAAAACATATAATTTTCCACCTTATATTTCTTGTTGTTTTAGTCCTTAACCAAGCCCAAACAGATCTTATTGTGAACTTGCCACTAGCGTGCATGTCCCGACTCACATAATCAATACACTCCAATCTTGGCATTACATTGTTTGTAATGAGATTTGCTATTTCCCTTAATGCTTGATACCTGACATTTGGTAATCTCCAAGCATTACCTTCTATAATGTCTAAAACCTTGGAATTTCTATTCAAGCCAGCATCATACATTACTCTCTGTCCAAATTGGGATATTAAAGGACCACTAGGTAGCCACTTGTCAAGCCATAGCCAAGTATTAGACTCATTCCCTATGTGGTATGTGCATACCTGCTGCATTTGGCTTCTGAGTTTGATCAACTTACACCAAGTCCAAGATAAATTCACAGAGGGATTGAAAGTCCATAGATGGTGCTCTTTTATGTTGTAAATGTGACACCATTTGACCCATAATGAGTCCTTCTTATGTGCAAGATCCCAAAAATGCTTACAATAGTAGCCTTATTCCATTCTTCAATTCTTTTCAAGCCCAATTCTCCTTCTTGTCTCGGTAAACACACTTCTTTCCAAGACACTTTTGCCCATGTACACTTCACATCTTTGACATGCCAAATAAAAGATCTTATCTTACTCTCAATTTTCTTGATTATCTTTTGAGGTAGATAAAAATTGTGCACCGGTATATTTGCATACTTAATAGCACAGAGATGGCAAGCTGAATTCTTCCAGCATAGGACAAGCATTTTGTGGTCCAACTTGAGATCTTCTGTGTAAGCTTCTCAACCAGGATTATAGAGTCCTTGTATTGTAGCTTGGTAGATATTAACTGAACACTAAGATAAGTCACAGGGAGGGAACCAAGGGGAATGCCAATTACATTAACCAATTCCATTTCCATATTAAGCTCAGGTATCCCTGCCATGTAGATTGAGCATTTACATAGATTAGGAAAGAGCCCTGTTAGACTTTTAAATTCAAGTAATGCTTGATTTATTAGAGTAAGAGATACCTGGCCAGCTGTGGCTATCAAGAACAAATCATCTACAAAGCTCAAATATGTAATGTGTAGCTCTTTACATCTTGGATGATACCTGAAACCACGCTGTGCAGTGTAGTAATCTAGTATGCAAGACAATTCTTCCATGATTAACAAGAACATGTAAGGGGAAACCTTAAGCCTTTAGCCTCAGCAAAATATCCTTCCATATTTCCATTAAGATTGATTGAAAACCTGGCTGTTATCATACATTGCATTATCCACTCAATAAACTGAGTTGGAAATTGCATTACCTCTATCATTGTTCTTAGAAATCCCCATCCTGCTGAATCATAGGCTTTCTGGATGTTAATTTTCATTACACATCTAGGAAGCCCCCCTTTTCTATGATAATTCTTCACCAATTCCTGCATAAGCAAGATATTATCTGCAATATTTATGTTTTCCACAAATGCAGCATATCTAGAGCTTATTAGTCCTGGTAACACTTTCTTGATTCTTGCACATAGGAATTTGGATATACATTTATATATCACATTACAGCAGGCTATGGGTCTAAATTCCCTCACAGTATTAGGGCATGGTACTTTGGGTATTAGAGTCAAAGTAGTACTATTGAATAAGTGGATGCCCTTGGTTTTTCAAAAAAATTCCTTCACTGCCTCCACCACATCCAATTTCACAATCTCCCAATTTTGTTGAAAGAATTCTGAGCTATACCCATCTGGCCCTAGTGCCTTATTTGGTTTCAGTAAGAACATGGCTTCCTTGATTTCCATCTCACTAACAAGAGAAAATATGGCTGATTGATCCTGTACGAACACCTTATTTCTTATCATTTGTTTCATTCTATATTTAGCACTTGAGAGGCATATTACAGTATTTCCAAGAAAACTGGAAAAATACTATATAGCCTCCTGGTGAACTACTTGTGCTCCAGTAGTTAATTCCCCATCAGTATTTTGGATAGCAAGAATGTGATTATGTGACCTATGTACCATCATTTTCTGAAAACTTTTGATTGTAATGCAGTAGCTTTCTACGGGGGCTATTACCAATCAATATAAAAATCCATGTCATCCTCTTCGATAGTCGTCCCACCCATAATTACTACTATTTGTTTTTCAATTAGAAGTGGTGGATCCCAATAGTAGCTGCTAACCAAGGGTGCTTTATTCAAGCAGATCCACAGCAGTGATAGTACGATTGATTACGTCGATCGTGTGGAAGTACTCATTATTGCCATCTCCCATCTGAATATATCCTTGACTCTAGCCTTTTGGTAATAAAAAGGTTATTCATCTTGAACAAGATTATAATATTGATGTTGAACTGTCTTTTCTTGCTGCACTAATTCATTACCTTGTCCTTGTAAGATTTTCCTTTATATCTCTTGCAATTCCTGAAATTTACTGGCTGTCCTTCCAGATATATTACTATAATGTTCTTTACTGAGCTTTTTCAACACAGGCTTCAATTTTCTCAATTTAGTGGCCAGTTTAAAGCATTATCCCCCCTGTATGTCCTCTGCCAAACTTCTTATAACAATGGGTTGAAACTTCTATGCCTCATCTAATAGTTAAAGAACTTAAAAGGCCTCATTCCCACCCATTGTTTTTTTATGCATGAATGATTAAAAGAGAGTGATCATAGATACCTAGTATTTGTGCCTCCACATGCGTGTTAGGAAAGACCCTCATCCAGCCTTCACTTTGCATTGCCCTGTCAATTCTGCACATGATCATATCATCTTCTCTTTTGTTACACCATGTATAGAATAGCCATTTTGTATTCATATCCTCCAACTGACTTGAGTATATGCATTGATTAAACTCATTTACATCCCTTCTATTAATGTGTGCCCCACAGTGTTTTTCATTTGCAGCCCTTACAACATTAAAATCTCTTGCTACCATCCAAGGCTGATTACCAATTCTTTCTGCTTCACTCACTAGCTGCTACCATAGAGGTCTTCTTTTAGTCCCCTTATTATTGCCATACACAAATGTCATATAAAATTCATCTCCTGCTGTAATAGCTTGCACTTTCCCAGTGTTATGCTGGGACGACTTATTGAAAATTTCCACCTTTAGGCTTTTGTTATTCCATCCCACCCATAGCCTTGAAGCTCCTTTAGTATTTGTGGAATACTCAAAGCTCCAACCCTTCTTCCAATTTTTGGTTATATGTGGGATATTTTCTTCTCTTACTCTAGTCTCCAGAATTCAAAACAATTATACCTTATTCTCTTTTATTACTTTCTTTACATCAGCCTGCTTTACAGAGTCATTAAAGCCTATGATGTTCCAACTAGCTATAATGATCATTTGGTTTTGACTCCTCTGCCCCTTTTGGCAGATATACCAGCCTGTGCCATTTTCCCTCCTTCTTTATTTTTGCCATGAATGCTTGACTGCCATTTTACTGAAGGTGTTTGTCGTTCCTCCATATCTACATGCTGATCCAATAAATCAAATTTATTTGATGTAGTAACTGTGCTCTGTTGTTATAGATCAGTGCCAATTTATAAACCTGGATTCTCAACCACTACATTAGTATATTTGGGGATTTTAGTGCCAGATTTATGTTCATCTCTTACTTCTTTCTCTTTCCACACTTGTTGCGTCTTTGGTTTTTTAAAATCAGTTTACCTCTTTGTGTCCAAATACTTGGCACTATGAACACTTAACATGCATCCACTCATATTCCACCTTTTGTTCTATCATACATCCCATAGGACCTTTCAAAGGTATACAATTTGGCAATTTTGACTCCACATTGATATCAACACACACCCTTGCATAGCTTAATCTTTCCTTTGAGGTAGTCATACTGTCCATGAACAAAGGTGTTCCCACAGTACTAACAATTCTGCTCAACATTTATGTTGACCAAAATTGTAATGGCAGCTGCGGCAATCTAACCCAAACAGTTATAATACACAGCCCTTCCTTTTCCATAGAGATCCCAGGTACCCAACGTTTAGTGATAACATGTTTGCTATTAAAAAACCAGGGACCTTGATCCAAGTTTGTTGTTGGGCCTGATTATTCTCAAACTTAGCAATAAAGACCTCAGTATTTATGAAGCTAAGAGAGAACTTACCATATCGCAGCCATTTGCGGTTCAAGAATCATTTCATTACATGATATGGACGTCTGGCCCCAACCGCATATGCCACAATGGCATTCTTCCATTCCTATAATTCACCATCCACATCTTCTTGGGTATATTCCACCCCATTCTTGCCTACAATCATCTGAGGTGATATGAAATTTAGTCGTGTTTCCACATCAAAATCTCTATTTGATCACATAATCGCCGTATACGACGGTTTGATGTTTGCCGTCTTGTCGAATTGTTGTTGTGTAAGTTGTTGTGCATCTTGACTCTACTTATTCTTCTTTTCATGTGTAATATATTTTCCATTTGTGGCCAATGGCTGAAATTCCAACAAATTTCCCGCTTGTTTTGTATTAGTTATATTATTGTTGGGGACGTGGGCCCCCTCCAATGACGTGGGTGCCACTTCATCATGCATACGTGGCCTCGTCTTCCCCCGAGACTGTGCGTGACAGTTACGCGCCCCTAATCCCTCATCCTCTTGCATCATTTCCAATACTGTCAGTTCTTGCATTCCATCCTTTAGAAAATATTTATGATCATCATTAACATGGATTTGTTCACGTAATTCATGTTTTCTTGTCTCATTTTCTCCGGTTGTTGCCTTAATTACATTACCGTTTGTTTGATTTTATCCATTTCATCAGAATCTGAACTTAAAACTTCATCTCTATTCAAATTCATCTTAGTCGGAATTACCTTTTCCGATCTTAGGTCTCCAACATCGCCATAGGTAGTCGATCCCAGTGCAATAGTAATTGGCACTGGATTTGTCAACTTTGAAACCGTAGCATCATGAACATTTTGCCATTCCTTGCCTACAAAATCCCGAGCATATGGATCTTTCGGGGGACCTCTCAACTTTTACAAGCGTCGTGATGTTGTTGCCGGCGGAATTCTTTCTAGAAACTCTTGACCAAAACGTTGTTGAAATCTTCCCTTAACCTTTGCATGTATTTTCGATCTTTAGGAAGCCTAGAGAGAAGGAAGAGTTTCTCTCTCTAAGTTTCTCTCTACACCAACCCCCCAATTTTCAATTTCCTTAGGTAGATATCTTATTCGTGGCTTGGAAGTAAGGGGATCTTAGATCTGTATAGCCACTGGAATAGTGCTAGAATGAGATTATCTACTAAGAGTTGAATGTGAGGCAGTGACAGATATTCTTGGTGATCTTCAGTCAGAGACGGATACAGTCATACGACAGTCTTAAGATCTGTTTGCACCAACAAATAATTTTTTTTACTAATGACATGTCTTTAATTAAATGCCACTAAATAGCATTAAATTTTATCAATATTTGTCAAAATGAGATAATTAAGAATTCAAAACAAGAAGTTATTTTCTCATGAAAGAAATTAACTTTTGAACATGTGCTCATATTGATAAAGGATAAGTGTAGTTAGTTACTTATTAGTTGGTAGTTATTATCTAAGTGTGTAGTTTACTTTTTAGTGGTAGTTATTTTCTACAATCTAGTCATAAAAGACGGGTCAAAGAGGGACAAAAAGATCATCATTACCCCTTCAGACAAAATCATGACTTGATTTCTCAAGTCTTTTTTTTTTTTAATGTTTAGAAGTTCTTCATATCCATCGATAGAAATTTTGGTTTCCAAATTTGAAAACATTGTACTTTGTAAAGATCTTCAGTATTAATCAAAGGCTCTCTTTGTCTTTATTGAGCGCGCAATCTTTATTATTTTCAGTTTCATTTTTCCGTTCTCAGAGAAGTCCTCGTCAAGAGGCCGAAAAGAATACCACACTAATTGCAATTTTCTTTTTAATCTGAAAGTGAAAAATGTCAAGGACTAAAATTTAGGATATTTAGAACTATGTTTCCAAATAATTACTTAGAATTTGAAGTGCGATTTGATAAAATAAGGCCAATTTTTGGGTTGACTTAGTGAGAGGCTATTCTTTGGCATCTTTGGTTCCTAAAAATGACAAACGGTTTGTACTTTCATCATGTTACACTGCCCAATTTAGGAACTTTTTGGGATGATCTCATGATTTGTATGAGTGCAAATCATGACCAACTTATTCTATCAACAGTTATGCTAGCAATTTCTAATGAACTACAAAAGTTTGAAAATGAAATCAAGAGTGGTATGGGTCTAGATTTTTCATCAACTTTGTTTGGAAATACTACAAATGAAGTAGGAGAATGTTTAAAGACAATTTTTGAAATCAGATTGATGAAAGAGGAAGTCGAACAGCTCCTTTCATCGATTGTCATGGCTAGCACGCCAATAATGGCTAAAGGTATTGACTATACTCTCATCATATATAAAATGAATCCCAACTTAATGAAGTTAAGTTTGTCAAAAAGTAAGTTTTTCTGCCATCGTTGGCAAAAACTTTTGAAAAAGAAGGTAGAAACCATGGGGAAATTCGATGCTCCAAAAGACCATAAAATGATTTCTACACCAAAAGAATATAGAATTGGTGTTATTGGGCATATCGATGCCCAAAAAATGAGCAAAGGGTAATTGATTTGTTTCACGAAAAATGATGCCAAGTCACTAGAGGCTCTAAACCAACAATATATTTCATCATCATATGAAGAATGGCAAAAGCAAGATGATGACATGGCTAATACATATTTTGAAAAGCCATTTGTGATAGGAGATCTAGCTCTAGTTTTCATGGATATCAAAGTACAAATACATTTAGAAAACTTTTGGATCCATCATATTTAGATATGCAATACCCACTTTGAATTTGTAGTTCACACCAATGTTTTATTTTTGTTTTATGGCTTTCAAATCATCATGATTTATATACTGTTTTACATGCAAAATTTCATTTGATAAGACCATGATACTATGTCCATGAGTTCTCAAGTCTTTTCTTCTTTTCTTTAATGTTTAAAGTTCTTCCTATCCATCGATAGGGATTTTGGTTTCCAGATTGGGAAACATTATACTTTCTAAAGATCTTCAACATTAGTCAAAGTCTCTCTTTGTCTTTATTGGACGCGCAATCTTTATTATTTTTAAGTTTCATTTTTTCCATTTTCAGAGAAGCCCTCGTCAAGAGGCCGAAAAGAATACTACCTTAATTGCAGTTTGCTATCGAGCGCAAACAAGAGCAAACGGAAAAAGAAGACAAATAAGAACAAACAATCTAGAGTTTAGACTTACCGTAAAAGTTCATAAATATATGCCCCTGGGTGATGGCGTGGATGCTTGAAGAGGACAATGGCAGAGGCCGCGGCGAGTGGGTAAGGCAGTCGGCCAGCGAGGATTATTAAAAAATATTTGTCGTTGGGTGATGGTGTGGACGCTGAAAGAGTAAAATGGCAGCGGTGCGGCGAGTGGGTAAGGCAGCGGGTGACGAGGGCAATAAGGCGGATGGTGGATGATGAAGGGGGGAGAGAAAGTATAGGGGTTTTTGTGGTTTTTTTTTCTTTATTACTTTTTCATCAAACCTTAACCACGGTTAAAGTTTGATGTCCGGCTGAACACTTGGCCAACAACTTGTCGATAGCCTAACACTATGTATGCTGACGGCGTGGTGTTAGATAACTATCAAATATTTTCTTGAGGGAAGGTGTTTGGATTTACCTTTTTGAATTACTCAGGTGCCGAAAGCTAAATACCATGACTTTGAACTACTAATTTGATACCCCTGCGTTGCAACGGGTCATTATTTACTTACAACCATGGACAAATTCAGTATTTCAGAGTATTCGGGTCAAACTGTGAGAAAAAGGGTGACGAGTTAGAATTATTTTTCCTAAAAAGAAGGAAAGAGATTATCATGAAATATATATCGCCGAAAGAACAATCAAAAGGTATAAAGAGAAACCTACTTACCTTGAAAAGAAAACACCAATCTATTGGCTACCAACTAATTAAGGAAAAATATTTATGAGGATAACATGGAACAATAACGGGGTAAAAATCATTAACATTTAACATAACAACATAAAAATTGACTAAACATGATTCCAACCATGCCAACTCAATTAGATTAGATATTTTAAGAGGAAAAACGTGTGAAGATAGTCATGGAAAAATGAAAAATGAGGAAAGGCAAGATTTCAGGGGCAGAAGCTGGGAATGGAAGGGAGAAAATTAAGGGGATAAGGAAAGATTTTAATTAGAGGCATATAATTATATTTTATTTTGTGCAAATACTTTGAAAATATTTGTGGAATCAAATTTTAATTAGATTAATGAGAAAATAATAATTATGGACATTTGATTGAGGTGATGTAATTGCAATATTCTTTTGAAATTTAAACTGATAGGAAAAATTTTAACTGAATTGTGAGAGATGACCGAATTCAAAAGTAAAAAATGATAATTGTAAGTAATAAAAATTGATTTTATTTAATATTAAATGAAATTCATGCGGCAAAAGGAGAGCATGTTCACGTCAGCTCTGACGTGACAATAGTATCTCATTTTCGACTTTCATATATATATATATATATATATATATAATTTATTTATTTTTCTTGAGGGGAGGTGTTCGGATTTACCTTTTTGAACTACTCGGATGCCAAAAGTTAAATACCATGGCTTTGAATGCACATAAGGGAAACATAAAAGGTGTTGTCCAAATTTGCCTAAGCACTTCATAATTTCTCCTTTTCTTTGGTTGCGAATGCTACTGATGGTGTAGGATCAGGTGACAAGACAAGAGACAGAAAAAGGAGAGAAGAAATGGCGGGTTTTCTTCTGCAACTCCCAAACAATATCCGAAACTTGTCGGTTTTCGCTTCTTCTAACGGTGTACTCTCTCTCCCTCTCTGTATCTACACAGACTACACACACACACTCACACATCTCTCATGGGTTCTCAAGATTCTCCTTCAAGAACATGAAGAACATATTCTTTGATTGATTTGGGTGATATGGGTTGCAGGGTCTCCACCTGGTGCACCCCAATCAGTTGGCCCAGTTGTAATTGAACTTCCCCTTGACAAAATACGGAGGCCACTGATGCGTACCAGAGCTAATGACCCCCAAAAGGTCAAGGACCTTATGGATAGCATCCGTGAAATCGGCCTTCAAGTACCCGTAAGCATTTACTTTTTCTACACTTTCATTCGCCTTCATTCTTGTGTACTGGTATTACATATCCATTGTCAGGCCATTCTCTTCGAGTTTAGCATCTTGCATTTGGGCCCCCATTAGGCTAGTGCGTTATGCACCCTGTTTATTGTTTACTTGGTCATGTTGTACCTTGATTTTTATGTCCACATGCAATTACGGGTTGTACATGAGGCAATTTTCAGAAGGATAAGCATTGCTGGGCCCTTTCTGTGACAGCAGTGTTGCATAATTTGCATTACATTTGTTTTATTAATTTTACTCTCTTGAAGGATGAAATGACAATATTTTCATTGATTATTATATCGAAATGTGAAATATGACACAAGGTTACAACGTCTCATGTTATGGCGGGTACAATAAATTTTGCCCCGCCAATGTTTTGTCCAACGAAACCACATGATCATATCATGTACTCTTTTTACTAAGATACTCTCACCGTGACCATCATACAGGTATTTTATCTGCAGTTGCTACTTGTTTTATTCCGATAGTAAACTAATTGTAATTTGTCATTGAAACACCTATTGGAAGTAGCTAACACCTAAATCGAACCTACGGCCAGAAAGTATTGATAATTATATGAAATTTAAGGCAACAAAATACCTTTTAATCATGTGTTACCCAAAATGTAAATGAAAGAAGGCAGAAATAACAGACTACAAGCTGGAAGAATACCCCTATAGGCAGGCTCTCAATATTTCCTGTTCTTTCCTGAAGCGACGAAACTGAAAGAATATCAAGAGATAAGGCAGAGGGTGGGGGTGGAGGATGTGTGGTTTGTTGCAAACTCATATTACCTTACTGGCTTACTGTTCTTTGTAACAAGGCAGGTGGTTATTCTTTGGTTTTTCTACTGACACCGCAAGTTACCCCTTCTTTTTGTGAGTGGGTTGTGGGGGCATTAAATGCGAGAGAGCAGTAGAAATTGAAACTCACACCTTAAATATATATGTGTGTGTGTGTGTATACATATATATGTATGATACCGGAAAAAGTCCAAAGGGTAGGGCCATGGCCCCTGTCTGCACAGCCTGTTATTCTGTCAATTTGTAATCTAATGTACCTTAGGCTTGTGACGCTGAATAGGTAACAGCACCAAGAGAGCAGTGATCTTGTGCATGGTATCTTGCTTACCTATATACAATTAAGAATGGAAATGATAAACATCTAGGCAGTGATCTTGTGCATATTGAAGCCTTACTAGCAGTAAGTGTTGCATGGACAAAGTTGGCATGGCCCTTGGGGCATTAACATCAAAAAGGTATCATGGGCCGCTGCATGACTTTATCTCTAGTGCCGAGACGGAGATTATACATGGTATTATGGGCAGTGGGGAGCTAAAGGCGACGTAGTGCTGAGTTGATGGTGCTCATGGCATAGGAAATACTAATATGGTGAGAACCATAATAGGGCGTGTACACTGATAAAGCAGGCGAGCTTTGTTAGGTGTTGACGTAAAAGGACAACTCACCTTATCGAGGTCTTCAAGACTTTCTCCCTTAAACCATAAGAGAGTATGAGTCCATGAGTATCAATGACCCAACCAAACTTTTGAACATGTCATCATGTGCATACCATACGTCCCTCAGCTGTTAAGGCGGAAATTGTTTTACAGACTGGCAGCAACTTCAAAGATGACAGTTGGTTTTAGTGAGAGAGTTACTGCCCAGGAAGGCCCTGGCACTGGCTTTCCTTGCTAAATGGATCATCTGTTCCTGTGCGTTCGAAATTGATATAGTAGGTCTTGAGTGTGAGGTTCCAGGGCTGGAGCAACAGTTGAAATGGAGAATCCTGCTACTAAGAAAAAAATGCAACTGTGGTGTTAAGACAATGAAAAGAAGCCAAAGAAATTGCATGAAACAACAAAATTAAGCTCTGGAAGTACCATAGGAGACTTTTCCACACGTGTATGCTCAGTATGGCCATGGCTAAGGATGAACTACACTTCGAACTGCTCACTTCCTGAGCGGAGTTGCTAATGTTGTTGCGTTGACTGATCTGTAGACTGTAGGTGTCACAGATCAAGTGTAGTCCAGGGAGGAAACTAAGTGGGTCAATACATGAGGAGCAAAAAGGAAACTTGGAGCTAGACTCGAGGGGATGGCCAAATCATAGACAGGGAATAAGAAGATGGTAGGACAAGTGGCTATACGTGGATTCGAAGAGCTTTTGTATCTTCGAACTTTTCCGAATCCTCAACGTAAGTGGACGAGCTCTATTTTTAGCGGTCGAGAGGATTGGCGATTGTGACCAATGCATTGTAACTGTCCAGCGAATGCGAGGCCTTATGGAAACGGCTGGCTGTCATATGAGACTGGTGCAGCTAGCTTGACACACTACCAAAACCAACTATAGTTCAGTTCCAGAAGAGCTGTCTAACTTCAAGAGAGAGACACAAGAGATATTTTTGATTCTGTGCTGACAGCAATAATTGGAAGTAGGACAGTTATTATTAAGGGCAGTTTCGGGTAACAAGATTCCAGCTGGAGGAAATACAATAGTAGGTAAAAACATGTGCAAGAATATTCCAATTGAAACTAGAGAGGTACTTCAGGATTTTAGATTATGTAATTTCGTAGTGAGTTAACTTTTTGGATATGAGTGAATGGATACTACTAGCATTGCTACCCAGTAAATATACCCCATTTACCTATTTCAGTGAGATGGGATGGTTTATGAAGTATTTTTATGTTTCCTTTGGCTTTAGAATCTTGAGAAATTTATAAGATGTCTTGTCTGAGGAGTTGTATGGCATTGAAGATATGATAATTTACAGGAATTTATGCAACAAAAATGTTGCTGAGATGGATGGGAGGCAATTGAAAGAACGAGGAAATATTTAATTAATAAGCAAGAATCTTATTATGGAAGCTATAAGGAGAGAGCTAGCAAGAGTTGTCTCATATGTCAGCAAGTATGAGATTACTACCACAACAAGAAATCACAATTTTGCATGTAAAATTTTTTATATCCCTGGAGTTGAATCCATTCAATTTGAATTGGTATTTTCTCCATCATAATTAATGTGAAGAGACGTCTACAATAATTAGCCTGGGGCAGTTTATTTGAAGAGAATTACATATTATACTTCTGTGAGGCCAGATGGCATTACGTGCACGTGATCCCTAGTTATTACTAAGAGAACTATTTTTGCATTATGTGCCTGTACAGAAAGCCAGAAGGCAAAGAATATCTATGTAGCTAAGAAAGATATAGTTCAGGTCTACGGAAGGTGTAAGCTCAAGATTTTTTAACTCTTGGATCCCTATTTGTCAGTGCGGTTTGCTCTCTTTTTCTCTCTGCAGTAAGCTTTTGGAGTTAATGTGGAACCTAAGCACTTTATTGGTAATTCATACTCATTTTATGTGATACATACAGATTGATGTGCTGGAGGTCGATGGAGTTTACTATGGTATGTGCCTAGTCGAATTCTTTCCTAAGCTATTATAACTGTCTCGGGGTTTTGCCCGTACCAACCATAGTTTATCTAGTGATCATTTGAACCTTGCTCAATCTTTTCACTAACCAATTTAACGAATCTGTTATTTGGTATGGCCTGTCTTTTGACTGGCCTCAGTCTAACCTAAAGTAGATATTAGGCTTGGAAGGCCGTCCAGATATTGACCAGGTGATGGATGAGTACGTGAGAAAGAAACTAAAGCAAGAAGTTGGACCGATCCACCAATAAAATCAGTGAAAAACGGTCTTCATCTGAACTTGGCTTGGAGGCTTACCCAACCATGTTATCTACTTTTCTTGGACACGCGATCAACCAAAAAGAAAAGGTTTCATAAGCATCCTAAGGGTAACCCTCGATTTTTTGTGCTGCCACGAGCTGCTTTAAACCATCTCTTTAGCCACTAAAGAATAATTGCTTCAACTCTGACTAAGACCTCCAATTTCAGCTTCTACTATACACCTTGATTCTGACAATTCCTTTTGGCTGTACTTACGTGATATCCAACCAAAATCAGTCACAGAAAGGGTAGATATGCTCATTGGGTAACCCAAAAGTTTTAGGAATTGTAAATGAGCAGATTGTTAGAATTTTGAACTTCTGTTCCATGATAGGGGTCACTTTGTCAGTTAAAAGAACTAGAGGGCCTAAATAGTCATCTAAATAAACTGTGGGGTTTAATTGAAGTACGGGGGTAAACTCCGGGGTTAAAATGGTATTAATTTCATTTTGTTAGCGATGTATGACTTTCAGTTGACCTACAAGAAAATATTTAATAGAAAATGAGAGACGGGAATTTTTTTAGAGACTTCATGCAACTGTAGCTTAATATAATGACAGTGGTTGTATACGCATAGGTTTTTCAGGTTGTCACCGGTTTGAGGCTCACCAGCACCTAGGGCTCCCAACTATCCGTTGCAAAGTTCGACGTGGAACAAAAGAAACTTTGAGGTTGTTATGACTGTATTCCTTCCATTTATATCTCTTTTATTGGACATAAATCTGCTGCTAAAAGTTAATAATTTTGGCACTAAAAGTCGGAACTTCTTGCTGAAGCTTGCTGTTGCCTTAAGTTGCGAAGTTAGTATTACTTCTAAGAAATCGTTTGCGAAGTTAGTATTTTCTTAACTTCGAGTAGCGCCTACTGCCCTGGATCTCCCATAGTACTGTTACTGCTCTTTTCATCCCCAACTTAGAAAATGCTCTTATTTTTTTATTTTTCTTCTTGGCATCTTGCAGGCATCACCTCCGTTGAGCCAACAAAGATGTCTTCTTAGGCTGTGCCCAAGTTGATGATATTGACGAAATAGTATATCAAGTGTAGGTATTTGTGATGTGGTGCTTATAAAGGTTGTATGTGGTAATGTAGCGTGAGCACGCTCAAACGGAAAATGCCTACCAAAAACATAGTTGTCGATAATAAATAACTATTTGAGACTCATGGAAACTTTTGCAATCAGTAATGACTACCAGAAACTTATGGCGAATGGAAGTGATGTTTGACGCCACTTAGTCTGGACATCCTGAGGTCTAATAGCACTTTACACCGTTCTTCTTTAGTGTGCTGCACTCTAGTTCCTTGTGGCATAGAAAGTTACTTGCACCTTAACTAGCTCGGTAACACTGGTGACTTTTTTCAGTGTATGTCACAGATTTTGGTCGATTAACAATGTGTTAAACCTATATTGTAGGTCGTTGCCCAACTTCTCAGCACCCAATGTTATCTTGCTGTATATAGTTGAACTATCTTCAGGTGGCTCAATGCGTGCTGCTCTTCTGCAGCTACATGGATGACTCGCTTTTGCTAGCTCTATTATTCCTATATATTTTGGTTTAGGGCCTTAAGGCTAGCACTTGCTTTCACGAGCTTTTCGACGTATTGAATCAGTAGGTTTCGAGGCAAAGAAGAAAGATTCCTTGGGTTTGGTTGGCTAGCGGGCTACACTCTTCGATAGTACAAGAACATGATCAATGAAAGGAATCAAATCTTTGATTTATTCTTGCCTCCTGAAATGGTGGATATGAAATGCAGGTCAATAACCTAATAAAGCTCTCGTGCAACTTCATTGGCGAGACACCTCGTGTAGTTTAGGGTGCGAAATCACCGCGCACTCTCACCAAAGCCGAAAAACTACACTCAGTAGTTGTGAACATTGTATCGTAGAGCATTCATGTTTCCCACTAAAAACGGTGTATGTATACCCGAAATGGCTGTGGAGAGGAAAGGACCAGCTCGTGCCGTAAGTATTAAGTTAAGATCGGTTCTTCAATATCAAGGACCATCTTGCACTCGAGGCCAATAGTGATCAGTATCAAGGAACATCTTGCACTTGAGGTCAATCTCCGTCAGGCCTTAGGAAATCTTTGCACGCCTATAGTGGTCAGTATTTGAGGAGACATGGGCAAAGTTAATTGATGACTACTTTTTATAAGATCATGAATGGTTGAAGGGATTGTATGAGATACGTTTTTTGCAACTGGAATGATTACATCGTCGAGATGCGAAAGTATGAATTCCTTCTTTGACGATATGTAGGTAGCTCCTCAAGCAAAAGGGGATATGTAGTTGAGATGTAAAAAGCCTTTGACAAGCAATTTTTTTCTAGAAAGAGAAGCGAATTTGGCCACTGTAAACAACTAAGGACACACAATAGTTTCTTCACCTTTGGAAGTGCATGCGGCTAAAGTATATAAAAATGAAATATTTAGATACTTTTAAGAGGAGCTTCAAAAGTTGAATCAGGATATTGATAAAGAAGTTGCCTGGCTTTTGTAACTTGGGCATTAAAGTGTATGCTTTGACAAATGTGACAAATTTTACCAATTCGTCTTCTTCCGCTCAAAAAAAAAAAAAAAAAGGCAAAACAAAAGAAATTTCATTGTATCACATTGTATGGATACTAAATTTGCCAATTACAACCGTCAATTATTTGATCATAAAGGTATACTTTATCGAGAAGCATTAAAATCTTTTACTCATAATAACGCTTGTGAAATTCCAAAATATCACATCTTAGATCGATGGACAAAGGAAGGAAACAAAATACATCGTCACATACTGTGAGTTGGTTGACTTTGGGTCTGGGTACCATAGGCATCATTTGGGAAGCCAAGAGATCCCCATGGCATCCCCAGTCATATTCTTTATATTGTCGGGGGCAGGCTCAATGATTAATTGAAGCCTTCCAGTGATATATATATATATATATATATATATATATATATATATATATATATCTGTGATCCATTGACAGCGCTGGCAAAATAGGATAAGTTGCAAGCGCGATCTGGCCGTCCATCCCGAAAGATGGACGGCCCAGATCTTTTTTTTTGCGTTTTTTTTAAGTCCGTCCGCTACATTATGTAGCGGACTATTTTTTGCATTTTTTTGACAATAATACCCTCCAGTCCGTCCGCTACATAATGTAGCGAACAAGTTTTCAGACTTTTTTTTCTCTCTCTCATTTCTCTCATCCGCTACATAATGTAGAGGACTAATTTTCTCATATCTTTTTCTCTCTCTCTCCCTTCATTAATGCTCTGACTCTTCTCTCTCTCTCTCTCTCTCCTGGCAGAGCACCTTGCGGCAGGCTCCCTCCATATTGCTGCCTTCTTCTTCGTCGGTCCAGCTCTCTCTGGACTACCATCTCCCATACATGCAAAGTGGCAACTACGACGCAAGAAGGCGACGGTCACGGGTGCCATGGTAGTGGGTCGTAGAGGATATGGTGGCGGTGCCATTGTTGGTCAAGAGAGAAAATAGGGAAAAAGATGCAGTAGTGGCTCGCGATGAATAGGGGCCTGCCATGAGGTTGAGGCGGCAGCAGCGTGAAATGGGGTGCCGTGAGTTGTTACGGTGGCCTCGGCTTTAACGGGGTTGCAGTGGTGCAATTGGTGGGTGTGTGTGTGTGGACTGTACGTGATGGTGTGATTTGCCTTTAGTGTTCCTGAGCAGGGTAGGAAGGCCGAGAGGTGGTAGACCCAAACCCAACAAAAAGAAACACGAAGATTTCACGTTGGCAGGACGGTGGAGGTGGCGCCGTCGCCATGCCGGTAGTGCTGTGCGTTGGAAGGTTATGAAGAGGAAGACCACTGCCTTACTAAAAAGGACCAGGAGAAATGACTTTGAACAAACAAAATCCAGGGTGGAAGGCAGCTGCATTTATTTACCATATAAACCCAGGTGCCCAAAAACAGAGTAGTATTTGGAAGTAAAAACAAACTTTGCAGTTCAAGATTTACAAAATCAAAACCAAATTCACAGCATATTCCCTACTCCATCCACTGCCCTCCACTGCCCAGCTCTTGCGTTTCCCTTTCTCTCTCCTCCCTTTATTTGTCTCTTTCAACCCTTTTTCTATTTCTATCCTCCCATTCATTCTCAGTCCCAAAAACCCACGACATTTGAGGAAAAATAAAAAACCCATAAAAACAACTTGTTATGTTTAGTTACTGCTCTTGCATGTATAGGAGATGCATGTAAATCCAGCGCGAGACTTTCCAAATGTGGGAGATGGTAGGGCAGAATTTGTTGGTATCTTCAGCAGCACATACAAGTGGGGTGTGTGTGTGTGTTCGGTGGGATCAACCAACGAAACAAAAGACAAATAAAGAAACTGGGAATTGGAAGAAAGGGATGGTCCGGCTTCGCGGGTAGTTCAGGAAACAGGGAACCAGGAGCGGATTTACAATCTCGCCGACGAAGAAAAAGGAGCAATATGGAGGAAGCCTACCGTGAGGAAGAAGGCAGCGACGGAAGGTGCTCTGCCAGGAGAGAGAGAGAGAGAGAAGAGTCAGAGCATTAATGAAGGGAGAGAGAGAGAGAGAAAAAGATATGAGAAAATTAGTCCGCTACATTATGTAGCGGATGAGAGAAAGGAGAGAGAGAAAGAAAAAAAAGTCAGAACATTAATGACAGAAAGAGAAAAAAAGTCTGAAAACTTGTCCGCTACATTATGTAGCGGACGGACTCGGAGGGTATTATTGTCAAAAAAATGCAAAAAATAGTCCGCTACATAATGTAGCGGACGGACTTAAAAAAACGCAAAAAAAAAGATCTGGGCCGATATATATATATATATATATATATATATATATATATATAGGGAGCTGATCCGTTGAGAGCGCGGGCAAAATGGGATATTTTGCAAGCGCGATCTGGCCGTCCACCTGAAAGATGGACGGCCCAGATCGCGCCTTTTTTTAATACTGTCAGTCGTCCGCGACACTATGTCGCGAACGGACTTTTTTACCTTTTTGCCTTCTCCGCTACACTGTATCGCGGAAGGTCCAAATCTTTTTTTTACGTTTTTTTGACAAAAATACCCTCCTGTTCCATCCGCTACATTATGTAGCGGACGAGTAGAGAGACATTATTATTTTTTCTCTTTCTCTGTCCTTTCTCTCATTGTCCTTCTGACATCTCTCTCTCTCTCGTTTCTCTCTCTCTCTCTCTTTCTCTCACTGTCCTTTCTCATTCTCTCCCCTCTCTTTCTTTCTCTCACTATCCTTTCTCATTAGAGCTGTTACCTGTGCGGGCTTCTTCCCTGGAATTTGTTCTGTTGTGGTGAGTCATGAATTATAATTTTTATGTTTGTCGTGTTCTGCTTTGTCTCGGTAGTGCACATATGGGATAAAAGTTCTGGGACATTCTTTGTGAATTTGGCCTTTTGGAAACATTTTTTCTTCAGATAATGTTTTTTGTTTGTATGGTTACCTAAATGATAAAAGTTTGCAGAAACAAAGTAAGAAAGATAGGGTTAAACGGGCTCTAATGAGATACAGTGATGGGTTCGTGGGTAAGCAGCCATGGCTGCCGTGAAAAGGTGAGGGCGAGGGGATTGGTGCGCCTGTGTGTGAAAAAAGAAGGAGATGGGAGTAGCATCAGGTTGTTGCCTTGCGTGAGAGTGCATGTGTGCGTGTGTGAGGGAGAAATGAACAAAGGGAGAAGAAGAGCCACTGCCGTGAGGCAGTAGCACTGTTACTTGAATGCCTTTTCTTCGAGCCTGAACGCGAAGTCGCCAATGTCGGCGCAGAAGACCTCTGGATCTGATCCTTCTACCAGATCCGTCGGCTTCCTCGTCGGAGAAGACGAAGATTTGACTGCTCCGGCGCTGCTCTTCGACGTCTCTTCTTCGCGGCTGAACAAGATCCATGCTATGAAAATTTGTGCTACATCCAGAACCCATAAAAGAAATCATGGTGAGAGAAAGGAGAGAGAAAGTGTCATAAATTGATGAGAGATAGAGAGAGAGAGAGAGAGGAAAGAGAGTGTGTCAGAAATTGACGAGAGAAATATGAGAGAGAGAAACATGTCAGAATTTTAATGAGGACAGAAAAAAAAATAAGTGCCTGCCTACTCCTCCGCTACATAATGTAGCGGATGGAACATGACTGTATTTTTGTCAAAAAATCGTCTGCTACATTATGTAGCGGACGAACTTAAAAAAACGTAAAAAAAAGATTTGGACCGTCCGCGATACAGTGTAGCGGACGGGCGGAGGGGCAAAAAGGTAAAAAAGTCCGTCCGCGACATAGTGTCGCGGACGACTGACAGTATTCGAAAAAGGCGCGATCTGGGCCGTTCATCTTTCAGGATGGACGGCCAGATCGCGTTTGCAAGATCTCTTATTTTGTCCGCGCTCTCAACGGATCAGCTCCATATATATATATAAAAGCACGGATGATGTTAAATGGCTAATCTTTTTTTTCCTTAAGATGTCCTTCTAAAGTTGAAGTCTTTTTACAAGATTACAAGTGATTAGGGGTGTTTTTGACTTACAACATTTTTTTCCTTTAAATACCCTTTTTAAATTATAGTGTGATTAAAAAGTGGGGGTGTTTTTTACTTCTCATTAGATATTAAGTCTCTTTCCTTAAATAGCCTTGTTAGATTATATGTTTTTATTAGTATTAATGGTTATTTTTACTTATTAGGTCTCTTTCTATAAATACTCTTATTAGTTTTTGTTACTTTTAAAAAAAAAATATTACTTTCTACTAAAAAAAGAGGGAAAAAAACCCTATAGAAATTCTATAAAATCACCCTCTAACTTATGTATGCTTTCTGATTACTGAAAGTTCGTATGAAAACTTACGTCACCATACAGTTAAAAGTAAACTACCTTAAAACTACTTCATCTTTCTATCAATTCAATTAAAAGAGTAACTTACAGGGAGCATAATTTTCTATAACCTTGAAAGAGATATATAATATACCTAATATTTTGTCAGAAACTCAACCTTTTTAAATTTTGTATTTCATATTTGTATGTTGATGCGTATATTACATATTTATATTATCTTGCATATCTATCCATTTTAATATAAACATTTTAGTACATTAAAACTATCATAAACTTAAAGTTTAATTTTAGAGTTTGATTATGGCCATTTGGTCGTGAAGAAGTTATCGTGAAACTGAAGCTTTAAAAAAATTATAAATGCAAATGAATCATGATGGAATTAAATGGCTAATCATTTTTATCCTCTAAGACGCCCTTTTAATATTAAAATATTTATTAAAGATTTGATTAGGGGTGTTTTTCACTTATAGCATTTTTCGGTTAAATACTCATTTTGAGTTAAAGTGTTATTAAAAATAAGTGTATTTTTTACTTCTCTTAAGGTATTCAACATATTTCCTCAAAATGTCCTTATTAGAACGTATGCTTTTGTTAGAGTTATGGGTTCTTTTGACTTTTAAAAAGAAAAAGAAAAAGAAAAAAGCCCTATGAAAATCTCATAAGATCACCCTTTCACTCCTGCATATTCTATGATAACTAAGAAAATTATATCAAAACCTATTGTCTCCATTCACGTTAAAACTAAACTACCTTAAAGGTACTTTATCTTCTCCATCAAATTTAATTAGGAAAATATTTGTAGATAATATAAGTTTCTATAGCCTTTTAGAAGAAGTGCAATACACCTAAACTAAATTGAAAATATTTTGTTAGAAACATAATCCTTTTTTGATTTTGTATTTCATATTTTAATGTTGATTCATTGGCTATATATTCGAATAATTGTGCATGAATATAGATTTCACTAGAAACAAATTAATACATTAAAACTATCGTAAAACTAAAGTTTAATTATAGATTTTATTATGGACATATTGGCGTAAGAAAGTTATCGTAAAAGTGGAGGTCTATTGAAATTTTTAGATATGTAAGAATAGCTAGATCATACCACTCTGCTCCTAATTATAATTTGAGTTCGTGGCAAAGTGAATAATCATATATTCGTATAAGAGTTTTTATAAACTCTTTATTTGCATGATAACATATTTTTCATATGATTATTATCCTTTTATGATTCACTATAACTCAGAATATCATATATTTGCATGATAACATGTTCTTCTTATAACCATTGTCTTCGTATATTTTACTCTTATAAGTGATAGAATTAGGTGAAACTCAATTGATAGAAACTCCAACTTATTTGAGCTCAAATGATTCATAATGTTTTTAGCTTTGAAACTCTCAACTTTTATACACAAGGAATTAAATTACTAAGCATTTTTTATTTTTTTGTTAAAGTACACTTTTTAAGTTTAATAGGTTTCTAAATATTGAGGTCGAGACTTAATTACAACATGTTAGCTAACTTTAAATCTTTTGTTGCTAAAGCGGTTAAAAATTTATGAATGCATTTTTTAGTAACAAAAGATTATGAATATAACCAAAACAGGTAAAGATTTGGCTCTAGCATATAAAATAATATCATGAATCAAATGACTGGACATTTTTCAATAGAAATACATTTTTCAACAATAAAAGCTTTAAAACAATTAAGGGCATTTAAAAAAGGGAGGCCAAACTATAATATTTTTGCTAAATTTAAACAATTTGATGCCGAAGAGGTTAAAAATTCAGTAATGCATTTTTAAGTGACAAAATGTATGAATTTAATTAAAATGGGTGTGGATCTTTCCCCACCAAAACCCTAAACGGCATAAAATGATTCCAAGAGGTTAAATGGCTAAACATTTTTCTTCAAAATACCTTTTTAAATTTGTAAAGTTTTCAAAAATTTTGAGTGTTTTTATTTTTAAAAGGGTGAGGCAAAATTACAACATTTTTAGTAAATTTTAGATACTTAGTTGTTGAAGAGCTTAAATATTCACTACTATATCTTTTAGTGGAAAAATTAAGAATTGCATTTAACAAGCGGGAGTGGAAGTAGCCCAATCGTATAAATGTTTACCTTCAAACAAAACACTATCAAAACCTAACTTTAAAACTTGCTAACATCAAAATCGATTAAACTGAACACCTTAGTTTTCATACTTCTTAGTGAATCGTTCCTAAATCCAAGTATTATCACGTTATTTATTTGGATATTTCATAAAGTGGACTAGCTATTGCATATAATAATTTTTGTATATGATTGTCAATTTAAATTTACCGTCGTATGACCCAATCACAATATGTACAACTTCAGCTAGGTCTTCTTTTTTCTGCTTTAATGATGATTTTTTTTATTTGGTAAATATTAGGTTGTTATAGTTTTCTTAACTCTCAAAACCTTATGCCATAGGTAATTTTTTTTTATTTTGATAATACATGTCTTATTATTTAATCAATCATTTGGGTTACAAGTTATTCTTGATATAAACGTAATGTTTATATATAAAAAATGAAAAACTTAGGGTTGTGAACATTATTGAAATTATTTCCTTCATTACCATTATTTCACTTTCATTTCGTAGTAAAAATTTCAAAAGAACACGCACGCGCGAAGACACACACATACATATTGACTTTTTAAATGAGTAATCGAGGTATTATCAGTTAAATTTGCATTAAAAATAAAAATGTTATACTAAATATATGCTAAATGACATGCACAACTTTAACTTAGTATCCATATTGTATTACTAAGATGAAAAAGACCATGCTAACTAAATATAAAAGAGAACTTTAGAATACATTGTTAATGGAAACTTAAAGTACACTATAGATTTTTTAACTAGAAAGTAGAAAAAAGAAGGTAACATTAAGTTAAGCGTAGTTTTAGACAAATTTTTCTCAAAATTTAGAATTTAAGCTAGAAGAAATCGAAAAAGGATTTAATTTTCAAATTATAGATACATGAAAATTATAATACACTAGCAAAAGAAAATTAAATGGAGTTGTTAATTTAACTCTTAGCAATCATCGCTACAAGAAACGACCATCATTGTACATAATGAAACGAGATGAAAAATGAATAATATTGAAAGTCCTAAGTGATAATATTTTGAATTTTAGTGGTGATACTTATAAGAAAAATGGCCAAAACTCTACAAGTAAACAATATGAAGTTTTAGAAAGATCCTTATAAATTACAGTTACTAGATTTGTTGCCTAAAATTGAGTTTCTACATGTGCCTCACTAAATCTTTTGAGTTCATTTGATTCTTGGTTTTAAAAATGCAACATTTAATCTCCCAACTCCTTATTTTTTTTACAAACTTTGCTTTACATATATTAATCATAACTCTTTTATGTTAGATACTTTACTATTTGCAATTCTTTTTTTTCTAACTTTTGAATTTTCATGTATATCACTTAGTATTAATTTAAACTTGTTATGAGTTTCACATCCTAGACTTATCTACATGTCATAGAAGTATATTACAAGAAATTGGACAAATCCAATATATACACTTAACATCAATTGTCTCTAAAATACTTTATTTACTTCAATATCAAACTTATAGTGTTTCGTGAGAATTAGATAGGGGTAAATAGGGAATGACCCCCTTTACTTTACACATTGTACATTTTGTCCCCCTCCAGTTCAAACTTAAGCACTAAACCCCCTGCAGTTTAAGAAAATGTGCACTTTAGGCGGAAACTGTTAAAATAAACAACGCGTAGTCAACACATGCGCTGACTAAAGCTTTTTTTTAAAAATGAAAATTTTGCCCATCCTTTTATCTCTTCCTCATCAGAACCTTATACCACTACACCACCGAAACGGCGTCAGCGTCAAAGTAGCCTTCCACTACCACCAATTACCACGCCGCCATTGACCCGTAACAGCCCCGACTCAATCCTCCCTCAAATGCATCTTCCTTAGTTACGACGACACACAGCCGCGACCCCAATCGCACCACCGTCTTACCTCAACACCACCTACGCACCATCCCAACACCACATACTAGAGTTGTCAAACAGGCCGGGCGGCCCGCGGGTTGGCCCGACCTGGCCCGGTTCTGGCCCGGGCTGGCCCGGCCCCGTCCATGAACAGTAGCGGCCCAGCACAAGCGGGCTTGGGGCCTGGGCCTGGACCAGGCCTTCAGATTCTGCGAAAAAGCCCGGCCCGGGTTTGGCCCGGCCCGAAGCCGGCCCAGTTTGGCCCGGGCTTGGCCCGGTTCTGCGGCCCGGGTCTGGCCCGGTTTTGGCCCCACCACTTGTTTGAATTTTTTGCTTTTCCCCCCTTTCTTCCACCCCTTTTCCAAAATTTCACTTTTACCCCCCCCCCCCAACAGCAATATAACGGCTAGTTTGGGGGGTATTTTAGTCTAACCTATATTTTTCAACTCCTTTACACTCTTACCCTCCCCAACAACTATAAACGGATAGTTTGTAGGGGTATTTTGATCTTTAGTGAAGTTTCTAAAATCTATAAATTCACACCATTTCTCTCTAATTTTTCACACCAATCTTCTTACTCTCTCTTACCTAAACATTCTATATTTCTACAAGCTTTGCTACTATTTTCCTCTCCAATTACTACTCTTGCTAATTACTACTAGTATTTACTAATTAGTACTCTTGTTTATTAATTACTAGTCTTGCTAAATTCTTTTTAATTACTAACTCTCTAATATTTGTTACTCGTTCATTCTTTTAATTGTTATTTCTTATTACTACTCTTATACTTGTGTATTTAGTTACTCTTACAAAGTTTAGCGTGAAATATGGTTGGATTATTGAAGAAAATAAGGCGTGCATCGTCATCACGAAAAACATAATCATCATCGCAAGCACCACCACCAGCACAAGCGCCAGCGCCATGGCCATCACAAACACCAATCCAAGCACCAACACAACCATTCGTTCCTGGACGAATGAGTACAGGCTGTATGATAGATACCCAAGCCAATTGGGAGTTCAATCAAAACATTCCAGATTTTGAATACACGCCTGATGAAGACCCCCCGCATTATAGTCAAGGACGCAGCTCGGTTGGCGAAGCTACTACTCCGTGGCATAATCTCAACCCTATGCCTGGTCATGATGAAGAAGAGCCGAGCAATGCCTCCGGTAACGTGCCAGAAGTCCAAAAGGGGAAAAAAAGAAAGCCGAGTGTTGGAATCATTTCGACGTAGTTACGGTGGACGGCATCCGAAAAGCTCGATGTAAGTACTGTCTTAAATTATTTTCGTCTGGTAGTGGTAATGGACATCTTAACAGGCATTACCCTCAGTGTGCACCTCGACAAGGCCACGTCGAACCTACCCAAACGCAGTTATCTTTTGACGGTAAGTTATTTGTTTATAATCAGCGAGAGCAAAGAGACGGTCTCGCTGAATTTGTTATTCATGATGAACAAGCCTTTTCTTTTGCCGATAATCCTAAGCACTCTAGATATATGAACACATACGTTCAACCTTTGTACAAAAAGGTTCATAGAAACACAACTAGATCCGATGCACTCCGACAGTACAATGCTGCTAAAGCACGCCTTATCGATTATTTCGATAAATTTGACGGTAAAGTTAGTCTTACTTCTGATATTTGGCAATCTCCTTATACTTTTGTTAGTTATTCTTGTGTGACCGCTCATTGGATTGATGCATATTGGGTTATGCACAAGAGAATCATCGCTTTCGAGCACTTCCCTTATCCGCACGATGGAATGAACATTGATATTCTTATATTAAAAGCATGCACCACATTTAAAATTAAGGATAAGATTATGAGTGTTAGTTTTGATAATGCTTCTAATAATAAAGCTGCAAAAAGGAGACGCTTCAACCTGTACTTCATGGTGAATTATTTCATGTTCGCTGTGTTTGTCACGTTATTAATTTAACTGTTCAAGATGGTTTAGCTACTGCAGGAGATATTCTTCTCAAAATGAGGGGTATGACAGCGTATGTTAATAGCTCGAGTCCGAGAACACAACAATTTAAAACGTTGTGTGTTCAATATAATATGCCTCGCAGGAGAGCAGTTACAGATGTGGTCCACAAGTGGAACTCTACATACCACATGCTTTTACATATTCTGGCATACCGAGAAGTCTATACGCATTTTCCATTAACCTAGTTCCCAGCCGGCTTGCCAACTCAAGAGGAATGGCAGATGGCCACATACCTAGCTGAATTTTTGGAGGTATTCTACACGTCTACCAATTTATTGTCTGGTACGTACTATCCCACCTCTCCTCTCGCTGTAATAGAAATTCTGAAGATGGCTACAATGTTAACAAAATGGAGATATATAGGACCCTTTAGGGAAATAGTAAAAGTGATGGATCAAAAATTTAATAAATATTGGAGTAAATTGCCTGCTATTTTTACTGTGGCTACTTGTTTAGATCCTAGGTTAAAGTTGCATGGCGTGAACGCCTCGATACAAGAGATATCGAAATTAATGTGCTACACAGCAGAGGACACAACCTTGCTCACAGCAAAAGTGAGCAAGAGGTTTGAGGACTTGTTCAACCTCTATCGTAATTCTGCTGACATGCGCGGGCGAGCTACATCATCATCCACTGCTGAGAGGTATTATGCGCCATACCTTCAAGGCTTTGAACATCTAGTAGCAAGACAACTACCAGGTGAAGGTACTTCTAATTCGGGAGATTCGTATACTTTTTCCTCTTTTAATGAGATTGGTGTATATGCAAATACTGATCATTATTCTGATTTATCAAGGCAAGAACAGGTTAATTTTAATTTGTTAAATTTTTAGAAACAAAATGAAAACATGTATAAAACTTTATCCCAAATTGCACGGGATGTACTGCCAGTGCAAACCTCCACAGTTGCTTCAGAGTCGGCATTTTCAGCAAGCGGGAGGGTTTTGGATGACAGGAGGAGTCGTCTTAACCCCGAGTCGCTCGAGCTATGTGTATGTTGGAATGATTATCTTGATGCGAAATACCGCGAGCAAGATAAACCGATTGATGATAGGAAGAGCAGTGACTCGGATATTGAAGTACTTCCGGATGATTAGGTAATTTGTTTTTATTTTCCTCTTTTGATCCTTTTGGTTGACGTTGCAGATTTCTTGATCTTTGATTGCTGATATTTTGGATAGACATGCATTATTATTTTGATTGTTAGAGTTTTAAGAATAAATTTTTTCACAAAATATACTTTTTTTTTTTTTTTTTAAAATAAATTTTTACAAGCAAGATATATATTTTTTCGTATATATAAAAAAATAGGTAACTTCGCCTGTTTGTTTACAAGCAGCCGGTCCCAAGCCCGGATAAAAGGAGGAGGGCCTATGAACACATTTATTATTTTTCTATATAAATTGTTATGTGTTAAGATTTTATTAATAAAGCTCACCAAGAAGAGTATGAAAATGTTTAACATATAATAAAAAATATAATGGCTAACAAATAAATATGTATATACATAGATACATATATATGTATATTACTTATAATGAAATAAAAGGATAAAGATTAGGTTCGTTAAATTGTGAATATTGCCTAGAGATGAAATTTAAAATTGAATAAAAAAAAAAAAAAAAAAAGGGCCCGGGCCCGGCCCTAGATATTGGGCCTAGGGCCAGGGCCTGGACTGGGCCTAGGTTTGCCTTCGGCAGGCCCGGGCCGGCCCGGTTGGCAGCCCCACTGGCCCGGCCCCGGCCCGACCCCACAGCAGGCCCGATAGGCTTGGGCTGGGCCGGCCCAAGCCCGACCCTTTGACAACTCTACCACATACCATGATGCCCCACTATCGCGATCCATTGCCACCACGACCCTCATCGTACCTTCGTCACACCCTAACACCATTCAATCAGCCCACCTCTCCCTTTCAATTGACCCACCTCTCATTCTCCTCCGCCACACAGGCCACTAGCAAACCCAAACGTCATTGCTATCGCGAAACCACCATCTTCACCTTTGGGAACTCGACCTATCCGACTCCTCCTCGACTGCACAGGCCACTAACAATTTCAAATGTCGCCACTACCACGAGACTACCATCTCCACCTCCGTGAACTCCTTGTCTGACTTCTTCTCCTCTGCTGCACACCGCAAGCTCGCCCCCACCGTCGTTTCCCCCGACCACAACTTGTGGTGCTGCCCCGTCGCGATCCACTGCCAACACAATCCCCATCGTACCTTCGTCACACCCTAACACCATTCAATCAGCCCACCACTAGCGTCAATTCCAACCCAATCAAAAAGAACAACAACAATATGTACCCACCCGTACCACCACGGCCGGTCAAGCCATAAAAAACAACCACCATACACAAATTACCGCAGGTTAATGCGACGAGGTGGGGGGGAGGATGTGTGCATGCAGCGACAGGGCGCCGTTTGTAGCGTCAGGAAAGGAGGATGGTAGGTGTGGCGCTGAGGTGAAGGGATGGTGGGTGCATCAACGGGGAGGGAAGAGGTTGAGGGCGACGATGGGTAAGGGGGAAGGTGAAGAGAAACCTAATTTGGAAATAAGGATTTTAAAATTGTAAACCCTAATTTGATAACTCTAATTTTTTAAACTAGAATGGCATAAACTTAAATAAGGTAATGAAATAAGAGTATTTTGTTCATTTCACGCTATTCATAACTGACCCGTCTAAAGTGCCCATTTCTTAAACTGTGGAGGGATTTAGTATTTAAGTTTGAAGTGGAGGGGGCAAAACGCACAACGTGTAAAGTAGAGGGGGTCATTCCCTATTTTTTCCAATTAGATATTTGTAAAAGATACTTAAAACTGATTACAATGACAGTGTATCTTGGATAACAAGATATAATATGGAATATCTACGATTCTCTTTAGAGATTACTTGATGTGAAAAAAAAATAATAAGTATGATAAATAGTAACAAATATCTGTGATAATTGACATATATACCACCAAGCGCGTAGGTCAGCTTGTAGGGGGTTGTCCTAACTTAACCAGAGGTCTCGAGTTCGAGCCCTGAGAATGCAGCTGCGTTAAAAACTTGGTAGGGAGAGCTTTGCCATCCATGTGGTCCCACCCGACTCGAACCCGGATTAGTCGGCTTTCAATGTGGTGTCCGGATACCGGGTGATCAGACCAAAAAAAATTGACATATATAATTGGATTTGGCAGTAAGACCATATTTTGTGCTATGAACTTTCCACAATTGATTTACTTATTATCATTTAATTATAATAATCGCATTAATTAATTTTAATTATATTTTTTGATCTAGGTATATGACATTTTTATTTCAAATCATTATATAACGTGCAAAGCACATGATTCTTACTAATATATATATATATATATATATATATAAAGGCCTACAGTGCCACAAGCAAGGCCAAGGCAATTTTACACATTACAATATTGCATGCAAAAAATAAAAAATTGCATAAATTTGTGTAGCTAAATCAAAATACTGACAATTGAATGCCTAAAATTGTTCGTATATCGCTTGTAGCTGATAACGAGGAAGGGCGATGTATGTGCGCGTTATATTAAAAAAACCATTCCATATGTTCCTCAATGGTAGTCGTAGGATTCTTGAACCATATAAGGGCATCATGAGTCTCTTGCTACCTATTCCATTGGTCTATTTCCTCACGAAGCATAGATGATGCATCTACAACATCAACATTAAGGTAGCGTTTGAAACACTTTCAGTTTTGGTTTCTATTACCAAAAAAAAAATAAGTTCAGTTTTTTTTTTAACAAAAACAAGTGGGTGTTTGATAACCCAATTTTATTTTGAGTTTTTTTTTTCTTTAAGGTGTTTGATTACCCTTTTTTTTTTTTTGCGGTGGCGGTGGCGGGGAGTGGTAGTGGCTGCCGGCAGTTGTCGGCAGCCGTGGCCAGCAACAGTGGGCGGTGGCTGTGGTGGTGGGAGGTGGTGGTGGTCTCAAAATAAAAACCAAAACTCCAAATGAGAGTATTCAAAAACAGCCATGTTTTAAAAACTGATTTTCAAAACTGAAGAAAAAAAAACCAAAATTGTGTAAAAATGAAAAACGAAACGTTACCAAACAGAACCTGAGTGTTTTTCCCTTCCTTTACACGACATATTTGGAGCATCATTGCAAATATCCATTGAGTTGTCCAACTGTTGGTACTCACATGTCTCAAAATAGATGAAAGAGATGCCAGCCTCCTTTAAAAATATCTCTCTCACATCTCTCTAAGCAAACTCTCACAGACAGCCACCGCAGCCGCCCTACCGTACGATGGCGCGCGTGAGGCAGTGGCCGGAATCCGGCCTAGGACTAGGTATACAATCTGTCTTCTTTTACTGAGTTTATGCTATGAGGAATGTCTTCTTCCGAGGCCGGTGGTAGATCGAGGATGGAGGGCGGTGGACGACTACGATGCGGTGGTCGGCGCCATCATACCCAGCCACGATCGGGGAAGGTGATGTCTGCATCGGCGCCGATTCATCGGATTTCTTCAGATCTATGAAGATCTAGGGTTTTGCTTGATTTTTTAAATCTGAAAGATCTAGATCAGAGTGATGGTCATGGTTTTGTTTGGTTTGTATTGTTGATTGAAGTGGTTTGCCTTTGCTCGGGTTTGATCTGTAATTGCCAGCAGTGGCCAGAATTCAGCCGGCGGTGGCCTGATTTTTTGCCGACAGAAATTAGGGCTCTTTAGTTGGCTGTAGGGTGTCCGTTTTGGTTACTAGGCTCTGTTTCTAGGTTTTGGTGCCTAGGTTTTTGCTGTGTTACGCCGTGATCTCCTGCGGGTGGGGGGGGATAAGACCTCAGGTGGGTATTAGGGGTTTTACGCGTGTTTGTGCGTTTGGGTGGGGGTGGGGAAGGGGGGGTTACGGCCCTGGGGAGGGGGGTGGGGGGGAAGGGGTTTCCAGGGTAATCTGCTCTAGGGGTTTTGTGTGTGGGGATTAGGGGGGGTGGGGGGAAGAAGTCAACTACAGTCTAGCTTATGCCTGTTTTGTGACTGTTGGTTTGATGCCCGGCCTAATGGTGGCCGTGTTTTGGAGGGAAATCGCCGGCGAAATATTGTGAACCATGCAAGGTTACATGCCTCTTGTATTTGCATTGTGATCCTTGTGATTGCCGAGTACATCTTTGTCTTTCGTCCGACTCCAGTTGACTTCCTTATTGTAATTTTTGTGTTGTTTAGATTCATAGTGTTTCTTTTTAGTTTACTTCGTGTTTTTATAACCTTTAGGCCTCCGCTTATTGCTTAAAGTTAATCTAAAGTGTAGGATGTGATCTGCTTTTGTTTAATTGTAATTGGTTTCGGGTCTATAGGTTCGTTGTTAGTTTCTGACCTTTGTGGTCATGTATACACAGAGTCATGGAAATGTCGTGACCTTTACTCACCGTTGGGCAACTCTGTAACCGTTTAATTATCAATGATATTCTCTTATTAACCAAAAAAAATATATATGAGAGGAACACCAACTAGTCCTTTTATTATGTAAGATATAGTCGATCACCAACTCAACTTGTCTAATCATTGCCTTACTTTTGAGTATGGTTTCAAGGTGGCTTAAAATTCTTGTAAGAGATCGACCCCACGATAAAAGATCACATGATGATGATGATGGGGATCTTCTCTCATTTTCCTGCCAGACTACTTAGGAAAAGAATGCTCCCATCCAAACAACCCAGGCCATGTCGTTCTAGAATGATCTCGAAAAAGAGGACGACCCTCTAGTAGTCTTTCATAGTACCAAACCTACAAAGTAACTCATTGTGTAAAATTTTGCAGAAATATAGCCTTAAAACTGTATAGACATGTAAATAGAAAATTTTGATACTCATACACGTACTAAAGACAAGCACCCGACGATTGATTTGGCATTTTTTTCTCGTAGCTTTATCCAAGGCCTCATTTAGAATGACAAGTACAACTGAATCTCATGAATAAGTCTCCACTCGTTCGAGATCATTAAAAAACATCATTTATTTTGGATGCACTGTGTTCTTCGAGTGCGCAAGGAAATAAGATAGCTTTGATCACATATAACATCAAAACCTTGGTACACATATTAAAATCACGACGAGTATATGGTTTTGGTAACACACTGAACTGACTCCTCAACAAAGTAAGTTTGATCCTATTAGATGTCAACGTCTTTGCGGAACACCAGGAAAATATTGTAGTGCAAGTGCCGCAAACAGTTGGCTTTCCCAAAATAATGGGTTTGTCATAGCATGGGAGTCCGAGAATAATGCAATAATCCACGAGTGCAATGGTGATTTCACCATAGAAAGTCAAATATGTTGTCTCGATCTTCTATCGTTCATTAGAATGGATATAAGGCATCCATAGTGACGAGACCAATAAGAGTCTATTTTCTCGCTTGTAACCAATCTCAGAGGTGACTTGTGTTTTGGAGTGTTTTTAAGGTCTGTCTTTTCACACCATCAAATATGTGCATTGCTACGCTAGTCAGTAGTCACCATCTCCATAAAGGACCGATGAATCGTAAGGTCCCAAAATTTTCAACCAACTTAGCATACAAAAAACTAAAGCCCTAAATTTGGTTTTGAAAATAATTGAAGTGACTAGTCAGAATTGAAGGAAATTAAGAGCCCTAAAACATCAATGTAATCAATCAAACTTATTTACACAAATGTTCAAATTACAATCCTAAAAAAACAATAATTTTAAAACCCTATAAAAGCCCTAACTTGAAACCCTTGAACTCCCAAAAGGAGCCTTAAAAAAGGCCGTAATTTATGAATCTACAACAAATTCAAGCATACGGATTGCATGTAAAAGTGAATTTATGCATCAAACTATAACATATAAAAGAAATCTATGAGATAAAGTTTGAGTAACTTATACTTTTGGGATGTCGAGCTTTAATGGAATAATTTTTGGATGTCAACCGATCTTCTAGCATTCATCCACCACTTTTCTGGGTGGCAGAAACTTGAGGTGGGATGAAGGTGGTGGCAGTGGTTCTCGGTTAGGGTTAAAGAAGAATAAAGGGAGTCAACTTCCGATGATCTTCTACCTCTCATCCACTAGTCTTCTAACGAGGAGGAGCTTGAGGGCAGTAAAATGGAGGCGTTGAAGTGGGTGTCAGTTAGTGGTGAAAAAAGGAAGAAACGTGAAGAGATAGAGATTGAAAGATGAATAGATAAATAGGTGGGTTTGTGTTGACCTAAATGCCCTTAAGCCCATTTAACCGTCTCTAAGAGGGGCGGCTAGACGGGCTTAAAGGCATTTAGGGACTCGGGTGGCATAATGTGGAATGGCGAGTGGCAAAAAAGTTTAATTTGCTAGCCGCCTCAAAGAGGGGAATTAAGGGAGAGAGAGAGAAAAAAAACTTGATCTAGGCCAGCCACAAGCTAGTGCTTGGTGTGAATTAGGCACCAGATATCAGGCTGATCTCTATCTAGCACTAGAATTTTTGCTTTTTTTTTCTTTTTGGCATATCCCAACCGTCCACATAGTACAATGGATTATGAGATGATATTCTCCCAAAGGATTTTTGCTTAACCGCCCCAAAAAGAGGTGGTTAATGACATGAGCAAATTGTCGCAAAACTTGACATGATGTGGCCAGTTGAAAAGACTTCCATCTCACACACACACAGAAACAAATGACTGAAGACTTCATTATCCAAAAGGCATATTGGGAGAAAGTTGTGAACTGCACCTCTTTGGGTCTTTTTTAAGCGAAAAGCATAAAAGAAAAAGAAATAGAATCTCAATTGTCCAATCTGCGACGTGGACGATTCATGACTGGTTCTGAGCACTACATGTGGATAATATGTATATATACACACCTGTGTATGTAAATGTGTATGTATGTATGTATGTACATATATCGCACCCTGACATATCATTCTTTCTTATCGGCTGACGCGCCCTAATTTGCCGACAGAAATTAGGGCTCTTTAGTTGGCTGTAGGGTGTCCGTTTTGGTTACTAGGCTCTGTTTCTAGGTTTTTGCTGTGTTACGCCGTGATCTCCTGCGGGTGGGGGGGATAAGGCCGAGGATGGGTATTAGGGGTTTTATGCGTGTTTGTGCGTTTGGGTGGGGGTGGGGAAAGGGGGGTTGGGGCCCTGGGGAGGGGGGTGGGGGGTATGGGTTTCCAGGGTAATCTGCTCTAGGGGTTTTGTGTGTGAGGATTTGGGGGGGTGGGGGGAAAAAGTCAAATACAGTCTAGCTTAGGCCTGTTTTGTGACTGTTGGTTTGATGCCCGACCTAATGGTGGCCATGTTTTGGAGGAAAATTGCCGGCGAAATATTGTGAATCATGCAAGGTTACATGCCTCTTGTATTTGCATTGTGATCCTTGTGATTGCCGAGTACATCTTTGTCTTTCGTCCGACTCCAGTTGACTTCCTTATTGTAATTTTTGTGTTGTTTAGATTCATAGTGTTTCTTTTTAGTTTACTTCGTGTTTTTATAACCTTTAGGCCTCCGCTTATTGCTTAAAGTTAATCTAAAGTGTAGGATGTGATCTGCTTTTGTTTAATTGTAATTGGTTTCGGGTCTATAGGTTCGTTGTTAGTTTCTGACCTTTGTGGTCATGTATACACAGAGTCATGGAAATGTCGTGACCTTTACTCACCGTTGGGCAACTCTGTAACCGTTTAATTATCAATGATATTCTCTTATTAACCAAAAAAAATATATATGAGAGGAACACCAACTAGTCCTTTTATTATGTAAGATATAGTCGATCACCAACTCAACTTGTCTAATCATTGCCTTACTTTTGAGTATGGTTTCAAGGTGGCTTAAAATTCTTGTAAGAGATCGACCCCACGATAAAAGATCACATGATGATGATGATGGGGATCTTCTCTCATTTTCCTGCCAGACTACTTAGGAAAAGAATGCTCTCATCCAAACAACCCAGGCCATGTCGTTCTAGAATGATCTCGAAAAAGAGGACGACCCTCTAGTAGTCTTTCATAGTACCAAACCTACAAAGTAACTCATTGTGTAAAATTTTGCAGAAATATAGCCTTAAAACTGTATAGACATGTAAATAGAAAATTTTGATACTCATACACGTACTAAAGACAAGCACCCGACGATTGATTTGGCATTTTTTTCTCGTAGCTTTATCCAAGGCCTCATTTAGAATGACAAGTACAACTGAATCTCATGAATAAGTCTCCACTCGTTCGAGATCATTAAAAAACATCATTTATTTTGGATGCACTGTGTTCTTCGAGTGCGCAAGGAAATAAGATAGCTTTGATCACATATAACATCAAAACCTTGGTACACATATTAAAATCACGACGAGTATATGGTTTTGGTAACACACTGAACTGACTCCTCAACAAAGTAAGTTTGATCCTATTAGATGTCAACGTCTTTGCGGAACACCAGGAAAATATTGTAGTGCAAGTGCCGCAAACAGTTGGCTTTCCCAAAATAATGGGTTTGTCATAGCATGGGAGTCCGAGAATAATGCAATAATCCACGAGTGCAATGGTGATTTCACCATAGAAAGTCAAATATGTTGTCTCGATCTTCTATCGTTCATTAGAATGGATATAAGGCATCCATAGTGACGAGACCAATAAGAGTCTATTTTCTCGCTTGTAACCAATCTCAGAGGTGACTTGTGTTTTGGAGTGTTTTTAAGGTCTGTCTTTTCACACCATCAAATATGTGCATTGCTACGCTAGTCACCATCCCCATAAAGGACCGATGAATCGTAAGGTCCAAAATGGTTTTAAACCAAAATTTTCAACCAACTTAGCATACAAAAAACTAAAGCCCTAAATTTGGTTTTGAAAATAATTGAAGTGACTAGTCAGAATTGAAGGAAATTAAGAGCCCTAAAACATCAATGTAATCAATCAAACTTATTTACACAAATGTTCAAATTACAATCCTAAAAAAACAATAATTTTAAAACCCTATAAAAGCCCTAACTTGAAACCCTTGAACTCCCAAAAGGAGCCTTAAAAAAGGCCGTAATTTATGAATCTACAACAAATTCAAGCATACGGATTGCATGTAAAAGTGAATTTATGCATCAAACTATAACATATAAAAGAAATCTATGAGATAAAGTTTGAGTAACTTATACTTTTGGGATGTCGAGCTTTAATGGAATAATTTTTGGATGTCAACCGATCTTCTAGCATTCATCCACCACTTTTCTGGGTGGCAGAAACTTGAGGTGGGATGAAGGTGGTGGCAGTGGTTCTCGGTTAGGGTTAAAGAAGAATAAAGGGAGTCAACTTCCGATGATCTTCTACCTCTCATCCACTAGTCTTCTAACGAGGAGGAGCTTGAGGGCAGTAAAATGGAGGCGTTGAAGTGGGTGTCAGTTAGTGGTGAAAAAAGGAAGAAACGTGAAGAGATAGAGATTGAAAGATGAATAGATAAATAGGTGGGTTTGTGTTGACCTAAATGCCCTTAAGCCCATTTAACCGTCTCTAAGAGGGGCGGCTAGACGGGCTTAAAGGCATTTAGGGACTCGGGTGGCATAATGTGGAATGGCGAGTGGCAAAAAAGTTTAATTTGCTAGCCGCCTCAAAGAGGGGAATTAAGGGAGAGAGAGAGAAAAAAAACTTGATCTAGGCCAGCCACAAGCTAGTGCTTGGTGTGAATTAGGCACCAGATATCAGGCTGATCTCTATCTAGCACTAGAATTTTTGCTTTTTTTTTCTTTTTGGCATATCCCAACCGTCCACATAGTACAATGGATTATGAGATGATATTCTCCCAAAGGATTTTTGCTTAACCGCCCCAAAAAGAGGTGGTTAATGACATGAGCAAATTGTCGCAAAACTTGACATGATGTGGCCAGTTGAAAAGACTTCCATCTCACACACACACACAGAAACAAATGACTGAAGACTTCATTATCCAAAAGGCATATTGGGAGAAAGTTGTGAACTGCACCTCTTTGGGTCTTTTTTAAGCGAAAAGCATAAAAGAAAAAGAAATAGAATCTCAATTGTCCAATCTGCGACGTGGACGATTCATGACTGGTTCTGAGCACTACATGTGGATAATATGTATATATACACACCTGTGTATGTAAATGTGTATGTATGTATGTACATATATCGAACCCTAACATATCATTCTTTCTTACCGGCTGACGCGCCCTGTCTCTCTCATTCTCACTCTGACTCGGTCTCTCTCTCCCTCTTTGCCATAGCCACACATAGAAATATGCATATACACCCATCGTTGGCTGTAGCCCACCATATCGTTGGTTGTAGCCCACCATATCGTTGGTTGTAGCACACCACCATAGACCGTACCCATAGCCTTGATTGTCGCCCTGCCCCTGTTGCTTCTGCACTGCCTCCGTCGTCTTCCACTCCAACCACCTCATTCGTGAAACCTACAAATTCAATTCATTGGTACGAAGCACATTTAACCCTCTATTGTCATGTCGCCACTGTCACCTTTGTCATTCTATCGTCATCTCTCACTCCAATTATCACAATTTAGACGAATATATGAGTCGTGCTCAAGTTTTAGTAAGCGATACATGAAGTGAAGTCGAATACAATTTTTAGTAGCTAAAGGAACACGAGCCGAGTTTCTTCTAGCCACAACTTACACAAACCGAGGTCGAACATACGCCTGATCGACTCAAACTCGATTCACATTAACCCTAAATGAGACTAGCTACAACACCCAACAAAGAAAGCAGTCAATATTTGTGCATGACTATCGAAAAACCTTAATTCACAACTAAACAACAACCCCTGAAGAATCGCTAAGATTGATTGAGCTTAACCCATATGACCGAATAACTAGGAGGAACTCGATCATGTATAACCTAAAAAGCCTCATCGTTCTCATTGCTCAATAACTATGTTCCAAATTGTAACAGGCACCTAACAACCAGTAACGGGCCGAAATGTTACCTTACCACCCATCCTCCTTACAAACGTCAGAACCACATCGTAGCCCTAGCTGCACCACCAATTAGGAACTCGAAAAAGCCTCCACAGACATAGAGACACGTAAGACAGCGAAAGCAATTCCAGCAGACCTCTCAGCAAAAAGATGAGGGACAGTTTGCGTTTGTGGGCAAACTCTTATTAATGCATGGATTCTTTCTTGTCTCTTGCTGAAGACTTCTTAGACTAAAAATAAAAGACTGCCCGGCCAAAATGACAAAAAAAGGTTTTGATTAATGGTGAGTGTGTCACAAAGTACAAAGCTTCCAGGTTTGGAACCTGAAGACCCTAATCGATAAACGACAAAGCCTCTAAACATAAAGGGAAAACGAAGGAAAAAAGACTTGGAAGTCAAGTCATGATTTGTCAGAGAGTTGAGTTGTTTCTCTTTGAAGCACCTAATATTTATACTACAAATTACATGCAGGAAATAACTAACACATTAAAGATAAACTACGCACTTAGAAATAACTTCTCCTGGAAAATAACTTCTCCTAAAGTAATTACTTTGAAGAAAATAACCAACTACACTTACCCCTAAACAACAGGAACACATAAGTTAGTTTCTTTACACGAGAAAATAACTCTTCAAATTATTATCATCTCCTTTTGCAAGTACAATGAAAAGTCTTAATGCCATTTAGTGGAATTTAGTTAAAGACAAGTCATTAACTTTTAGTGGCTATAAGTAGAAAATATTTACTGGTGCAAACATTACCCCCTAGCTCAAGCGAATTTACACAGAATTTATGAAGAGTCATATTTTTCAAAGAGAAAGCATTTTTTACTACCGACGGCCTTGCAATCTTCAAAGGAAAAGCATTTTTTACTACTGACTGGCTTTAGTCGCGCATATACCGGTATCAAGATACTATTGAAGTGTCTGAATAAGTGCTAGCCATTTCTTCTTGCCTGATCATGAGATATAATGCTATATAAGTCAAACAATGACTATAGTCAAGCCACTAAACAAATTGTGGCTACGTTTAGCCTAGCCACTAACCAAATCAAGATATATATAATGGCTTTTGATATGCCAATTGATCGCATTTTCTATTTCAACATGCATGGAGAAAAAAGAAAATAAATAATATATATGTTTGTAATTCTGGATAACCATTGAATTAACACTTTACCTTGGTGTGCTCCACAAATCCAAATTGAGTATCCGTCTCCAAAATGTATAACACTAATTGGCTTCCAAAATAAATGTCTTTTATTAGATTTCATGGTGTCAAAAGCTTCAAAATCACTAACAGTGGGGAATTTTCAATCGATGGCCATAGTTAGCTAGCTATACATACAACATGGAAAGGGATTTTTTTGCTTATAAGAGTGGTATCGCTCTAGGTTTTCCATCAACTTCGATTGAAAATATTCCAGATGAAGTAGGAGAATCTTGGAAGACGATTTTTGAAATTAGAGTTATGAAAGAAGAGGTCGAACGACTCCTTCCATTGATTGTCATGGCTCGCACGCCAATAATGGTTGAACGTTTTCACATTGTACGTACTTGTCATGTATGGATGAATTCCAACTTAATGAAGTTGAGTTTGTCGAAAAACAAAATTTTCTGCCATCTTTGGCAGAAATTTATGAGAATGAAAATAATGCACGTCCAATTTCATCAATGAACTTGGTTCATAAAGCTGATGAAAGGAGCGATATAATTGGGGGTCACGACTTCATTTTGAAAATGGTCAAATATATAAAGCGATCTGATTTGTTACTAGATGGAACGGAATGGATAGATTTGAAGTTGACGCCGGTCAGTATGCTGAAACAATGATCTCAAGCTAAAAATGGCAAGGAAAATTGAACAGCCATATATAGTCTTATACTGGATTGATACGTTAGAAGGGGTAATATAATCGATGGCTGGTGGGGCAAGTTTGCAAGCTTATTATGATTGATTTCATCTTCAAACTTATGTAGCTCATTAGAATTTGCTATCATAACAGTTGTTAGAATAAGTTAGTCATGAGATCATCCCAGAAAATTCTTGAAGTCAGTGTAACATCCACGTAAGATGAAAGTACAGACCGTTTATCATTTCTAGGGACCAAAGACGCTAAAGAACGGCCTCTGACTGATTACCCCAGAAATTGGCCCTTAATTCATTATATCGAGACTGAAATTCTAGGGAATTACTTGGAGCATAGTTTTGAACACCCTGAATTCTAGTACTTGAAATTTCCCACTTAAGGGTCGCATCGAGCATACCAATGTTTGCTCTTGTGGTCAAACTCCAAACTAATGCTTGGACTCTTTCTTGTCTGATTACTGAGGACTTCTCTAAAAATAGAAAACTTAGACTAATTATAAAAGACTAGGCATCCAAAAAGATACAACAATATTGATTAATGGCCCGTTATTATAAGGTCCAAAGCTTCTAGGTTTGGAATCAGAAGGCCCCAATTGATAGACAGCAAAGCCTCTGAAATTTATAAAGAAAAAAGAAAAAAAGACTTGAAGTGAAGTCATAAATTGTTGGAGAGTTTAGTTGTTCCTTTCTCTGGATCTTGCACCTTATACTACAAACTAAATGTTAAAAATAACTACCACATAAAAGACAAACTATTCACTTAAAAACTAACTTCCAAATAACTTCTGCTAAAGTAACTACTGTCTAAAAAAAAAACAACTACTCTTACCCCTACACAATTAGATTTGATCAAGGATTGTTTTAACAAAGACGAGATGCCTGAAGTTAATATTGAGACCTTTGTCACCTTGATCCCCAAGATTGATAATCCCCAGAAAATTACTCAATTCCGACCCATAAGTTTGATGAATGTTACTTATAAGGCTTTATCAAAAAATTTAGTTAAAAGGCTAAGACCCCTTCTTAATGATTTGATAGACCCTGGTCAAAGTAGCTTTGTTCCGGGTAGATCTATGATTGATAATGCTATTGTTACTTAGGAAATTCTTCATACTTTAAGAAACAAAAAAGGGAAGAAAGGTGGTACGATATTTAAGATAGACCTTGAAAAAGCCTATGATAAACTTAGTTGGAATTTCATTAGGAGAACCCCGGAGGAATTCAAGTTCCCTAAGAAATGGATAAACCTCGTCATGAATATGATTACGGGAGCTTCTATGTCTATACTTTGGAATGGAAAGCCTCTAAAACCCTTCAAGCCTAAGAGAGGTCTTTAGACAGGGAGACCCTTATCCCCCTACATTTTTGTGCTATGCATAGAAAGGTTATCCCAAATGATTTATGACTGTAATAGATAAAAAAGAATGGATTGGTTTAAGAGCTTCTATGGGAGGCCCCCTTATCTCTCATCTCTTCTATGCTGATGACCTTATACTGTTTTGTAAAGAGGGAGAAAAGGAGTGATAAAATCATGGAATTACTGAAATGAATTTTGTAGGAATTCTGGTCAATGTATAAATTTTACTAAATCTAAGATATTTGTGTCTAAGAATGTTTCGAAAGCTAGAGGCCACAGCATAAGCCTAAGATGTGGAATACCCCTTACTGAAAACCTTGGTAAGTATTTGGGTTTCCCCGTGATTCACAGTAGAGTTTTTAAGTCCCTGTATCACCAGACTCTGCATAAAGTTCAAGGGAGACTGGCTAATTGGAAGACCAATCTGTTGTCCCTTGCTGGAAGAGCTACCCTCATACAGGCTGTCACTAGTACCATTCACTCTTATGTCATGCAAGTGCAAGCTTTACCCATAGCCATCTGTGACAAACTTGATAGGATGAACAGGTCCTTCTTATGGGGAGATACTGAAGCTAGAAAGAAAATTCATTTGATAAATTGGAATAATGTCTGCCTTCCCAAAAGATTTGGTGGGCTTGGGATTAGGAAAGCAAGAGTTAATAATCTTGCTAATCTCACTAAATTGGGTTGGAAACTAATCTGTAAGGACAATCTTTTATGGGTTAAAGTGCTACAGGATAAATATGTCAAGAATGGGAAACCACAAGAATGGAAATCCAAAGGATATGGGTCATAAGTCTGGAGAAGCATTATGCAAATAGCACCCTTTCTGCACAAAGGAATCAAATGGTCCATAAATAGTGGAAGAAACACGAAATTCTGAACTTCTTGGTGGTGTGGATAGGGGCCTCTGGCCAATAGGAATGAGAGTAGAAATTAAGATATGAATGTTAGCCAGGCCATAGTTAATGGGAATTGGAAACTGAATGATATAAAAGATTGGGTCAATCAGGATTCTCTCAAGGAGATACTAAGAACCCATCTGCCTTTTAACCAGGAGAGAGATGACCAACCCACTTGGAATCTCAATAGTAATGGTAAGTTTAGTGTTGCTAGTGCCCATTGTCTGATCTTCAAAGAGCTAAATGCTGAGGAATATGAGGAAAAAAATTGGAAATGGATATGGAAATTGAAAATCCCTCAAAAGATTATTCTCTTTATCTGGTTATCTATTTGGGATAGACTACCCTCTAATAATTTGAGGATGTCAAGGAATCTTACCAATGGAAATTTGTGCCAAAGATGTAGGCAGGAAGTTGAAACTACAGCCCACATTATCAAAGACTGCCCAAATGTAGGAGGTTGTGGAGTAGAATGATGTCCCACAGTTTGTTAAGAAGAGCTGAAAGTCAGAATACCCTTGACTGCTTGACGGAAAATCTAAGGACTAAAGGGGAGGAGGAATTTGGTGGAGTGCTCTGGAAGTACATGTTTGTTGCCTGTTTATAGACCAATTGGAAAAACAGGAACAAGGAATGCATAGAAGCAGTGACAATGGACAAAAAAAATTCTTGGAAGATAACCCGGGATTATGCAAGAGAAATCATGGAGGCTTATCAAAGAGAGGAGGACAAACCAAAAACAAAACCTGTTCTAATAAACTGGTCTTTACCTTGTGCAGGTAAACTGAAACTGAACACAGATGGCAGCATGCAACCGATTGAGACTGGTGGATTTGGTGGTCTACTCAGGGATGACAAAGGAGTTTGGCTAAGAGGTTTCATGGGAAGGTTACCAATCTGCAATGCTCTCGAGGCCGAACTGCATGGCATACTGAAAGCTTTGGCTTCAGCTGATAAAGGAAGAGGGCCATGAGGACGTAGTGCTGGAGACGGATTCGAAGATAGCTAAAGAGCTGATCACACAAGCTGATAATTCCTGGTACCCACTCAATAATGGACTGCATATTCCTAATGAACAATACACGCACAACCATACTGCATGTGCTGCGCGAAGGAAATAGGTGTGCAGACCTGTTGGCGGACCAAGGAGCTAAGCAAGAAACACCTTATGTCCATCTAGAATAACCACCCCCCCCCCCCCCCCCCCCCAATTCTCCGTTACAGCAGTATGCCGAAGGAACTTGTTATATTCACATTTAACTTACTTTAAGTTAATATATTTCCTTTGCACCAAAAAAAATAACAACACATAAGGTAGTTCCTTCCCATGAGAAAATAAGTCTCAAACTATCTTGATCTCCTTTTGCAGATACAAAATAAAAGTCTTAATATCATTAAGTGGCATTTCGTTAAAGACAATATTTGCTGGTGCAAACAAGGACCAACTAGGGGGAGGGTAAGAGAACCCTGCAAGCTAAAAAGGCCCATTTCACATAGTAACTCAACAACTCCACACCAGCGGTATCACAAACTCCACACCTTTTCTACCCTTAACATATATAAACATATGAATTTTGTGTACTTAATTAGCCCACATACTCCATCTTCCCCCTCTACCAACACCACCACTGCCTAACGCCACTCTTAAACCCTTCCATCTCCAACCCTTGCAACAGCACTGTACCGGAAACGGTGATTGTCACTGTCAAATGAATGTGGGCCCCCTGTTCACCTTCCACCATCGTGCCTATCCAATCTACCAATCATTCCCCGTAGTCGCCATCTTCGTCAAAGCTTTGGTGATGCGCAAGCGTGTGAATTCAATTGGAGTGTACAAGCGCATGTGTGCGCATACTGGTGGTGGTGGTGTCGTGATTGTGGTTGATGGTGAGAAAACTGGAGACAAGTCGTCGTTCTGCCTTGGCAATTGGTGGTGGCGCTATGATGGTGGTTGGTTGTGGTGTTGGACTTATAGTAAGAAGACCAAGAGGGGAAGGTGGGGGTGTGTTAGAAGGGGTAGTAAATAAGGAAAGATGAGAAGTGACGTCAAAGAAAAATTCAACACAAACAAAAGAATAAAGTCGCCCTTTTATCAAAAACGTTAACGTCATCTGTTTCCGCGCAGACACAGGATGTATTTTATATTTTCCATAGCAAATATACAAACGTGTAATTATACCCTAATCTCAAGGAGTTCAATACTATTTTCCCTCAAAAAGAAAAACAAAAAAAAGGATGTGTATCGTCAAAACTCTGTATAACTCATCTTTTAGATAGATAGATAAATAAATATGACATGTATTGATTTGCAATGGTCAGTAAACGATGCAACCAGGAATTTCATATATATATTTTACTGAAACTTGTTTGAAGCCTATAAACCTAAGGAGGAAACGCATACTATGATTTCATCCAACTTTTGGTCACATTTCTATTTATATGATAGAGGGCCAGATCTTGATACTGCAAACCTTGGCAATGGACTAGGACCTGTGCTTCTGGATGTTGAGCCTTCAGAAAACTTCACTTTGCGACTTGAACTATAATCTAATGGACCAGAACGCCTGACGTTTCTATGCTTGTTGTCTGCGCTACGCACGCTTGCACTGCCAGCATCATACATTTGGTCCTGGCTGTAGATTGATGACGTTTTGAAGTAACCAGAATCATTAACACTTGACTCAGGAGTTGAGTCACCGCGGGGATGCCTGATAGCAGGAGATCCATGTGATAGAGACACAGCAGGCGAATGGCGTGGTGATGAACTTAGTAATGCCAAAGGGGTGGCAGGAGAGTTTCCGTAGTACTGGCTATATATTGAACGAATGATGGCATAAGGAATGTAAGGTTCCAGCGAGCTTCTTGGCAGGTATGGCGAGATCTCACAACATTGGTCTAGGAAGATTACCTTCGCTAGCAGATGAGACCTGGCAACAAAAACACAAAAGAACATGTAACTTTCATGTCAACATGGATATAAAATCTTCTTTTGGTTTTCATAGCATCTTCAAAGGCAACATTACTGCGTTGACTGGAATACTGATAATGGAAAAAATGTCAAAAAGTTCTACACAATCCCATGCAGGAAATGAATAGATTCAGATTTTAACAAGAAGGCAAACAAACGAAATTGGCTTCATTTACATGGATAATTTTTGAAATATATTTTACCCTACATATTCTTTACTAATTCTTTAAGAACCATATTTAGGTGTGGGAATGAAGTACATAACCATGAGAAGGGTGGTTGTCTGGGTGCGGGAGAGGAAGAGAAGAGTATTGTTTCAACGATTCAAAGGCCGATAAAGTTTCATAGTAGGGGAATTGTTTTCTATTGAGTGTGCGCACGCCCGAGTGCAGGGCAGCCTTTTGTTGGTTTGGGAATGAGAAGCAACTATAGAAGGGGTATGGAGGGTTAAACAAACATCTAGAATGGTAACTAAAAATATGGAGTTTTGTTGTTATCTGTGTGTCCAAGGGTTCTCAAATTCAAACAATTCCAGAATTATTACCGTCGCATTTAACGATCACGATGTCTGGAAGCACAAAGCGAATGAGCTTCCACAGCTGTATGGGGAACAAGGTTGGACAGCAAATGCAGACTATAGAATAGTTCATCGATGTTAAGAATTCGAGAGACGAGGACTCAAAATCAGAAAGTACAGTATGCACAAGAAGAAACTACATTGCTAATAATCAGAGGCTAGTTAGGATAAATTGACCTCTTGAAATCTCAAACAAAATGATGATGGCCCCAATAAGAATGTTAACGCTGTTAGTAGTTACTACGAAGGACGAGTAAGTAACGCCGGAAAAGTAATCAGTATAAGATACAGATGACCTAGAGATAATTAGCTATAATTTGAGCATGAATTCTCGATTTCCAAACCCAAAAGTAAGACATGGGAGTATATAAATTTACCTATCAGTTTCACTCCAAGAATCTAGCGTGATCAACGCAGAAAGTTTGACAAAGAGCTGTAATGTGTACTTTATGCTTCTTTCAGCTGACAAGACCGGCACTTCATCATCTAGTATCTCACCAACATGACCATTCGAAAAAGACTGTTTCTGCTGATGTTCCCTTTCCAGCCTAACAAATTCACTACCGGCAATTACAGCACAAATGCACCTGCCACAGAAAGTTGGTAAGAGAGACCAGTAAATGTAATTAATCAGCTCCTGCGGGAAAGTATGAACGCAAACAACGTTAAGTAGATGAACTGTAAGAAAGCAAACATGTAAAACGGGTTCTCAAGTTGTTGAAAACTGGTTTTACATATGTAAAAGAAGAAGTGAATCTGAAGAAAAACAAAGAAATTAAGGGAGAGGACAAATCTCGCTCCCAATATCAAGACTATATGAGTCCGGACAATCTTGATACCATAGCCTACTGATCAACCGCCTAGGATTTTTTAGATTGTACACTGACATAATTATTAGTCCAACAACCTAAGAAGCACGGACACCTCTCCTAGGTGGAGGTATGGTGTCCTAAACGGACGGACACCCCGACACCCTCCGGACACCGGCCGACACGTGTCGGACACCGCCAATCGGTGTCGGAATTTTTTATTTTATTTTTTTAATTTCTGACACCGCGTCGGACACTTCGCCGAGGAGTGTCGGACACGGCATGGAGCAGTGTCGGACCATCTGCTTCTCTTACCTCAAGGTCATCTCCTTCTCTCTCGCCTCGCGGGTGCCCTTCTGAGCCATTATCGACACGGATCTGTCGCCGGATCAATTGCCAACATCCCGAAGCCGAAGCCGACAGATCCAATCGCCATCGCCAGATGCCGAAGCAGCTGTCGCCGTCGCCATCGCCAGAGCTCACTTGATCGTCGCAGGAGGTCCTTGGCCGCCGTCGCTGACCCACAGGTACTTCTTCCTCAATCTCGTCTCCTTTTTCTTCGTCTCCCTTCCCCTCTCTGAAATCTGAAAGTCTCCTTCTATTCTAAAAGCTTGTCTCCTTTTTCTTTCTTCTTTTTTTTTGTCTCCGTCTGCCAAGAGTGAAGAGTCGTTTGACTCATTTCTTCTTTCTTCTTTTTTTTTTTCCTTTTACTTAGTTATTTTGTCCAGTACTTTAATTTCAGAAATATTTTTTTTGACTTAATTAATTTGTTATTTAAGATTGCAGAATGTATTTAATATATATTAAATATATATATATAATAAAAATATATTAAAAAAATAGCGGTGTCCTGCGGTGTCCAAAATCTGATTTTTTGGAAATTGCGGTGTCCGTGTCCGTGCTACCTAGCCAACAACCATAATAAATGCACCGCCAACTACATTGTTATAACTCAGTTACTTGCCTAGGACGTCTCTTACAGAAACTACAAACAATGTGGAAGGACAGTAGACAATTCTTAAACATCTAGAAGGCTGCAAAACATAGAAATAGCAACAAGTACTTCAGAAAATTCTAGTACCCCTGCATCAGTAGCCCTTGGTTGAGAAAAACTCGTCCTTGAGTTTGGTGGTTGGAGCTTAACCTCATACAGAGTAAGATATTTGACCTTGAACGCAAATGACGTCTTAATGTGGCTTGGAAGCTGCAATTCATAAGTTACTTTGCTTTCTCACGCCTACAAGCGGCCAACGTATGACCAGGTTCTCAACACCTAGCAATTATTTCCAGAACCACGCTCCCGATTGGTTTCCACGTCCTGGGCCTCAGTTTCGGGAGCCCCCATATGTTGGTTACTTTGCCAATCAACATCTCACCTTTGAGCGTAAACTTCTAGCACACCTAGGTTTGTCTCGGAAACAAATCTGTCGAGCTTTTTTCCAGCACGAGAACCACCCCTGAATTGCTGCTTCTCAACAGCCAACGCACACTTTAAGGTTCAGAAACGAACCAGAAGATATGAAGGCTAAGAGCATCCTGAATACTCAGCCAAAGACAGCCCAAGTAACGTGAAACCAACAGTTTATCACTTTCCAACATATCATTCCTTGCAACCAAGTGATAGAACCCCACTGTGTAAGCATCTAATGTCTTGCTGCCTTGCGGTAAATTATGCAGACGTGGAACATGGTCTCAGTAGATAAGAAATTTGCTTTGAGCTTCTTCTTCATGATTTCCCAGTCAGTAATTTAAGGCTTGCCTCTTCTTTCTCACATTAGCTTTAGCTGCTTCCACCGAGAGGAAGCTCTGCCTATCAACTTGATGGCCATCAATTTCATCCTCTCAGTGAATTCTAGCGTTTTCGTTTTGCATTTAAAAAGCAAGAAAACAGTTATAAGAGCTGGTTGTCCCATAGGTAGCTACACCAAAATAATCCCACCATCCAAAACCCTGCAGAGCTACAGCTAGTGGCTTTAATTCGCCGATTACAAAGCTATGCTACAAGTTCAGAAGTAATATGGATCCATAACACAATGTAGAAATTCACGTATTTTCTCTTTTTTCCTTTTTTCCCCTCCTGCGATATTACAAATACACTTAACTGAACTGCTACACCAAAACAATAATTATAAAACAAAAAACAACAGCTATGTAAGCAATCCCATGTATATTCCAAATTCCTCGATTGCATATTCTTGAATCCCAGCAATCCCATCTTCCAAATCCCCTTGTTTGCAGTCGCTTGAAACCCATTCTAGATGTGTATTCAAAGGTCAGAGTTCATTACAATTGTGTATTCAAAGCTCACAGTTGACCTAGAGACCTCAATTAATCCTTGAAGTGAGCCGAAAAAACTTTAGAAAAACTTCCGATCACTTGTAACTGTGACATCACGAATCAAAGACGCAAACACTAGAAAACCCAAGCTCTATACATTTACAACGACGGCACCTACAATGGAATTTCGGTCAGGTACCTAAAAGGAAACGCAATCAGGAAAGAGAAGCAAAGGAGACCGACAAAACAAAGACAATGAAGACCCAAGCTTGAAACATACAAACACTCCCAATGACTAGAAAGTTAAGACGAGGCCAACCTACCCAAACAAACTACCACGAGCCCCCCCTCCAAAAAAAAAAGGTTGACAGGTCCATGTCACTACGATGTAACCCTCCCTAATGGTCTCCCCGACAGCACATAAGTAGACTCCCTACGTCCAAACGAAACAGCGAAATACCACTCAAAGCCAAGAATAACAGAGAGTATGAGTCCAAAAGTGAACAGGCGAAGTGAAGTCCAGAGACTGACATCCAATAAGAGTTCAAAGGAAAATGAAATTTTAGAGTCCCCTCCTGGAAAGAAGCATGCTTAGAGAAAAGGGACGTGTTCAACCGGAGTTAGGAAAAGGGAATATGTCAAAACTAAGCAATACGTGTCAACTGAAACTAGGTATGGCATGGAACAGATAGGGGACAGAGAGTGTTACCCAATCATGTCGACTGCAAATTTACCTGGTAGAAGAATTCCACCGGAAAATAGGGACAGGGACGTCGCCTCTACAGATTTGACCAAAAACGCCGGTGAAGGTACCGGCAGTCGCCGGCAAATATTCCAAATTGACTGCCGACGATCATTCCGGCCAACCCTGCAAAGGGTTATCCGGCCCCAAAAAATTTCATAGGCATGATCCGATCTACACTTCCATGGTTGGATAGTTGTAGATCTAGGCTCGATTGAAAAGATCTTATAGGGAGGTCTGAAGCTAACCCTTCACCTCACAGATCGAAGGCTCTGAGGAGAGAAGATTGGCCCCGAGATCTTGTCGTTGACCAATTCTGCCGCAGGCCACCACAAACTCTAACCAAGATTCCACTGTCGTCCCCCGAAATCTGCCTCCGGCCAAACTCTGCAACCCCTTCACGGCTTCATATGAGACCACAAACCAATGAATGACTCGATAAATCTACAACTAATTGTACCAGAGACCGACAGCCACGCCACGCACGCAAACACACGGTGGGGCAACGGAAGGAGACGCAGCTAGGGTTTGGAAGTCAGAGAGAGAATGTTGAGAGAGCTACATATGTCTTTCTTTGAAACATTTGCCATGGCGGACATTGGTGTTGATCCTGGTTTGCAGCTAATTTGCCTCATATTAGAGGCTCAATTTTCTCTTGGATGTTGATGCTGCTCCACTGCATTTAGCCAATCAACTAACTCCTCCGCTACTTCCGAACTCCAGAGGTTCAATCTTCAAGTTGGCTTCCCATCTTCAATCTTCTGGCAACAGGAGCTTGGGCCAAGGAGCTCGCCTAACGAATGGGTTCTTGAAGGTATCCTCAAGCTTAGAAGCTTCATCATCATGAGTCGAGGATTCAACTTGCGCCAAACGTTTGGGTCAGAATCTCCACTTGCATGCTTAATCTATTTATCTCCTTATTACGCCAGTATCTGTATTGTTGTTTGATGCAACTGCTGCTGCTGCTGGGCATCCTCTTCTCCCAGGGGCCATATCCACTAGTAGAAGCACTAACCAACCTATTGCGATACCACTTGATGTAGACCACCGGAACTTACGCTATAAGTGATACGCAAAGAACAAGTTCAGCAGTGACCCTTAAGTAGTCTACAAGATGAACAGGGAGAGAGCGAAAGAAGGACATCCAAAGGACATTGAAGCTTCCAAGTCTAGAAGATGTACTAAAAAGCTGCTTCAACAGAGGGATAGAGAGAGAGAATATCAGTCCGCTAGGCTTGATATAAGTTGTACACTGACAACGGTATCTGCCCAACAATCATAACAAATACACCAACCAACAACCTACTTACTAGCTCAGATAATTGCCTAAGTACATCTCCAAACTACCTATCTTATCTTCCAGCTACTACTAACAATCTGGAAGGACAAGAGACAAGTCTAGAACATCTAGAGACTGCAAAAGATAGAAATAGCAAAAGTACTTCAGAAAATTCCAATACTCCTGCCATCACCCATTGCTCATTAATGATTCTAGATAAATGGTCAAACTCAAGTAACAATGATTGGTCGAGATCCAACTGACAAGTTTGTGTGAGACTACGTGAAAGTGCTATTTCAAACAAAAAAAAAAGTTACAAGTGGGGGAGCTCCTCCAGAGTGCTTATATCACTTGGGTATAATTTCTGATATACAAGTTACTAGGTAATTCTCAAATGTTTATTCCTGATTGACAGCTACGCGTGTAAGCATGTATAATGTATGTCTTGTACTTGTGGTGGACTGTGATATATAGATAGTACATTATATTCATGTCATATCAGGTAGCTCTGGTACAATGGCAAAAGTTTGGCTCTTGAAGGGGGAGGTCCCTGGTTCGAATCCTGTTTCTAGCTCACAATTTGAGATAGAAGTAGTCTACCTCATTAAATGCATGTCATTACACGCATGGCATGCGATTGCCATCTCACGCACGCAGCCACGTGGCAATAATCTACCACTCTGCTTCATTAGACGGTAGTTTTTCTTAGAGCACGAGTTTGATTAATGCAATTTGTGGTTTGACTGCGGATCTGCATCCAAATCACGGGTTCCCAATTTGGGTGCGTTTCAGTACCACCTAGGTCTGGCTGCAAGCAAACTTAATACGTACTGAATGATCAAAAAGCAGTATGATAGTTCATCCTGTACTCGATTACATTCCGTAAAAAGAAAAGTATGCAAACCTTGCCAAGCAGTGAATGTTATTGTTGAAGCCACCTGTGTCAACATTGAAGGCAGTAGTATTCCAGATATTGGATGTCATGAAACTGGCAAACAGATAAGGGAGCAAGCTCCAAGAACCATCGGTTGCACCCCCAACATCCACCAGAATCAATCTCACCCACTCAGAATCATGATCAGCAGTTATGCCAACACCATTTGCAACCCTTCTAAGCCTCCTAATTTCCTTCCTCTCAGGTAATTCGTATGGTAAGTGCCTTGCCACCCCTGCTAGAAGGGAATGTATCAAAGGTGCACCTGCTTCAAGCACAATTCCAGCAGCTTCTGCTAGAAGGCAATCAAAAGAGATTGCTTGCCCTGCCTGGATACAGAACCCAACCACTGTGTCCATATCAATAATCTGCTTCATAGTTGTCTCTCTTTCAATCCGGTCACCAGAATGAATGCTTCCAGCAACTGCCTCCAGCACCTCACGGTTCGCTCGCAAAGATGTATCGATGCAATTCAATAGTGCAGCCGTGTGTTCTTTCACCATTCTGTCCAACCTATCAACTCCATAGCCACCAAATACACGAACAAAGGCTTGCAATTCCCTGAGATCAGTCACCGACTCTGCAAAGTATCCCCCAACAGGTCTTGTGCTCTTAAAGCATTTATGCAGTGGTGCAAAAAGGATCCCAGCCCCAGACACGTCCTTCACAATGTTGTCAATATACCAATTGCATACAGCTTCAGTGGCTGATCCAGTATGCTGCTCTTCAGGCTTCTCAAACAAGTGCAGAGAAGAAACTGGGCCGGAGAAGGCCTCGGTCAGAATAACTTCTCGGATACCCTGGGTCAGGTCCATGCTTATGTGCTGCTCCGCTAAATGGATGATAATGATATGCCTCCGTAATAATGATTCTAAAACTGAAGGACGCTGAAGATCATTATCAGTTTTCAGTACAGAAAGCATTCTCCTCCTGAAGTTACCGAGGATGCATTCTCTCATGGACTGCAAGTATTGACAGATGCTCAGCAAGACAGTAACATAACGGTTCTAATAACAGATTGAGTTCGATTTCCTCGTGCAAGATATATGGAAAAATTAGATGGGTGCATTTGATCACAACCACATTCATGATTTAAGTTTCTACTTTCTGATTTTCCCTATTTTTACGTGAATTTCTCTATCCACCCCCCAGAATTATAAGAGCAACTCCTATTTGACTACTATATATACTCGTGAGATTAACTAAAGCCTACCAATTAGTGATTTTAGAACCAGAGGATGTAGAATTTCCACTAGCAGCACTGCAAACAGTGACTGGAAGTTTTGATGTACTTCTTACAGTGACAGATACTCGGAAAGACACGTCACAGGTTTAATGGAGGATCCAATTTTGAGCTGAATGAAATTTGAACTTAGTTGCAGGAAACTCCATATGGTGACGTTTCTCTCTCGGAAACTCGCTTTTGCGATCCAAGTTAGGAGCTCCATGGGATCTCGTCCCAAGCTAATATGGGAACTCGATCCCATTAGCTGGATAGAGATGCATGGAACAAGTGAGAGAGTACCTGAAAATCAAGCACTTTTCAACTCAATTCCTTGTTTCTCTCTTCCTTCAAGTCCTTAAAGCCTCCTTGTCTGTTGTTGCTGGCTATGTAAACTATACTAAACAAATGATAATACTCTATACGCATTTTTTATTCAAGCCGCTCCCAACCTCAAATTCTTCTTGGTGCTTACGCTTCCCCGCCCCCGTTCCCGCTCCCGCACCCGTTCCTGCTCCCGCCCCCGCCCCCGCCCCCGCTTTGTGCAATTAAGAATTTGAATCATCACTACTGACATTAGATGTTTTCAGAATGATTGAATGGAGTGGAGTGCAATGCTTAAGGTGCATTTTAAAAAGTTATCGCTTATCCACAATGAGAAAAGCATCTCTTCATGTGGTCATAAATAATGCCTGGCAAAATTCTGAGCAGCTTATAGCTTAAGCAATTAAGTTCAAGGCCGCAACAGAGATAACATCTGGAGGCTTATTTTAAGCTGTGAGCTTGTCGGCAATAGGAACGTTGGCAGCTAGTAATTTTCTATTAACTTTTTGTTTTCTTTTCAGTTCTTTTGTTCTATTGTAGTCTTTGGGCAACCAAAGAAGGGTTTCAAAATACAAGCAGAGATACTTGAATTTTAACACACTTGATATTGAGTAACGTTTCTCTTTCATTACTGTTATTCTTTGTTGTATGTCTTCAGATGAAGAAAACATGATTCAGTGCCACAGGAATGTGACCATAAAAGATGGTTTAGGCCGCAGATGAGCTATCTGGGATTCATTATCGGCGGCATTCAGGCCTCTCCCGAAACTTGATGTGGGACTGTTGCACCATACTTATACTAGAAAATGTAGCTGTTGGGCTACTCATTTTAATGTTTAGATTACCAACAGTTGTATTCTTAATTACTGCATTTAATTCATAAATGCACGACAAGCGTCCAACCTCGTTCTAGCTTGATGTGACTTAAAGAATCTTGCTCAACAATGCGCACATTTGACTTTAAAATGATTAAATGAAAACAAGAAGGTGAAAGTCATTTTTTCACATAAGACTAGAATGCCTAACCTCCCTCAGAACAAATACGTGGTTTAGAACACATATAGGCTCCATGTCGTTTAAAACTGAACAAAGATTTGTCAGCCTCTGCATTGCAGCTTCTAGCCTGTCACACAAAGCAAGAAAGACTGTCAGTTGCGCAATTAAAATATCCCTGTGGGAGGGGGGAGGGAGTATCCCAAATGGGACTAAAATGCCTTACATTTTTATAGAATCACTATATTCAGGATAGCTTTCGTAGCCTGGCAAATGAAGACCAGACAAGCCTTTCGGGGATTTTGCTGGATGAATAGAAATTCTAGTTGTTAAGTTCATAAGAGTGGCTGCTTGCTCTGGGAAAAGCTGAAATTTGCTTACAGTTAGTCTTACTGAATACTTATTGTCCTAACTGCTTAACAAATTCACATGTTGAGAGATAAGAACGAGGTACAAACCTGCATCTCAAGAGAGCCAAATCCCCCTTCTGAGTCAAGAATATTGATTAGGCCTTCCAATCCACCCATAATGGATTCAATAAGAGACTCAACATACAGAACTGCGTCGCGGCCAAATTTAGTTACCTGTGTTGAACAAATTAAGGGTAACTGTATTTACATTGAAATTTGATTTTAGATAAATCATGATGTGGTATTGCGAAAATATTAGAGAACAAAACAACCATAATTATGCAAGAATTTCCTTAGGTGGAGAATGCAAGTATGGGGTGGCAGAGGGACTATATGAAGTTGTCAACTTGCCCATGTTCTTTCCAAATAAATCCCCCATCCTCCAGCGCATATCAGGTAATTTTCCAAAAACTCAAGCTTCACTCTGTATCTCTCTCTCCAATTTTCTCCCACCACCCTCCCCTCCAGGCTGGCATCCCCCTTTCCTCCCCCACGCGGTCACAATTTACCCCTTCCCCCAGTCCAATTTGAGATACCATTCCCTCCTAATTGCAGAATGCCAGTACCCCTTTTACCGACCATTGGGTACCCTCTGCCAATCCTCCCATCCTCATCGACGTCCTCCCACTGTAGAGAGAAGTGGCTGCTGAGTTTGGTGCCCTTTTTAGTTGGTTTATAGAGAAAGAAAAGTGGGGGACATTCTTTTGTCTAAAAGTGCGCGACAGCTCGAGTGTCAACTTGCCAAGTTAACAGCAAGGTAACAGGAAGCAAACATGTAAATCACCAGACCCAACAGAGTTAAGCTGATAATCATCCAAGACTCAGACAAATGCTTGTAAGAGTTACAATGCCATCATTTCCAACCCCTCCTGAGGTGTCTCATTCCTGTCGACTATGTTCGCCATGTGAGTCCTCTTTTCTTCAGTATCCGCAACCTGTGACATAACATAGTGTTGCTATCGCCTTCTCTCAAACAATAGTTTCCCCAGAACTTTGCCTCAAACTGAGGTGCTACCACTAGTTGGTCAACCCTCAATGGTGCCTTGTCGCTACCATCCAGCTCCTTAATGGCTATGTTCTGCCAGTCTTTAGCCGATCATTCTATAAGCATTCATTCTACCACTTCTCTAAATCAAACTCATGCACAAAGTAGAAATCCACAATAATGTACATCCTTCACCAGAAGAGCAGTGAGCACCAAATCCTGAAAGCCATCTTCCTTGAGCCTCAAATCTTAGAAAACAAAATGGACTCTTCCTTTATTCATGCACTACTCTCGAGCAAAATGGAGAATTCTTCAAAATCGGTCTGGGCAGACAAGACTCTCACACATCCTCAAAAGTCCTCGTCAAGAAACTGTCAACCCATGACATCGACCTCAACCCCCACGCTCCAAGATAAATTCTGGAAAGTCCTGCATGTAGCATGAATAACTTTTACCATCGATCCTTTCATTTGCAATCTATAAACACTAAAATCCCCTTCTATGCATCACGGCCTTCTCTCTTCCTCGCACTCCGTGAACAAAACAAAAAACGATACTGGCACAAAAGCCAATATCAAGCTCATAAAATCAAAGGCTTTCTTATATTACCATTGATCAAACAAGTTTTGGGCAATTAGTTCCTGCTTCATTTTTTGGCTAAAAATGTGAAGCTAACTCTTTACATAACATAAAGCAAGTCAACATGCTCAAAGTAAATGTACATAAGATAAAGTAACTCTTTACATAACATTTTATTTGAAGTTTGTCATAATTATGCAAATTAAACATTTGCTTCAAGCTTTAGTTGTAGCCTATACTACATGGACTCGTGTTTGTCTCCGGATTGGATACCTGTCCGAGTGTCGGACTCGCCTATTTTGGACAATTAAGAATACAGGGACACGGATCCGAACGTGGACGGGGACACGAGGACACAGCTAAAACATTTAAACTACATAGACATATTATCAAAATTTATATAAAACTGAGTGTAAATCATCATATTTTATGCTATATATTATTTTTCTGAAAAAGGTTCCGCTAAAAATCTATGACCTTAATTTCATTTTTGGTAGATTTTTTCTAAATTTTATATTCTATGAACCTGTTTGGCAGTAAATAAATAGACAAGAAAAAAAAAAGGGAAAATATGCAGGACTGCTGCCTATTACAACACGTTAGAAACGAAAAGAGAAAGACCCAAGCGATGTCAGTCAAGTAGTGGGGAACTCCCTCCCTCCCTCTCTCTCTCGAGCAGTCACCTTCCACATTCAGAAAATCTTCGGATCTTCTTCCTCTTTCTTCAATATCCACCTCCCTTAGTCGTGGGATCCGCAGATTGTGATCCCCTTTCAGCCGGAACTGACGGCCTGGCGTGTCTGTCTGGAAGATGACGAGTCCCACACAGATTCCCATGCCCGTGTCCGGGTCGGGATACGTCGACACTGCCTGTTAACCCCAAAGTGAAGGGTCCATGTAACATTGGTTGTATGGAGAAATTCCCAATCGATGCTAATTTAGGGAGAAAATGTATTCTTTATAGCATAACAAAAGAAAGCGAGAAAAAGGGATCCTGTTTTATATATGGGACAAATAACTTCTCAAATATATAAAAGCAAGTATCATGGAAAATCAATCCTTACAACAATTAACTCAGTCAACATGATTTTCGCCTGAACAGATTAAGAATGTAAATAAGTTCACAGACCACAAATATCATGTTACATGGGCTACACAGTGAAAGACAAGCTGCTATTTTGTGATTTGCAGTTGCTCGAGTAGTATTAGCTAACGAAATAGTAAATCAACATTATTATATACCTCTTCCGGGACAATTGTCGAGGCACATTCAGGAAAGCTACTAGCAATGCCAAGCCAAGCACAGCAATGCTGTGGACGCCCTTCAGGTCCAAACATGGTGTTCCTGAAGACCTGTTTCACATGTACTTCCAAATTATAGCTCCAAATTACAAAACAATGTCACAAAATTGAATCATAAAAACTAGCAACAGTTGAGCCTCAGATATCATTCAAAGTGATGGAAAGCTTAGAACTTACAATTGTAAGATGCTGGTGATAAAAGTAGAGCTTTTTCAAACTTCCATGTTTTGAAAGCTGAGATTCAAGTTCATCAACACATCTGCCTTGACACAGATAACGTCACTAGATAGAATTTACTCAGATACCAAGGATTAAATAATTTGACCAATATATTATGCTTGCTCATTCTAGGATAACATCCTGTATCTAAAACAATCTTTGCATATGTAAGGATTTATACCAAGGATTAAATAATTTGACCAATATATTATGCTTGCTCATTCTAGGATAACATCCTGTATCTAAAACAATCTTTGCATATGTAAGGATTTATCTTACGTTTCTTTCCGCATGTGGCCCACACGGCTTTAATATTGATCAATAGTCAAAGTAAAAGTCAGAAGCGTAGTCCGATCCTCCTTTTAAGCATAGAGTTTAGAAGTACTAACATGTGTGGTGCATATACATACAATTGTGTGTGTATGTGCACGCGCGTGTATTCTTGTAATTACGGAAAGAAACATTCATGCTTTTGTATGTTGTACAGAACATTCAGTCAAGTTTATAGTATCCAAGACACACATCCACCAACTCACCAACTTCAGATCAGGCAGCAAAAACATAGCAAACTTGATCGTTATTATGTCTACAACTACTACGGTTTAGAGAGAACAAAAGTTGATTGTCCTTAGGAACTAACATGTTGGAAAATATTTGGTGGATCCTTAGATCGAAAGGAATTCTATCATCGCTTCCGAGAGAATAATAAATGTACTTGAGGACTTCATTTTTCAGAGGTGAAAAATTCAGCCCCATGATAATTAAAGATCCTCAAGGCATGCTGCAGAGGTTAAACACTAACATTATACCCATCATCTAAGGTTACTTTTTTTGGAACTAGCTTATACATTTACTAGCAAATTTGTGCTAGAATTCCAATGAAGTCTATCATGGGAAGAAGGGAGGGAGGCAAGTCTAACGGAATCAGAGTAAGAGAGAGCACCTGGACCAATTATATGCAGCATTTCCTTCCGATAATAAGCCTTCCTTTCCAGTAGATACAGTAGCTTTCTCCAAATGTCGAATATTTATAGATGACCGTGCAGAAGTGACAATCATCAGTACTGATAACCAGTCCTTGCGCAACTCCTGATTAAGAAAACAAGCTACAATGATTAGCAATAACATCTAAAAAACCAATGGCAACAAAAGCAAAATCACCATCACACATAGGCGTCTTGAAGAAGGCTTCGCTTTTTCAGAAGGCTCTGTCAGCAATAAGGAGTTAGAGTGATTTAGTCGCCAGTATGGAAACTCTCTCATGCAGTCAAAACTGTTGTGTCTACCTGTTATCAGTAGAGATAGTCTACCACAATCAGCAACCTGATGGAGCGTAGAGGATGATGACAGGTGGAGGGGATAGGTAATAGTGGAGATCAGTTTTGATGGGGTGTTTGTTTAGTGGCTATGGTGAGGGTAACGAGGCATAGCTGGCATAGCTGTTGATAGTGGTTTTGGTTACGGTGGCAACCTCTTAGATCGATTTCAAGGATAAGTTATGGTGGATTTAGGGGGTTGCCTGGTGGGCATGGTGCTATGTATGCAGACGGCAATTGATCCAGTTAAAGTGGTTGGTTGTGACATGTGGTCGTGAGTATGATAGATGTGAGTATTGGTGGTGAACACTGATAATTGGTTCTGATTAGAGCGTAGAGGTGGGTTTGGAGAAAAGGAAATACATTTCAATGGCAATGCATATTTATCTTCCAGAACTATTAAGAAGGCAGTCCATGTGGGGCTGCCTACTTTCATACAAAGTCATTCAAAATGGATATCAAGTCAGAGTTCAATCCATACTAAGCATATATAACTTCTGACCTATTAACAATTCAACGAGTCCAAGAAGCAGTTAACAAACCAACGAAATGTTTTCAAAGATATTTCCAATGGATACCATGAATGGTTATGCTACAAATAAGGCAATCAGTTGCACATTAGCAGTTGAAATCATAATACGAAAAGTACCATAAAAAATCCCTCCCTCCCTCCCCCCCCCACCCCACACCCCCAACCCCCAACCCCACCCCCACCCCAATCTTCTCTCTCAAACTGATTTTCTCCCAAGCAAACTCAATAGGGATAAAACATGGTTGTTGACAGACGGGAATTAACCTTTTTCTTGTAACTAAAACTGCTCTTTCAAACTTCGTAATCAGTTGATTTCTAGATTGAACTGCATATCCTGAAACCTTCTGGAATTTCGGTAATATCTGTCAAATCGTTTTGTTCAAGCCTCTACTTATATGATAATTAGGTTCAACAATTCTTTCCAAAGTAGTGTATTTGAGACTTGTTTGGTCACATATATGACCTTTGTGTAAGACTTGCTAGTGGTGTGCATTTTCTAACTTGGGGATTTCTGGTTCATTCACATTCCCTTCACACCCCCCCCCCCCCCCCCACACACACACCCCCAACCCCCAAACACACAAAAAAACCCACACACCGACACACTAATGCAGACTTTCAAGCTTAAGATGTCTCTTTCGGGACTTGAGTTTGTGCATCTACATAATAGTACATTTTAGTTTTGCCATACTACCTGGCTGTGGGTGTAATTCGTTGGACTTGAAAACTTGTGTACTGCATTTTGCCATTGCATTTGAAGTTTGCAAGGGAAATATCTTATTAGGAGAGAAATCCAATATCTTCAATGGCTGTGAACTTTGGTGAAAAATTAAGGGATAATATCATTTTACTCCCCTGAACTATCCACGTTTTGTTATTTTGGTTCCTGAACTTTAAAAGTCGTTAAATCAGTCCATGTACTTTGTGCCGTTATCAATTTAGTCCCTCCGTTGGGATTTTCCGTCAAAAAAGACCACGTGACAGGCACGGGTCGTTTTTTGAGGGGTATTTTCGGCCAACGGGCTCTCTCTCCCCCTCCAATCTCCATCACTCCATCGCCTCTCTCTCTCTGCCATCTCCACATCTCCATCGCCCCTCTTTGCCTGACTCTCTCAACCAGACACCCACCCACTCTCGCATCTCTCTCTGGCCGACGGGCTCTCTCTCCCCCTCGAATCAAGACAACCAAGAGATTGGAGAGAAGACCGGCCTTCTTGTTCCAGATCGGACAGAAGACCGGCGATGGCGAGGTGGGCGACTGACCGGAGACGACGACGACACCAACCAACATCACTCTACCGACGACGACCTCGGCTGCCAACAAGAGGCCATCGGCACGATACCGAGGGATTGCTACTCTTTCTCGAAAATCCGTTCATCGATGCACCGTTGTTCCTCCGAGATTCATTCGTCGACGCACCAGCGTTCCCATGAGATCTGCTTCGTCGACCGCCGCTGTAGCACCAACTCCATCGGCCAACGCCGCGGTGTCACCCCGATCAGCCACCGGCGGCAATCAGGCAGCTCCACCACCATCACCACCAGGGTTACCAATGTCACAAACCGCCGCAAATTTCACAAACAACCAGCTCCAACTCCGCCCACGTATACGCCACCGCAGTCACCGGAGACGTAAAGCTACTGGAAAACCGCGGCGAGCACCATAAGCCGCCGGCCACCGCCGACAAGTTGCTGGAGCAAACAACATTCTGAAGAAAAAAAATATAAAGAAAGAGAGAGGAGGATGTCACAGGAGCCCACCCATGCCCTTTCTTTGGCCACCCTTCCCCACCCGCCCCCTGCCCTTTCGCGGCTTTACCTTTGCGATTCGGGTTACTCAAAGGGAGAGGGAGAGAAACAAGCAGAGAGAGAGAGAGAGAGAAGGGGGGAATAATTACTGGAAATACCCCTCAAAAAATGACCCGTGCCTGTCACGTGGTCTTTTTTGACGGGAAATCCCAACGGAGGGACTAAATTGATAACGGCACAAAGTACAGAGACTGATTTAACGACTTTTAAAGTTCAGGGACCAAACTAACAAAACGTGGATAGTTCAGGGGAGTAAAATGATATTATCCCAAAAATTAATCTCATTGAAGAATGTAGAAGCTCCATTACTACCTTGTTTCAATGGTAAATGGTTGGATTGGTACAAGATTAATTACATTAATTATAAAAGCACGTGAAAAACATTCACTTAACTAAATTACACATATATAACTTACGGCTGCAAGACCTATGTCCAAATATTTTAGACATCAGATAAATGGTACACACAGTAGCGGATTTATGCGTATAGGCTACGAATCTCAGTTAGATTCACGAATCGGCAATCCTTCGTCAGGAGCTCAGCCGGATCGGGCTCCAATATGACATGGAATCTTGAACCTAACTACCCTTCTGAATTGCCTTCTATATGCTCTCGTCAGCATGCTAGGATTTCAAATCAGAAGGAAAAACAAAAGGATAAGAAGAAAAACAAGACAGAAATTCAATGAATCGAAGGAAGGAGCAGACGAAGAAAATAAGGAAGAGAGAGTGAGACGGGAACCTAGAATATGAGTAGATGTAAACCACTCAATATAGCCCACAGTTTTGCTTGACCTCTGAAGCCCTCCTATCATGGACAGACTTCATGTGCTATTGTACAATTTTGGGAGCTTTATGTCTCTTTAAGTCACCTTTGCTCCTTGGTCAGATTTTGTTCACTTGTGGAGGTATTGACACTTCAATTTCAACCAAGTAAGTATACGTTCGTGTGTTTTGGACACTGGAAGGTTCGGACGGGTCAAATAGGTTTCAAACTTCATCAAAGTTCAAACCCGCACCATTTAGAATGGAAGGATAAATAAAGGCACACAATTTCACTACAAATTAGTAAGCCGAAGTCTGAAGGCTCATGCGGACCTAACGAGATTTTGAACTTCATCAAAGTTTGAACCCGCACAATTTGTACTTGAAGGTTGACTGGGTAAACTAATGGGCTAAATGAGGGTTCAAACCTTAAATTTTAAAACCTGCCGAGGGTTTCAACTTTACTTCAATTTTTGAAGCCCACGCCAAAAGGAAGGATATTGGTCACGTGGTTATATTACCTTTTCGCAGGATAAGCCAAATGAAGAAGGATTTATCAGGAGAAACAACCTCATAAGCCTCAAAAGATCCTTGTGGGAAGGCCCAATATAAAGAAGAGACAATCCTATGGAGGGATTGGCTATCGAGGTCCAGAAAATCAGGGTGAGAGAGAAACAAAGAGAAAATCACAAACCATATGAAAACCTTCAAGCACTATGGCCTACAGGCATAGGGTTCCAACAGTAGTTGGTGGAAAACTTCATAACTTGGGGTATATCTCCCGTATTCAATGCAATCTTGTTTTCTTTATGGTTCATGTAGGTTTCTTTTTCATTTATAGAGAATCGTAGGTTTTTGTCATTATCTCGCTTGACGATGTAACTAACAATCTGACAATTGTCAGGTCAGAGATCAGATCCCCGCAACTAAAAAAACAAACATCGGCCCTAAAACTCAGTGCCGATGGATGTCTGATCACTCATGAGTTTTAATCGACCATTCTTCTCTAAGGTAACAAAATTCGTAACAATTTTAACTTGGTGAAGATTTTGGATTTGCCTTATAAATGTAAAGTAATATACATTTGCATGAAGATTCTTCTTTTTTGGTACATATATATAAATATTTAAGCTAGTTTATTCAATCCGCTCCCAACTCAGATTCTTCTAGGTCTTGATGATTCCCAGCTCCCGCTCCCTATCCCTCGCTGTTCAACTAAAAAACAAACTGCATAAACACCTCCCTTTCCCAAACCCAGTAACCAAGTAACTGTTGAGCCTTTTCTTCTTTTCAAAGTTCTAATCTTTCTAAATCCTCCTCAATATTGTTCCTCCTAAAGTCACCCAATAACCCACCGAAGAAACCCTATTTGGTGCAACATTTACTTAATCACACTTACCAATCTATCTTACGACCGCAATATCTCTAGTGCAATACTTTCTTGGGTATCAGATCAAACATAAAAAACACTATACCTTTCCTTTCCCAAAACCACTAAGTAATTGTTGAGCTTTTTCTTCTTCCCAAAATCTTCATCTTCTTAAATCCTCCTTAGTTTTGTTCCTCATAAAGTCACCGACCAACCCAATGAAGAAACTCATGCCACTATTTTGACTGCAAACCCACATAATCTTTGCGCAAAGAAAAATAAAACAGTTGTAGATATACATTGCAAGAGTCGTTTTAACCTATGTTCTATGTTACATGGACTCGGTACGAGTGTCCGGTCGGATATGTATCCGAGTGTCGGATTCGTCTAACTTTCAGAACCCAAGACACGGGGACACGGCAAAATATTCCCAACTATTCATTTTCTTTAGTTATTCCTTGAGTTTACATTGTGTTTTAAGCTATGAATATAGTTTTAATTTAAAGGTGAGATCATCTCAAGCAATTACGAACTAAAAGAGACACTATAATATAGTGTTCTTAGTGGCATATCCTACGGGGTGTGTCAGACACATATCCCATACCCATGTCCAAGTGTCGAGTGTTCGACACGGGTACTTCACGCATTTTGAAGAGTCCATGTAACATACTTTTAACTAAGAAAATCTAGGGGCATATTATTGAGAGAAGAAGATAATGTCTTGAGCAACATTGAAACTGTTTTGACACAGAGACGGAGTATGCCCTAGAAAGGTATATACTGTAGGAAGACAAAAGAAGATTTGCTACCTTTGTTTTTCTAAATTAATAATGTACCTCAGCCAAATTCTTAGTCATTGTATAATTTCAAAGATGTTTAGGTCTGTTTCATAACCTAGCAGCTTTCAGTTCACAGAACAGGAGAAAGAAACTTGTTTGGTAGGTAATTCGAGTTTTATTCTTTGAAACGAGCTTTAATTTTGGGCCTGCTTATGAAAGCTCCAAAAGCGGCCTTTGGCTTTCATTTTTTGCTTTCTATATAGCCCTTTCAAAATTTGTGAAAATCATCCTTAAACCAATTCTTTGTTTAACTCTCTTTAACATGTCACCACCAACAGTCCACCACAAAACCCGCCGCCGCCGCCACTGTCTTGGCACCATAACCGAACACCACCACCGCAATTGCACCACCATCATCACCGCCATTGTGACCGTCCTAAAACCGCCAGTTCCACCAACCCCACCACTACCACCACCGCTATTTGCACCAATCCGACAACCACCATAATCACAGCCACCACATCATTGTCATCACCCCAAAACTGCCATTATCACCACAGCACCAACCCCACCACCGCCATTTTCATCAACAGCATGCACGTGAGTGGTAGTGTTAAAAGTATCATTTACATTGTTGGGCCCATATTCTGCCACCTAAACTTTTAGACCAGCTGGTACCGTGACACGAACGTTAAATAACACATGACATTTAAGTGGGTTGCTTCTAGTATTTATTAGGTTCACTTCAGTTTGGATGTGGATATGACAACCACTGTGTAAGCTAGGATTCAGCTTAAGTGTCTGATACCTGAGCTGCTACTCATTTTCGCTATAATAAAGTGTCATGAATGGGCCAATCAAACATATTGAAGTGGAGAGTCAATAAGCCCATGAGAAGTTGTAGCATATGTTGTTAAGACAGAAGATCAACTAGTAGATGTGCTTACTAAATCACTATGAGGGAGTCAGATTATATTTGTCACAAGCTGGATGAGTGCTAGGATAGTTGTACATCAATGAACCACATGGACACCGCGTCCGACACCGATACTTGCGAGGACACCGGACACCGCATTTTCCCAAAAACTCAGATTTCAGACACCGCAGGTCTCTAGTACATTCAATATGTATATCTGTCAGTATAAAAAAAGGATGTTATACACAACATAATTTACATCGATTTAACGGTAAAAACATTCTCTACACTTTAATCGGTAAACATTTGAGTAGATATATGAGTGTCTATTGGACTTTACAAACAAAAAATAATGGTAGAAGCGCTACTCGAAGGGATTTGGGACAAACTAGTAAAGCTTTAGAGTTTGTCAATAGTTTGAGGTCATTCTGAAGATACGTCAAAACCTAAGTTTTAATTGATTAACACGTTTGCAGACCTTTTTCCGATGCAATCGCAGACTTGCAGTACCCAATATCAGAAAATCGAAACTCGAGAAGAAGAGGTGAAATGCAGTGGTCTCCCCTTCAAAGACCCAATTAAGTTTGAGATTGAAATCGATCCCGATCTGAAGCTTGGAGTGGAAAGCTTGCGGCCAATCACAGGTTAAGAACCAGATCCGATTCTTTCTTCATCTTCCTATTCTTTTTGTTCTTCTTCTTGGCTTCTTTGGCGTGGCAGTGTCCTTACATCCCAGAATTTAGAACCAATCAATTACATATTCGAAACCCCGAAGGCATGGCTGACACGTGTCCGGCGATGTTCAAGGCGTGATGGTGTCATGGAAGGTGTCGGACACCATACCTTGCCCTCCTAACGGTGCCCCATGCTTCTCAGATAGGGCACATATTAGTGATTTTATACATATATAGTATCTACCACAAATCACAGAGTTCATGCCCTAACATACAATGTAAGTATGCCTTTACTTTTTAAGAAGCTGCAACATTCTAAATGAGGAAACATTGCCTGAATTTGGGCCCTCTTATGCTTACATACACCTCATTTGTCACCAAGAAGTTTATAAGAGACGACACTTTCAGCTTTTAACGTCTTTAGTGTCAATTAAGCATCAATAACCTTACGAGGGTGCAAGTTTAGGCTCGTATACACATTAGAGAACCAACCTGGATCTTATGAATAAGACAAATCCAGTGCACATAATTCTGCATTATATAGAGCTACTAGACAGTTCCACCTCACAAGGCAACATTTCCATATCTACCCTACTAAAAAATATCATGGTTATTTAAGGAATCTTACTGATAGATCGCACGTGATAGCAGAAATATTTTCACCCTGTGGTTTTGGTATATTTTCAAGATGCTGAACAATCTTTTGGAAAAGAGCTTTCAAGGTTGTATCCAGGTCAAGAGCCACCATTCCAGGAGTACCCAGCAAAAAGCGTATTCTACCAGCACAAGACGATAGGTACGATAATGCATACCCTCTGATTGCTGTATAGAAACACGAATCTTTTAGCAACAAAAATTGTAGCATTACAGCAGCATCAAGCTATGATGATATTTGGTCATGGACAAAAATGATTATGACGATAAGTGCTACAGTATGAGTGAAGTTTAGAAGCAAAAAATGATAAAGTGAGAATTGACAGAAAGCTTTAAACCACCAAAGGTGGCCTTGTTCTACAATTGCTGTCTGTAATTATTTTATGAATGCACTTCTCTATTTCTTGGACCTGTAAGTGTATAGCAAATTAAAAAGCGTTTAGGTCATGGCACCTGCCACCATGCATATATACATATATCTAAGCACATATGCGTATATGTACAAAACATGGTTATATACACACATACGCACATTGATATGCATATAAGTATATACAGGGTGCCCTCAAGATACTCCTAGCAAGGTAACCCAGGCTGAAAATAGAACAAAAGCCCTTGCTTTAACTATTTGTTGAAATATAGCGTAAGGCCATCCAAGTAAGTACATTATTCTGTTGATACAACATATCCACTTCCCAGGTCCGGCATACATCACTTCCTCATCTTCTCAATTTCATTTTTCCAGCAACAGAAAGAAGTCCCCCAAGTATCCACCTGCCATCTTCTTAATTATTGTCTGTCCATTCTTGTTTGCAGATTACCCATTTCTTCTGATTTAATCAGTCTGGTTCAAAATAGCCAGAGAAGAAACAAAAGTTCTTCTCTCCTGACATCAGTATAAGTTCCCTTTCACATTTGTAGGCCACTTTCAAAGGAGTGGTGGAAACAAAGTTCTAAACTTAAGGCCTTGAATGTTGATTCTATCACTTCGTAGCACTGGAGTTGAGCTTGTCTTGTAACAATTTGAATTGGCATGAAACTCGTGTGGTGATAATGCAAAATTGCAATACTCCAACGAGATCTAGGCTAAACAAGGACAACAACCCGGTGTCCCGTCAAAATCGTTGCAAAGATGGCCTAAGAGAGGATATCGATGAAGGGGAAAGCGTAGGACCTGGACATCAGGTAAGACCGTGAGAGTTGTAGCGCCCACAGTACAAAGATGTCGGTTAGATATACGTCAATTGCCTTTATTTGCAGTCGCATGATAAATTCAAGTAGGGGCTTTTTCGTGTTTTTAAATTGTGGTACCTTGTTAGGACACCAAGACCTGTCAATATATTCATACACATAACACATATGCTTATGCATGTATGTGTGTGTGTATATGGGCGTGTGAGAGAGAGTGTACGTGTCTCTGTGTACATGTGTTTGTATAGATCTATGTATGTAATATATATTTAAATGGGAGCTAATTCACAGCAAGCGCTGGCAACTTCCAGCACTAATCTGGCTGCCAATTTCAAATCTGTGAACGGTCTGGATCAAGCCATTTTCACTACGTCCGCCCCTTTATCAGCCAAAATGTCTACAAGACACTTTTCCCCCACGCTAGTCTCCTTTTTCTGTCCAAAATTTTGAACAAGTCAGAAGTTCGATAATGAAGTCAACGAGACCATGGCGGCGGAGCTAAGGTTTCTCCTATCAACTTGCTCAATCATTCCTCCTCCAACTTACCGTCACTCCTCTCTTCCCCAACTCGTCAACAGCCGAGCTACTATACCGATACATCGACAACACACCTCCATCACCCATGACCACCACCCACACCGTCGCCAGCCCTTCGCCAATACACCAACCAAATCTATTTTTTCTTCCTTATTTCGTCCAGGACTATTCTCGTTTATTCTATCATCTACGTATCATCTTGTTTGCTAATATTGTAGTTTAATTGGTGATTGTAGAATTGAAAAGGTATTAGTGCAAATGGTGGTTGGATTAGATTTTGATTGATAGTTAGATACTTTCTTATTAAACCTATTAAAGGCACGCGAAAAAAAATTCTATTTAGAAATTCATTGTTTAATCCAGATTGGTATACAATAATGTCAGATTTGTGTGTGGGTGGGTGTGATTGGTATATTCTGATTTGGCTGGTGGTTGGTACAAAATGGTAGTTCAGATCCAATTTTTTCATGTGAGATATTGGGTTTCGCTTTCATCGTGTAGGATGTGCACTCGGTAATACGGGTGCTGGTGGTAGTACAATTGGCTTTCAGATCTGTTGAGCCCAGTTTGGAATGGGATGGAGGCTGCAATTCAATGATGGGGCTAGGGAAGCGGCAGAAGCCAGAAGGTAATTGTGGAAAGGGTGATCTCCATCGCCAGAGAGAAAGAGGGAGCAAAGAAGGGGCGGTGGAGCTGTGATAATGAGAGAGAAAAAGGGAGCGTAAAAGATAGAGAAGAGGGGGGGGGTGTAAAAGGGAAGCTGGCAACTACTTAGGGAGCTTCCCAGCAGTTGCTGGGAATCTGCTCCATAATTTAATTTGAGAAAAACTGATGAGGAGTATCCAATCCCAGCTAATAATCCAGGGCCATGCATGTTGCTTTAATGGACGGCCCTGATCAGTTTCTTGGAAAAAAACAACAAAATTAGCCGTTAATCTTTATAGAGGTTGGTGCAAATTACCAACTTGTCCCTCGGCTTTTAAAATCACTGAATTTTTTGCTCCTTTTTTATATTGCCCATAGGATCTCCATTATCATGCACACCTTACCAGAAGACACATGCACTCATAACAATGAACATATAACAGATCTCCAATTCACTAATGAAACTAAAAAGATTAGAATAAATCAGATGTGCAATCAACAGGATGTTGTAAAATGAACAGAGATCTCAAATAGATCTCAGAGATCCCATATCTTTGTATCCCTCAAGGCAACTAGAGATTTGGTTTCAAAAGTGAAAGTGGATGATGGTGACAACCACGATCAAGATGGACAATTGTGAAAAGGATGATGCTTGACGATGATGATGGACAGGCGATGATGACAGCAGAGACACATCAGCCCGGTTCTAATCTCCCCTCCCTTCCAAAGCCAATCATGCAAATCTCCTCAGATTTAACAATCAACAAATGTGAAGGGTATGTTTGGCATTAAGACAAACCACTACTCCATGTAGGGGTTAGTCAAGATTTAAAGAAAAAACAGGTTGATCCAAGCCGTCCACGCGGTTATGTGGACGCCCATAGATCAAATCAGGAATAGGGGCTTTCCACGTGCTGGATCAGCCCCACATTTATTTATAACTGCAAGTATACACGTATATGTGTATGTGTGTGTATCTCCCTCTCTCTCACACAAGCATATATGAGAAAGGGGGACACAGATATACATATGTATGCATACACACACGCGCATAAATAGAGGGCTTATCCCCATTTAACGATAGAAAAATGCTATTTATCTAGCCGTGATCTAGCCATCCGCTGAACATCACGGATGGAGTAGATCTCTCTTCTTTTTTTCTTTTCATTTTTACCACCACTGCAAGGTCTGTCCCTTTTACCAAAATCCTCCCCCCCCTCCCTTTGTAAAAAAAGAAGTAAAAAGCTCCATGCAAACCACCCACCCCACAACACCACCGCGCGCACACTCATCCACCCACACACATATTGACATCACATACAAACCACCGAGCACAAGCACAGAGTCGGGGTGTGTAATAGTAGCTTTTTGGTGACCAATTGGCCCTGCACAATTTAAAAGAAATTCCCTAGTTG
>JAVXUO010002950.1:0-49491 GCA_033065855.1 Escallonia rubra
CGGGCACTCTGCTCGGGCACGCTGCACGGGCACTCTGCTCGGGTAAGTTGCTCGGGCACTCTGCTCGGGCACTCTGCTCGAAGACTCTGCTCGGGGACTCTGCACGGGCACTCTGCTCAGGGACTCTGCACCGGCTATCTGCACGGGCACGCTGCTCGGGCACGCTGCACGGGAACCCTGCACGGGCACGCTGCACGGGAACTCAACACGGGCACGCTGCTCGGGCTTTGCCACGTGGCATTATGCTCGGGCATTGCCACGTGGCGGGAATAAAACGGTTGTAACGTTCCTTTAGCCATCAAAATTGTGGCGGTTTAAATTTAAATTTTAAATTTAATCACTCTGGGAAACTCGCCAGACGTGAATTAAATGTTGCCGCCTTTACAATGGCAGTTACTCCAACTCCTATTTATATACATTTGGAGCTCCTATCTTCATTTGCCCCCTGCTACTCACTCTATCTCTGTTCGGCTCACTTTGACAAGTAAGTTCTTCTTCTCATTTTTCTGCTCGGCACATATCTATATCCATTTAGTAGCTCTAAATATCGTAGAGTCTGTTTAGAATATGTCTTCATCAACTTCAAGTAGTTCTTCATCACCTTCGAGTAGTTCGACAAAAACGATTTAGAAAGTGATTCCGAAAGTAGATCCTCACAAGTAGGTACTTCGACTCATAACAGTCAAGTAGGAACTTCTGCTCCCCAAACCAGCACTTCGTTTCCCCATATAGATGATGCTCTTGGGGAAATCAAAGATGAAGCTGAAGATAAGTTCGATGAAGACACTTGGTTCGCCGCAGATGAGAAGAGGAACAAGATGTCAAAAGAAAGTATAGTCTCTCTTTTGGAAGAATATCCTTTGCCTCCTCCTTTCTCTGCTCGGGTTCCTGCACTCCAAGAGCCTGCCAACTATGGTACGGACTTGGAAACCAGTGTCTACGAAGGCCAGATTAAGTCTGGCTATAGAATCCCAATGCACCCCTTTGCCGTCGCCTTTTTCAACCACTATAAAATGGCGCCAGGTCAACTTGTGCCCAACGGGTGGAGGAAGCTAGTTGGCTTGATTTACCTTGTGCAGACCTCAGGGTATCCAGTGACGGTCCATGACTTCATGAGGTTATACCTTGAGGTATGCTTTATAAAGAATGTGGCCAAATGCGTTGGCTGGTATTATATTCATAATCGGATCAGAGTGATAAAGGGGGTCCCAAATCTAACAAAGGTTGGCACTCTCGATACTTCTTCATTCAGCGGCCAAGCGGCAAATGGGAGTTCCCAAGAAGGTGGAACGGTTTCTGTAAAGATTACGAAAAGAAGGGTTTTCTGGCTCCCAATGATATGACAAAGAAACTGCTTGATCACATAAAGAGGAGGGGTGTTCTCAATATTGATGAACCCCTTACAGATCAAGAGATGCAGCATGCGGGGCTCATTCCTCCTGCCCCCGCTATGCCTGTTCCTCCAACTCCTGTTTTAGAACCTCGAATTGTTTCGAAGTCTAAGACTCGAGAACAGACGATAGGAACATCAACTTCTAGTACTCCAAGTCTAGGTAGAGTCTGGAGCCATGTTTATATATTTCTGTCCTTTCTTTTTGTGAACAAGTTATCTAACTCGGTTTCTTTTGTTTTCTTACAGAAATGGCTGGCAAAGGAGATGCTGCAAAAGGTGACTTTATAGGATTGCTGCAAAAGGCTTCGAAGGGGAAAAGGAAGGAGAGCACGGGGGAAGGTTCTTCTCCTATTGTGAAACGGCTTCGCGCTCCTATTCCACCAGTGCCTACGCTTGTGGTTGAGGATATTCCCATCGACAAGGATCCAATCTTTCGTCCCCGATGGACCATTAAGAGAGGGGATTCGGGAATGCCCCACTCGCACGTCTCCGCTCAACACTTAGCTCATGGGGTGTTGCCAAGTGATAAACTTATCTTGGAAAACCAGCCTCATGAGGCCTTTGCTATGGCACACGTCCAAGCTGCTTACAACGTAATAATACTTTCTTTACTCCCTAGTTTTTTTGAGTTGTTACTTAAACTCTCCCCGTCTTTCTGACACATAATTCGTCTTCATCTCTCTTATTTTCAGGCTTACTGCTATAGCAGCCAAATGCAGGACAGGTTCGCCATGGCGATGGATGTGGCTCGCAACGCCGAAACTGACAAGAGAGCAGCCGAAGGCAAGGCTGACAAACTAGACAAGGAGGTTAAGAACCTCAAGACTGAGAATGCTGATCTGCTTACAAAACTCGGTCGTCTTGAAAGAAGATGTGAGAAACTAAGGCATGAAAAGGCCGAGATTGGGAATAAGGCAATTCATGCCTTCCTTGATGGTACTGCTGGGGATGAATGGCTCCGGAAGCGGACAGAAGATGGGCTTTCCATCTTTCAAGAGGGGTTCCAGAAGGCCAAGGAGTTAACGGTGGCCAAATATCCGAGCCTTTTCTTGGAAGACATTGTGGTGCCCAGTTTTGACTCGCCATCGGGTGAAACTGCTGCACCTACTGAAGCTGGAGATGCTATTTCTCCTGGGGAGAAAAGTGTCCGATCAGGGGATGCTCCTGCGTCTTAGGGCAATTTATGATTATTCTTCTGTCCGTTTTGTAATTCCCTTTTGATGTTCCCTTAGTACTATTATTGCCTCAGAGGCTTGCACATGGAAACATTTCTGTTTACCCCTTGAGGGGTTTTGTTCTTGCATTCCTGTTTTGAATCTTTCGCCTTTTGCTTTATTTTTAATTAGACGCGAACCCTTGTCGGCAGCTAAGAGCTGGCAAAGAAATCGCAATCGCGCTCGGTCACGTTTCGAATTAACAAAACAGGGTGAGGCGACGATCTCTCACATGGTTTTGCCGTTTCTCGGGCTAGAACTAAGTCTAGACCGTGTTAGGTAAGACTTGTGTCTTACCCTATCACATTGGGTGATATTGTGTTTTTACTTTGACGCGAACCCTTATCGTCAGCTAAGGGCTGGCAAAGAAGCCTCGCACTCACGCTTGGCCATGTTTCGAATTAACAAAACAGGGTAGGGCGACGATCTCCCACATGGTTTTGCCGTTTCTCGGGCTAGAACTATAGCTAGACCGTGTTAGGTAAGACTTGTGTCTTACCCTATCACATTGGGTGATACTTTGCTTGAGCAACATTCGTTGTTTCACTTAATCGAGCATCTGTTCGGGCAGTCTGTTCGGATATTGTCGTTCTTGGGAACACAAATATCGTCAACTGAATTAACTAATGATCGATATGCTAATGTAAGCAATACCTCTTTCACACAATAATGAAGATGTTAATATTGGGTAGACGAAACGAAATACTTCAAACTGCAGTTGAATTTTATTATAACGGAAAAACTTCATCTCTACTCTCCAACTATGCTCTATGCTACTTTCCCCCCAAAACAAATAAAGAGAACGTCTTCGCTTTTCCTTAAGATTCTACTGGTAGTATTTCCTCAAGTTGTCAGCATTCCATGTTCGCGGGATCGCCTCTCCTGAAATTGTTTCCAGTGAATAGGCGCCTGGCCTAAGCACCTTCGATATCTTGTAAGGTCCTTCCCAATTTGGCGACAACTTCCCCACAGCTGCCTTAGGGTTTGAAACTTCCAATTTTCTGAGGACTAGATCGCCGGCTCTAAATATCCTCATTCGGACCTTTCGGTTGTAGAATCGTGCAACTCGTTGTTTTGTTGAAATCATCCGATCTAAGGCTTGAGCTCGCACATCATCTAATAGATCCAGATTCCCTCTGAGATTCTCTTCGTTTTCTGCCTCCGAAAATTGCAACACTCGAACCGTGGGGAGGCCCACTTCTACGGGTAGCAGCGCCTCTGTACCGAAAGATAGGAGAAATGGTGTCTCGCCTGTCACAGAATGGGGTGTTGTGCGGTATGCCCAAAGTACCTTAGGAAGCTCATCAACCCATGCCCCCTTCGCATCGTCCAGCTTTCTTTTCAACCCTTGAAGGATTGAGCGATTCATGTTCTCTGTCTGTCCATTAGATTGGGGATGAGCGACCGACGTAAAACGGAGATCAATAGAGAGACCTTCACAAAACTTTCGAAAGTTTGAATTGTCGAATTGCTTCCCATTATCTGTGATCAGGATCTTTGGAACCCCAAAGCGGCAGACAACGTTCTTCCAGAAGAACTCTTCGCATTTCGATGCCGTTATGGTGGCCAATGATTCAGCCTCAGTCCATTTTGTGAAGTAGTCGATGGCGACTATCACAAAACGCCTTTGCCCGGTAGCCATCGGAAATGGGCCCAAAATATCCATTCCCCACATTGCAAACGGAATTGGGGAAGTCAAGATACTAAGGGGTGCCGCCGGAGTGTGCGTGAGCGGGGCAAATTTTTGACAGCGGTCACATCTTTTTGTGAACTTGATCGCCTCTCTCTGCATACCTGGCCAATAATAACCTTGCCGCAAGATTTTGTGCGCCAGGTTTCTTCCACCCAAGTGTTGTCCGCAAATCCCTTCATGGACCTCCTGTAACGCATAGTCTGCCTCTCTAGGGCTCAGACACTTTAGGTATGGCAGGCTAAAAGACTTCTTGTATAGCATCCCATCTACAAGGGCAAACCGAGCAGCTTTATCATGTAAATTGCGCGCTTTGCTTCTCTCTGACGGTAACACTCCTGAGACGAGGTACTGAATAATTAGGTCCATCCAGCAAGGTTCATGTTCTATTACATCCACCTCCTTTGAGAGCTGGATACTTCTTTCTTGGAGGAACTCAATGTATACTGCCCGGTTTAACTCCGAAATGTCCTCGGAAGTGAGTCTTGACAGTGAGTCTGCTTGGGCATTTTGGTCTCGCGGTATGTGGCGGATGGCGAAATTTTTGAACTCCGAAGCTTCCGTTTTCACGGCTTGGAGGTACTGGGCCATTCTATCATCTTTCGCCCCATATTCTCCCAAAATATGATTCACAACTAATTGAGAATCGCTATGGACGGAAAGAGAGTCAACTTTGAGAGAGTGTGCCAACCTTATTCCTGCTAGGAGCGCCTCATACTCAGCTTCATTGTTTGATGCCTGGAAATTGAAGCGGAGGGCGTACTCAATCACAAACTTTTCAGGGCTAATAAGTATAAGCCCGGCTCCGCTACTTCCTACCTTGGAAGAGCCGTCAACATAAAGGAGCCAAGGATCCGAAACTTCTGAAAGAATCAACTGCGGGGGGTTCTCCGGTATTGTGCACTCAACAACAAAATCTGATAAGGCTTGAGCCTTAATTGCTGTACGGGGTTGATACCGAATATCAAACTCGCCCAGTTCCACCGACCAGTTTACCAATCTCCCCGACGCATCAGGATTTTGGAGAACTTTACCCAATGGTTGATCAGTCAACACAACGATGGTGTGCGACTGGAAGTATGGTCTCAATTTCCTCGCCGATGTGACAAGGGCTAGGGCCACTTTGTCTATTCGGGGGGCACTGGTTTCCACGTCCTGTAAGACCTTGCTCATGTAATAAACAGGTCTTTGCTTGCCTTCTTCTTCTCGGATTAAAACCGTGCTTACCGCTACTTCACTAACCGATAGGTATAAGAACAAATCTTCACCAGTTACCGGTTTTGTAAGTAGCGGCGGGGAAGACAGGTATTGCTTCAATTCTTCGAATGATCTCTGGCATTCTTCGGTCCACTCGAAATCTTTCGCCTTCCTGATAGCCTTAAAAAAGGGGAGGCATTTTTCGGCTGACTTGGACATGAACCTTCCCAAAGCCGCCACTCTTCCCGTAAGCTCCTGAACCTGCTTGATTGTCCGAGGCGACTTCATGGCATGAATAGCGTCTATCTTTTCTGGGTTTGCTTCTATACCTCGTTGAGATACCACGAATCCTAAGAACTTCCCTGATGCTACGCCAAACGCACACTTGAGCGGGTTTAGTTTCATGTTATAAGCTCTCAGGATGTCGAAGGTTTCCTTGAGGTCTTCCACATGAGCCTCGGCTTCCACACTCTTGACCAGCATGTCATCCACGTATACCTCCATGTTTCTCCCAATTGAGTCGTGGAAAATCATGTTAACGAGGCGCTGATAAGTTGCCCCCGCATTCTTGAGTCCGAAAGGCATGACTTTATAACAATATAATCCCCGTTCTGTGATAAAGGAGGTCTTGGGGATATCATCTACGCACATCTTTATCTGGTTGTACCCAGAATACGCATCCATGAAACTTAACAACTCATGGCCCGAAGTTGCATCAATCAAATTATCAATTCGTGGTAGCGGGTAACTGTCCTTTGGGCAGGCCTTGTTAAGGTCAGTGAAGTCGATGCATATGCGCCAACGGTCGCTCGACTTGGGTACCATCACAACGTTGGCGATCCAATCAGGGTACGATATCTCCTCAATGAACCCTGCTGCCAATAACTTGTCAACTTCTTCTTCGATTCTCCCTTGTCTTTCAAGAGCGAATGTCCTCTTCTTTTGATTGACCGGCTTCTTAGTGGGGTCAACATTCAATTTATGGGTGATCACTTCGGGATCAATCCCAGGCATATCGGATGCCGTCCAGGCGAAGATATCTGAGTAGCCCCTTAATAAATCCACAAGCTTGCGCTTGAGGTTGTCTGAGACCGGTTCCCACCCTTACCGTCTTCTCTTGATTTCCCGGATATAATTCGATATGAATGAGGTCTTCAGTGGGCTTGCCTCTCTCGACCTTGGTCTCATCCCTCAAATCCTCTATCATGAGGGTTTCTTTGGATTTGCTTCGGCATGATGCCATGTAGCACTGCCGAGCCACCACCTGATCTCCCTTTACTTCCTTAACTCCATTCTCTGTGGGGGATTTCATCTTCATGTGGTATTTTGATACCACTGCCTGTAATTGGTTTAACGCTGCTCGCCCCAAGATTGCATTATAGGCCGAGGAAATGCGTACCACCACGAAGTCTAACATTAGCTTAGCTTGAGTCGGAGGGGCACCCACGGTTACGGGTAATGTAATATTTCCCTCGCAGGCCACAGGATGGTTAGAAAAACCATATAAGGGCGTCTCTATCTTCCGTATTCGATCGGATTGGATGTTCATTTTTTGAAATGCTTCATAAAAAAGTACTTCCGCCGAGCTCCCATTGTCTACAAGGATTCTCTTCATGTCGAAGTTCCCTACCCGGAGTGTAACAACTAGGGGGTCGTCATGAGGTGTTCTCGTGTCTCCCACATCATCATCAGAGAAGGATATTGTTGGGGCCGGTTCTATCTTTTGCTTCTTAACTGACGGCCCCATAGTTGTGAGGACTTCTCTTGCGTAAGCTTTTCGTCCATGTCCGGAAGAACCTCCTGCAGCAATTCCTCCGGAGATAGTATGGATGACTCCCCCATTTTCTTGCGCTTCTTCTCTTCCTGCTAAAGGAGTGGCTTCCCTCTTTTCATTCCTTCGATCGACATACCCTCGCAAGTGTCCACGTTTGATAAGAGCCTCTATAGCACGCTTGAGCGATTCACACTTGTCGGTAGTGTGGCCATGGTCGTTGTGGTAACGGCACCACAAATTCCTGTCTCTCTGACTAGGCGCCGATCTCATCATGTCTGGTCTTTCCAGTATCTCTTTATCTTTTATCTCATGAAGAATCTGCGATGGGCTTTCAGTCAGTGGGGTCAGATTATTCATGTCGAACATCTCTTTGGGGCCCCTTTCGCCCATTCTTGAACGCTTAGAACCCTGTCCACCTTTTGGACTATTTTCTCGAGCTCTCTTTTCTTGCTCTTGTCCTCTGTGGGTTTCTAAGTACTCTTCGGCCTGGATATACTTGTTGGCTTTATCCAACAAGGCGCTCATGCTTCCGGGGGGGCTCTTATTTACCGCAAATGCAAATTTGGTTGTAGGACGAAGCCCCCGCATAAAAGCCGTGTACTTTACCGGTTGATCAATGTAATCTATTTCGAACGTCACTGCATTCAAGAGTCCCAAATACTCCGAGAATGCCTCGTTCCATTCTTGGACCACGTTGAGAAGACTTGCTGAATTCTTCCTCCGAGTTCGGCTGCTCACAAAATGTTTCTGAAACAAGTCAGACAGCTGTGCGAAAGAATGGATGGTCTTAGGTCGCAGAGACTTAAGCCTTGGATGCGCCACCTTCCTCAAAGTCGTTGGGAATGCCCGGCACATGACGGCATCTGAGACCTGGAGGAGCAGCATATTTGTTTGAAACTGGTAGACGTGCTCTCCAGGGTCTCCGCTCCCATCATATAAATCGCACTGCGGCATTAGAAAATTCGGAGGGAGTTTCGCCTTCTCAATTGTTTTGGACAGAGGGTATCCTGAGTCTTCCCTTGAGGGAGTGAATGCCTCCGGGCAAGGCCCAGAGATAGTTTTGCGAGAAGTTCGCCCTTGGGGACGCACTTTTCGTATGGAGCCATGAATTCGTCCTTGGGGACAATTCCTTTGGTTCGGGCAGCGTTGACCCCGAATTTCGTTGCCTACAACAGGAGGCGAATTCGTGCTGTTCTCTACTGACATCCCGTGTCGACAACACGAAGCACTTCTGGTGACATATTTTTCGGCTTCTTCTTCTGGCTGATAGCTGGGATCAGTCTCTGATTTATACTTTCGACCATAGCTGGACCTTGAGGTCAGTCTAAGACGAAGGTCACTGGGATCAAGGCGTGTCTGGTTAGTAGAGATCATCGGGGCCACCTCTTCAAGCTTTTTCTGTAAGGTGGTTACCACACCCTTAAGTTCGTGGACTTCTCTGGTCAGATCCGCATTCGGAGTGTCAAACAGCTTTTTGGTTAGGCGATGGCGCAAGTCTCCCCTTTTTAGAAGTGGGGTCGGGGAACGAGTTCCCTGGGTGCTGTCAGTCGTCTTCGGGGTGACTGAAGTTACATTAATCCAGTCATTACTAGAATGTTGTTGGGATGGTGTTGGTTGCCGACTTCTTCGGCGGGAGCCGCTTGATTTCGCTCGTCGACTTTGGACAGAGCGACTGGCTGGAGGAGTGTTTGAAGGTGATTGCCTAGCCATATTCCTTGTCGGTCCCACGGATGGCGCCAAAATGTTACTACTTAAATCTTGATTGGAACCACAGCTAGGAAATGAGCCTGCAAAATAGAAACACAGAGTGACCACCGGGGATGTTCCGGTGGAGGCGGCTCCGATGCTGAAGTCAGAACAATGCTACTAGGGTAGGATTGTGAATAATCGAAAATGCACTGGGTGCTAGTGTGTGAACTTGTCTGTGTACCTGAAGATCTGCCCAATATATAGGTGAGCTCTAGACTCCTTTCTTCTTTAGAACTCTCTTCTGCCTGATCTTCTTGTAGAAGTGTTATATTAGGACTCTTCCTTTAGCACTTGAGTCCTTAACAGCTTCTATTACCTCTCTTAGGTTCTATCCCGTTACAGGTTTGTTAGTCCACTCAGAGTCAAACATGCCACGTGTCATTAGTCGGTTGGGTGGATATATTTAGCCATATCAGGCCTCATGTCTATGAACTGCCTGACAAATAAGTGCCACTACGAATCATTCACATAACATAATACCAGTTGAAATACTAACGTTAGTTTGTACGTAATGCATGAGATGCATGGTTACATTACTATCTAAATTTACGTACACTGTATTTGCAGGTAATAAATCATGCAATTCCTGCTTCGGTCATGAATGATGCCTCAGATTCTGCAACAGAGTTCTTTAACTTGTCCAGTGAAGAGAAGATGAGTCTGGCATCATCTAATGTTCATGAGCCCGTAAGGTATGGCACAAGTCTGAATCATGTTAAGGATAAAGTGCACTTTTGGAGAGACTTCATCAAGCATTATTCTCATCCAGTTTCAAATTGGATTGATCAATGGCCGTCGAATCCACCGAGTTACAAGTAAGTAACCATTGTATACACCTTTTTACTTTCAACGGAAAGGTGGTTAAGAAAGGAATGAAATGTAGCATTTTTCAGCGAATTTACATTTTCGGACGTCAATTAAAATAAAGCTACTTCATGTTCAACTTCACAGTTCAAGATTTGGAGAAGCTCATACAATAAGATTCTTCTAAAAGATGCATTTAATACTTGACGATAGTGTTAAACATGCCATTAACTCATTTAGGTATATATCTTATTTTACCGTAGGGAGAAGATGGGGAACTATGCAAAGGCAGCATACAAATTACAAAAGCAGCTAATGAAAGTAGTTTTTGAAAGCTTAGGCCTCAATGCTAATTACTTACATGATGAAATTGAAAAAGGCTCTCAAGTCATGGCTGTGAACTGCTATCCAGCTTGCCCGGAACCACATCTTGCACTAGGCATGCCACCACACTCCGATTATGGATCTTTAACTATTATTAATCAAAGCAGCACCGGGCTGCAAATCATGGACCATGGTAAGAACTGGCATTCTGTTCCAGTCATTGAAGGAGCCCTTGTAGTTCAGCTGGGAGACCAATTGGAAATAATGAGCAATGGCCAATACAAGAGTGTTATTCATAGAGCAACTGTTAACTCGGAGAAGAAGCGCCTCTCAATTGCTAGTCTTCACAGTCTAGCTTTAGAGAAGAATTTAGCCTTCTCTCTCTAAAAACCAAAAAACTCTCTGCCTTCTCTCTAGACCCTATCTTCCCACCGCAAAGCAGCCATGGCCGCCCCACCGTGCGCAGGTGCGCGTGGGGCGGCGGCCAGAATCCAGCCTTGCTTTTGATTGCTTTCCGTCAAGATGTGTTTTGGATTCGTTGAGGGTTAGGGTACTTCCGTGGCCGGCGATGGATGGAGGGTGGCCGACGGGGACAGCGGCGGTGCGGTGAGGCGCCATCTCCCTCAGTCTGCGCCGATCTCTCTCGATCTACGTAGATCTGGATTTTTCCTCGATCTAAGACCGAATCGATGTGGCCGGGATTTCACCGGCGGTTGCCGGAATCCTGCCGGCAGAGCGTGGGATCTACAGGCTCTGGGTGATCGTGCTCAATAATATGCTTGATTGACGAGGTTGTCGTTGCTAGGGTGTTTGTCTTAAATTCCGACAGTGGCCGGATCTCCACCGGCGGCGACCGGAAACCCACCGGCGGCGGCCGGAAACAACCGGCGGGGGCAGAAATTTCCGGCAGCAGTGGGGGCTCAAAAGCAGGAAGGGGGTGGGGGGGGGGAGGGGTTGCATTTTGGGTTTAAGAATGGGTTGTCCTCGGGTGGGGGGTGGGGGGGGATAAGGCCTCGGGGGGGGGGGGGGGGCATAGGGGTTTGGGCGCGTGTGTGTGTAGGGGGTGGGGGGGGTGGGGCCTTGGGAGGGGGGAGGGGGTATAGGGTAACCTGCTCTAGGGGGGGGATGGTTTACAGTCCTGCTTAGCCGGCTGTGTTTGTTTGGTTTGTTGCCCGATAGCCGGTTGTGTTTGTTTTGGTTTGTTCCCTGGGTTTTTCGGTTGCCGTGTTTTTGGGGGTGGCAAGGTCGGTAAAATATGGTGACCCATGCAAGTTTTACATCCTCTTCATTTTGCGCTGCGATCCCTTTGGTTATCGAGTTCACCTTCGATTTTCGTAGGGCTACGTAATTGTACTTCCTCATTGTAATCTTTGTACGTTTTTTGTTGTTGTTTATAATCTGTAGGCCTACACATATTACTTTAAGTTAGGCTGAAGTGTAGGATATGCTCTGCTTCAGTTTAATTGTAATTAGTTTACGGTCTATAGGTTCGTGGTTTAATTTCTTGTATACTCTCAGTCACGAAATTGTCGTGACCTTTTCAGTCGTTTGGCAAAACCTTGTAATCGCTTCAAAGCGCTTTAATTTCAATGCTATTCTCATGTTTATCAAAAAAAAAAGAGAAGAAGGTGGGACCCGCACCAGAGCTCGTGGACAGCCAGCACCCAATATCCTACAACGAGGGCAGCTTTAGAGGTTTCCTTGACTACATCTCTGGTAATGATATAATGGAAGGCAGGTACTTAGAGACATTGAAGAAAGGTCCATGAAAGTGGTAAATGCAGTACCATAGATGGACAATGCAATAGTCAACCTCTTGATTACTGTAAACCCCCACCCCACAACACCCCCAATCACCCCCTCTCTCTGGCAACAAAAAATACAGACCCATGGTGCTAGGAGATGTGCTTTTGCGGAACTATGAAGAAATAAGTGTTATGTTCTCAAATAATGCTGTTGGCATAACCAATACTGATCAATCATACACATCTTGACTGGCTGATAACGTCCACCGAACAATATAAAGCTACTATTTTAGTCAGCAAAGAGTTTCATATAAAGGTAAACAAAATACTTAGGATATTGGCATAAGAACAGAGAAGAGGAACAAAATGTGAGTCATTATGTTTATATCTTTTTTCCCACTTTCCTCAATTCAATCGGGACCATCACCATCATCCAAAAATTATACGGCAAGCACCATTATATGCATGTTTTCTTGTTGGACAGGCCAAGTTTCGGTTGTTAATCATGGTACATTGGCAGGAACCAATGTGCCATTACTCTCATTCTCCCCCAGCCATGTATCTTATGAAATGTGTATTCTGAGCTTTACCGAGACATATAAATTGGATGGTTGATTTACATGTTCAGAAAAGGTAAGTTCAAAGTAAGAGGTATAAAGTTTGGAGAAATGGCCCTTCGATAGGGGTGGAAAATAGTTTGGGGCCTTCAATGCCCTATCCGTTGTAAGAACTAATGCAAATGTGTTCGAATAGTGTGTCAAAACTGAAAACTATCAAGATAAACCAAAGTAAAGCTGAATTTTGGAAATCAATCGCTTGAACTTTAAATTAGCTATTCAATGGTGATTTGCTTCATTAGTATTTTGAACAAGTTCCATACAATGCCCACGTGATTTATTGACTTCTAACAGACTTCTTACTCTTCTATTACTTGATATTCCGTGATGGAAAATATCTAATTATATTATATGTTTTAAAACAGAATGCGGGTGCCAATATTGCAGTGGGGCACTTTCGCTAATTTTATTGATGAACAAACAAGAACTACGGGTAGTAAAAATAATACTTAAAAACCTGCTCTCTTATAGCCATGAGAGCATTCTGTTTAGCTTCTTTGATTAACCACTACATTGAAATCTTAAATCCATGCCTCTTCAATTAACGTTCCACGCCACATTTGTCACAGCTGGATAAAAGTTTCCAAGGCTAATATGTATTTAAAGAAAATGAATTCAACTTACCTTCTAAACAAAAGTCCCTTCCCCAATAAAACATTCCTCAAAAAGTCTGCAGCAAATCTAAATTATACAGTGAGACGGTAATCTGAGATGTAAGGTTAAAAGGGATCAATTATTTGCTATTGAGATGCTCAAGCGCAAAAGAAGCTTGGAGCCAAGCGTGTCAAGCAACTCCTTTTCATTTCAAAATTCTTTGAGCCTCTAAAATGCGGCACCAAGCTGGCCGTCCATGCTCTTGTGTTTACCCTCTTGGACATACGCCTTGCTATATTACAGTAGATTGGAGTATTTTAGGTTTTGGAAATTTATGCAGTTAGACAAGTTATGGTTTGTTATCATTTCGATATTGTTGTTAGGTTGAGAAAAAGATGATGGATTTAAATCTCCTTTTGTTTATCATCTAAACCCATAGATACTCAACCGATCAATAAATGAAATCCTATTATATGTTTTTATGCACTATATATATGCTAGGCTCCTTTTAGGATTATACAGCTCAAAATGAGAGCAAGCCAGTGCCCAATGCCTCCATCCTCAGCATTATGAGTAAGAACAAGTTATAAGCTCAATTAACTGTTTGAATGCAAGGTGCGGTAAAATAAAAAAAAACATTTAAAAGTTAGCAAATGGAAATTAGACTAAACTACATAAACCAACTTAGAATAACAAAAACCTACCACGTGAACTAGTAATCGACTGAAAATCTAGTACACCACCTCAGATGATCATACATGTTATTGGTGTTAAAACCGAGAATGAAAGTTCCTTAACATCTGAAGTAACACTCCGAATTTATCGGAACAGAGAGATTAAAAGCCCTAGAGCTTCCACTTCAAGCAAAAATCGCGGAGCAAAATTACTTACTGAATAAGGGAATAACGCGATTCGCCCACTCTCAATTGGAGCGTCTGGCTCTGGCGCACGAGTATCTTCCATTGGAGCGCCTTGTTTTTGTGCAGAAAGAGAGATTGGGGGCTGTGGAGAAGGAGCGGAGTCTTCCTTTTGATGTTGCGTGGGGTGATGGATTTCCAAGTGAAGTGACCTTTGAGTGATCGGAAAGTAGGTCGGCCGGTTCAGGTGGGGCCCAGACGGGAGATCTTTTCTCAGCAGTAATATGCATGGGAAAGTTTGACACGTGGCTCGCTTATACGTGTTCTTTTCCTCTTTTTTTCTTTTTCCTACTTGTGTGTTTATATAATATACGAGTTGTCGTTCACACGTTGTGCGTGTTCGATTCTCTATAATAACTTTTTGTACAGTAAAAAGTAAGAACATATTTAACATTACGGCACCAACTTAACATGTAAGAGTGTGAAAATAGCTTCTTCCAAAACTTAGGGCCCGTATACGCGTTTACGATTTCGTTTTCTGTTTTCATTTTTTTCTTTTTGTTTTTATAATTTTCGTATTCAGTTAGAAAATTAATTCTTGTACTTTTATTATTTTTACAAAAAAATTTAGCTACTTTTTTTGTCGGATTTGTGTACTTATATCATTTTTATTTTCACTTTTCTACTTGTATCCTTATTATTTATAATATATATATACCCTACATGACCCACACCTTCCCCTGTGCCTCTACTCTCTGCCCTTTCCAACGAGCCCCATCTACAGCCGCCCATCTCCAAGAATCTTCCCCATCTACCGCCACCCTGCACATGTGCGACTTTCATGGATTATGGATAAACGCCCAGGCTCCAAGATGGTGCGACTGCAAGATCTCTGGCTCTTCACCTACCCAATCGAGGCTCTACACCTACCAGATCTTCAAGATGGACGACTTTCATGGATTTCGCAAAGAATACACAACGGCATCGAGGCTCTTCACCTACCAAATCTCTTTTTTTTTTTTTTTGAAATGGTGTTACGGTGGTTAGATTGGCCATCGTGGGTTGCGATTGGAGGAGACGGTGTTACGATGGTGGGTGGCTTATGGTGGCTGTGTGGCATAGTGGTGGTTTATGGTGGCTGTGTGGCGACGAATTAGCCGGAGGAGATGAGGTTTGAGTGTTGAGTGGTGGGCATGGTGGCTGTGGTGTGATTCTTTGTGGTTGTTCAGTGACGGGTCTGGATAAACGCGGGTGGTGCCATGGTGGTGCTAGGGGAGAGAGAGAGAGAGGGGGAAGGGAGTAGGAATCTGTTGTGAGAAGACTTTTTTTCTGACATTGAGTTCAATTTTTTGGAAAAATGTGAAAACACCCTTGTTATGGTGTTTTCATTTTTTTCGGTATTGTTTGGATTTTTTTATCCAAAATAAAACTGAAAAAGATAAAAGTACACGAAAAAAAAACATATTTTCCATCGTCATTGCAAAAAACAAAAACGAAATTGGATAAACGTACAAGCCCTTAGTTAGGGGTGAGCATTAAAACCGTTGAAACCGATCCAATCGTGAAAACCAAACCAACAAATTCGTCTATTTTCAAACCGATCTAAAAATCAATCGGTTTGGTTTTTTTTTCCAAACTGTACATTCCGCTCAGTCGGTTCGGTTTGAATTTTTTTGAAACCGCATAAACCGAACCAACCGTATATAATATAACATATTTATATTTTTACATAATCCTAGTTATTTTTTACTAATCTTAGTTATCTAACCATTCATATAAAATGGGATAAATCCTAAATCCCTTAACGTAACACACATTTTTCACTTACCGCCTACATCTCACTAAGTATTATTAATTATGATAAAAAATTTTAGTTTTTTGGAGCTTATTAGTATGTATAAGTTATTGATTTTTGGACCTAAACTTGCCAAAAATTGAGTTTAGCCCAAACCGATTAAACCGTCCAAATCGAACCGTTCAACCCGTAGAAACCAAACCGTTCAACTACGGTTCAATTTTTTTCCCCTCAAACTGAGGTTGGTCAATTCGGTTTGGTATTCAGCCTCCAAACCGAACCACCCTTACCCTTATCAATTCGACAATATAATAAGTTTGTAGCTTCTATGCATAATTGATTGATTTTGGGCCTGCATCTGTTGAACAGTCAAATTAGCGTATTATATGAGCTGCGTTTTGGTCATCTGTCGATCTTTTCTTTTCACTAATTGAAAGGTTGCGGCTAACACACACGGACACCCATCTCCCCACCTAGAGGTGTCAAAAGGGCCAGGCGGCCCGCGGGCTGGCCCGGCGCTCTCGGTGAACAGTGACGGCCCAGCACAGTTGGGCTTGGGGCCAGGGCCTGGACCAGGCCAAGGAAATCTGGAAAAAAGCCCGGCCCGGCCCAAAACTGGCCCGGTTCTGCGGTCCGGTTCGGCCTCACCTGGTTTGAAATTTTTGTTTTTCCCCCCATTTCTCCCACCCCTTTTCCTCCAACGGAAATATTCCCCCAAAATTCCACTTTTACCCCCCCAACAGCAATATAACGGCTAGTTTGGGGGCTATTTTAGTTTAACTTAATTTTTCCAACTCCTTTAAAGGTTTTTACACTCTTACCCTCCCCAACAACTATAAATGGATAGTTTTTAGGGGTATTTTGGTCTTTTGTGAAGTTTCTAAAATCTATAAATTCACACCATTTCTCTCTAATTTTTCACACCAATCTTCTTACTCTCTCTTACCTAAACATTCTATATTTCTACAAGCTTTGTTACTATTTTCCTTTCCAATTACTACTCTTGCTAATTACTCCTAGTATATACCAATTAGTACTCTTGTTTATTAATTACTAGTCTTACTAAATTCTAATTACTAACTACTACTCTTATTAATTTGTTACTCTTTAATTCTTTTGTCTAGTAATTAGTAATTAGTGAATTTTTATTTATTAATTACTATTACTAAATGCTTTTTAATTACTAACTCTATCTACATTGAATCAGAATTACCTTCAGTGATTAATATTTGTTACTCGTTCATTCTTTTAATTGTTATTTCTTCTTACTACTCTTATACTTGTGTATTTAGTTACTCTTACAAAGTTTAGCGTGAAATATGGCTGGATTATTGAAGAAAATGAGGCGTGCATCGTCATCACGAAAAACATCATCATCATCGCAAGCACCACCACCAGCACAAACGCCAGCGCCACGGCCATCCCAAACACCAATCCAAGCACCAACACAACCATTCGTTTCCGGACGAATGAGTACAGGCTGTATGATAGATACCCAAGCCAATTGGGAGTTCAATCAAAACATTCCAGATTTTGAATACACGCCTGATGAAGACCCCCCGCATTATAGTCAAGGACGCAGCTCAGTTGGCGAAGCTACTACTCCGTGGCATAATCTCAACGCTATGCCTGGTCATGATGAAGAAGGGTCGAGCAGTGCCTCCGATAACGTGCCAGAAGTCCAAAAGGGGAAAAAAAAGAAAGCCGAGTGTTGGAATCATTTCGATGTAGTTACGGTGGACGGCATCCGAAAAGCTCGATGTAAGTACTGCGCTAAATTATTTTCGTCTGGTAGTGGTAATGGACATCTTAACAGGCATTACCCTCAGTGTGCACCTCGACAAGGCCACGTCGAACCTACCCAAATGCAGTTATCTTTTGACGGTAAATTATTTGTTTATAATCAGCGAGAGCAAAGAGACGGTCTCGCTGAATTTGTTATTCATGATGAACAAGCCTTTTCTTTTGCCGATAATCCTAAGCACTCTAGATATATGAACACATACGTTCAACCTTTGTACAAAAAGGTTCATAGAAACACAACTAGATCCGATGCACTCCGACAGTACAATGCTGCCAAAGCACGCCTTATCGATTATTTCGATAAATTTGACGGTAAAGTTAGTCTTACTTCTGATATTTGGCAATCTCCTTATACTTTTGTTAGTTATTCTTGTGTGACCGCTCATTGGATTGATGCAGATTGGGTTATGCACAAGAGAATCATCGCTTTCGAGCACTTTCCTTTTTCACACGATGGAATGAACATTGCTATTCTTATATTAAAAGCATGTACCACATTTAAAATAAAGGATAAGATTATGAGTGTTAGTTTTGATAATGCTTCTAATAATAAAGCTGTTGTTGCAGCTTTAAAGGACACGCTTCAACCTGTACTTAATGGTGAATTATTTCATGTTCGTTGTTTTGTCACATTATTAATTTAATTGTTCAAGATGGTTTAGCTGCTGCAGGAGATATTTTTGTCAAAATGAGGGGTATGACAGCGTATGTTAAGGGCTCGATTTTGAGCACACAACAATTTAAAACGTTGTGTGTTCAATATAATATGCCTCGCAGGAGAGCAGTTACAGATGTGGTCCACATGTGGAACTCTACATACCACATGCTTTTACACATTCTGGCATACCGAGAAGTCTATACGCATTTTCTACTAACCCAGTTCCCAGCCGGCTTGCCAACTCAAGAGGAATGACAGATGGCCACATACCTAGCTGAATTTTTAAAGGTATTCTACACGTCTACCAATTTATTGTCTGGTACGTACTATCCCACATCTCCTCTCGCTGTAATAGAAATTCTCAAGATGGCTACAATGTTAACAAAATGGAGATATATAGGACCCTTTCAACAAATAGTAAAAGAGATGGATAAAAAATTTAATAAATATTGGAAGAAATTGCCTGTTATTTTTGTTGTGGCTACTTGTTTAGATCCTAGGTTAAAGTTGCATGGCGTGAACGCCTCGATACAAGAGATATCGAAATTAATGTGCTACACAGCAGAGGAGACAACCGCACTCACAGCAAAAGTGAGCAAGAGGTTTGAGGACTTGTTCAACATCTATCGTAATTCTGCTGACGTGCGCGGGCGAGCTACATCATCATCCACTGTTGAGAGGTATTATGCGCCATACCTTCAGGGCTTTGAACATCTAGTAGCAAGACAACTACCAGGTGAATGTACTTCTAATTCGGCAGGTTCGTATACTTTTTCCTCTTTTAATGAGATTGGTGTATATGCAAATACTGATCATTATTCTGATTTATCAAGGCAAGAACATGTTAATTTTAATTTGTTAAATTTTTTGAAACAAAATCAAAACATGTATAAAACTTTATCCCAAATTGCACGGGATGTACTGCCAGTGCAAGCCTCCACGGTTGCTTCAGAGTCGGCATTTTCAGCCAGCGGGAGGGGTTTGGATGACAGGAGGAGTCGTCTTAACCCCGAGTCGCTCGAGCTATGTGTATGTTGGAAGGATTATCTTGATGCGAAATACCGCGAGCAAGATAAACCGATTGATGATAGGAAGAGCAGTGACTCGGATATTGAAGTACTTCCGGATGATTAGGTAATTTCTTTTTATTTTCCTTCTCTTAAGTTTTAAGAATAAAAATTTTCACAAAATATACTTTTTTTCCATATATATAAAATAAATTTTTACAAGCAAGATATATATTTTTTTGTATATATAAAAAAAATAGGTAACTTCGTCTGTTTGTTTACAAGCAGCCGGTCCAAGCCCGGATAAAAGGAGGAGGGCCTAGGAACACATTTATTTTTTTATACTTATTACTTAAGATAGTCTCGGGAATTAACGATCATTGTCGCTAAATGTTATTAGTGTCATTTTGCATGCATTCTTTTAACAATTGTTTTAGCATTACAATCGTTTTGCATACAATCTTATAAGTATTGTATTAGTGTTATAAAATAAAAGTTACTAGACATATTTAAAAGGAAATACTCATGTAGTAACCAATTTTTTTTTCCCAATTCAAGATAAATTCATGAGGAAGTGATATCTCTAATAAAACAACATTATGAGTAAAGAGGGATAATTATCGCCAATTAAAGAAAGAAATTACACCCCAAAAAAAATTTGGGCCCGGGCCCGGCCCAAGCCCGGCCCTAAATATTGGGCCTAGGGCCAGGGCTTGGACTGGGCCTAGCATTTCTCCTCAGTCGGGCCCGGCCCGGATTGGCAGCCCCTTGGCCCGGCCCGCTTCAAGCCCGATGAGCCCGGGCCGGGCGGCCCGAGCCCGGGCCGGGCGGCCCAAGCCCGGCCCGTTTGACATCTCTATCCCCACCATCATCTCTCTCTCTCTCACATACACCCACACACACTATCCTTCTCCTCCATCCACCTGCAGCCAACTAAACTAATCCAATTTATGAACTTTTAATGATTTCTGAAGGTTGTAATATCAAATAGCAATCCCTTCTGTAATACACTAATCTAAAGCCTGAATTCAAGAACAAAATTAGCTTGGAAGAAATTTCTGACTAAAAGGAACCCAAAAAATCCAATGTGCTGCTAATATGAAAAATGAGAAATGCATCACACACTAATCAGGTGATCCATCAAGATAACCACACATGCCGATGATGCATCTTCCCATTTGTCTGATAACTTTCCGGGAATATCCGGCACCTCGTCACCTACCCCAATCTTCATGAACAACACGCCAATGTCGGACTCGCTCCTGCTCGCCGTTGTACACCACTTTCGGTGATCGCTAAGGGCCACCAATCGCCCAACCATGTCCGTTCTCTATCGTTCGGCCCATCCACGGCCGACGTCGGAGCAGTCCTGCCACTAGGCATCCATGGACGCTACCGAAAAACCACCACTCCTGTCGCACCCCGTGGGCCACCGACGCCCACCAATCGGCCAACCATGATGCGGCCTCCATCGATCAGCCCAACCACGGCCGCCGTCGCCCGAGAATCGCCACCAGGAGCGTCCATCCGCTCCGCCGTGCCTCTGGCCATCGCTACAGCCCAGTACCGCCGGCTACCCACAACTCGCAAACCCCCGCCATCAGACGTCCAACCCCCACAAATTGCAATTGCACAACCACAACTACGGGGGAAGGGAGATGCAGAGAAGGGAGAAGAGCAGTTACATTACGTGAAGCGTCGCGTCTCTGTAGTAACAAAAGAAGATTTGTGGAGAGTAGGAAGTGTCATTTTACACTTTTGTCCTGGAAATGGATACGTGTCATTTCTTGAATGAATTTTATTGTAACACGGTGTTACACAAAAAATAAAAAATATGTTCTCTCAATAAGTAGTGTATATATATAGACAACTCAGTGTGGCACGCGCGATGCTTGTGTAAAAATAAAATTGATAATATTAATTTTGTTAAAAAAATCAAACATCACGTATAAGTTTTTATTGTCACATTCAGTAAAATGAATCTTAATTTGCAAAAAAATAAGTTAGTCATACCTGTGCAAAATTAGTTAGTAAATATTATCATCATATGAAACTTATATTTAATTTTAACTATAGTTTTTAATGAATTTAAAATTGTTAAATCAAATATGTACAAAGATAAAGTTAGCAATATGATTTTTTTATATCAAATTTGAGCTTTATAATTTATTTTAAGTATATTTTTTTAGTAAAGTATATTTTTTTTAGTAAAACTTAAATTATGAAAGCTAAACATGTCTTTATAGGTAGTTATTTATCATTTAAGATTGACCGATTTCCAAATTAAAAAAGATTCCATATTTTTTCATGTTTATCCTTTTTACTCTTCCCTCCCTCTCTCTTTCTCTCTATTGGGGGTAGAATGAAAAACTCATAAAATATGACTCATATCCTAAAGAAGCATGCAAGTCAAATACGATCAATTAATTAGGGACGGAAGGAGTATACAAATGTCTTTAGTCCTTGGGTTTAGACTTCTTATTTCATCTTCTCTACTTCTCTCACTTCCATGCCCCTCTTTATCTCTCAAGTATCTCGCAGATCCACCAAAGTGATGACCACCTTACTTCACATCATGTCCACTCAACGACGTCACGTCGTTCTCTTACTCATTTGCTAACAAATTTGTCGCAGCTTCGCCGCTGCTGCCCTTGTCACTCTGTCACTGCAACCACCGCTAGAGAAAGTGACTGACATCAGATGAACAACTGTCACCCCATTATCGACTGTAAAGCGACCACCGACTCATGGACGTGACCAGATTTACGATGACTATCGCTCAAGAATCAAGGTTAGGTGTTCTATGACAGTCGCTCAAGAGTCAAGGTCAGGCGTTCGCATAAAAGATAAGACAATCATGATTTTCGGTGATTTCACTGTCACTCTTGTTTTTTAGAAGCCCTGATCTCGAAAAAACTATTTCTTTATTTTGTTAACTCATTCAATTATTTTACTCAATATATAGAACGTATTTTACTACTTTGGAGGAATGTAGGAAATTAATTTTGAGTTAAATTTTTTTGCAATTTTAAAGATTCATGTGCTTATTTGGTGGAACTTTTAGGTGATTCCAAATTTGAGGTGATTCTTGTGTTCTCGATGGAGGTATAGACATTAGAAAGTGATGATTGCAATGCGGTAGTAAAATTAAAGAAGAAAAAAGATTTTAGAAGCATGGCCAAATGAATATTTGTCATAGAAAGATTTTTTTTTTCCTGAAAAACTGACCTATTTACCCAAGTGGTTACCTGAACCGTATGCGCAGGGTAAAGATATAGGAAAAGGTTTTCCAAAAAAAAAAATGGATAATTTTTACCCGTACTCATTTTACCTGTACCCGACTGGTAATACCCGAAGGTCGGCGAGTTGACCCGTTTGCCAAGCCTAATCTATTCTCTTCATTTCCTCCTTTCCTTTCACTTTCACTCCAAACTCGCAAACAACTCGTTCTTTCACAAAACCATTCTCCTTTTGGGATTTTAACATTAAAGCACATGGCTGAGTGGATAATTAGCGGTATTCATGTTTCTCAATGTGTTTGCAGTGATGGACAATTTTATTTATAGACACAATGTGCTGGATTTGCTACTAGCACAACAAGCGGGTCCATGAGGTCTTTTATTTTTTTATGCCCAAGTATTAAATTTTAGGAGAAAGATAATGGATGGTCCAGGAACAATGGTTCCGACTATCTAGAATAGTTAAATGTATCATACAATAACTTCATGCATTCATTGGTCCCCCTTTTATCACATCAAACCCCTTCATCAAACGAGCATAAATGGTTACAACCAATGATCCAAGATTATACAATATTTGCTCACTTCTAATCAAATCTATACACATGAGGCTTTGCATGCTGAAATTAGGCATTGTGTCTTCGCTTGTGTGATGCATCTTGGAATCGAATTTGATGAAATATTTATATGTTTTATCTTGGGAATCTATCTTTATCATGCGAAAAATAAGTTTATTGCACTTCTTTGTCTTCCACCACGTATTCTTATCAAGTTCGTAAGCCGAAGAGATGAATCCTCACACCAATCTCATATTGATAATCTGACTGCTTATTTTGAGTGTCATGCCCATAATTATTAAAGGCGCAGACGCACCGAAGGCGCAAAGGGTCCCTGAAGCTTAGGCGCAAGGTGAAGGGGCGCGCCTTTTCGAAGTGTAGTTCAAAATAAAAATAATTAGATATTAGTACACTAAACCAATAAAATCACGTAAAAAAATTCAGAACATGACAATTTAACAAATTTTCAACACTAGAGAAAAGTTTTGAATCTAATGAGAAGTAGTTAATCCTAAGTGAACATGAAAACGTCATCCTCATCATTAGTGGGGGTTAAGGCAATACTGCTTTCTTCAAAAGGCAATCATAAGCTCCGACTCTGGTATAGTTCTCCTTAATTTGATCTTCTTTGTCTGCAAGGTGAAATGAATGAGTAGATTTACTTCAAAAAGAGTAAAACTGGTGACGGAGTGCTAGCACAATGAACAACAATAAGAGAATCGGTTGATTAGGAATTTGGGGCCTTAGTTTTTTTTTGTGATTAAGTTATTGATTTATTATATAATGAAACAAATGATCAAAGACAATGAACGGTTGAGATAAAGCCACGATGCAAAAATTAAAGACTAAGATTTTTGGGTTATGTTTTTTCGTGGCTTGTCCACCATCGCCTTGCATCTTGCTCCTGGGCGGCTAGGCGTGCAAGCCACGTGCCTTTTTGATGGGCTGTGCCTAGCCCTAGGCGAGGGGCACTCCCTACGCCTTGTGCCTAGGCGCGCCTTTGATGACACTGCTCGTGCCAAATACATTCCCACGTCTCTCAACAATTGCGCTAACCTTCTTGCTAAGTAATGGATGGGAGGCTCCTAAGAGTTTGTTGTTCTTTTTTCTCCCATAGATGAAGTAATTGCAACACTAAATGGAGTAGAAAGGGATTTCCCCTTCCAAAAGGACCAAAAAATAGAATTGCATAGTAAAATTTGCACTAAATAAATATGGTTGGTTGCTTTCCATGCTAAAAGATAGTTAAGTGCGACATCAAAAGTGCCATTAAGCAAATAGTGAAACACAAATTTTATTTGGTCGCTAAAAGACAAGTATTCTCTCTCTGGCAATTGGCATGTCCTGTCAATTTTAAACTGTAATAAACCTTTTGTACCTGAAGTACCCTTTTAAGCTTTCTTTCTAACGTCTTCTCATTCAACCCCCCCTCTCTCTTTCTCTCATTTCTCTCTCTCTCTCTAGACAGCTGACTTCTCCATCTATTACTATTAGAGATCCGTCAGATTCCGGCCACTTTTAGCCGCCGGACCTGAATAAGAGTAAACCCCTCGCTGTTTCCGCCTTTTCCCCAATTCACAATCACGCCATGAATCCTGAGTAGTAAGTCCCGTTCAATAACTCCTTCTTTTACCCCCTTAGTTCTTTTCTGGATCTCCCTTTTTTGGTCATGCAATTAGGTTTTCCTATTATTTCGGGCTTACCTGTTTGCTCTTCTGCTTTTATTTACTTTTATATGACTCTCTCTGATTTTGATGCGAATTTTGATTCTTGATCAGCTGTGTGATGTGAACCCTTGATTTGGATGCTTTGATAATGGATCCTTTTGCTGTGTTTGATTCGATTTCGACTGGCTTATTGAGGAATAAGATATCAATTGCATGGATTTGAATTTTGAACATATCGCCAAGAGTTTCAATTTTGTCGGTGACACAATTTTTGGCGGTAATTGAGGCATGAAAAAGAATAGAAGTTAGTAAGTTGTGGATTCACACTTTCCTAACGCTAATACCGGAAGTTTACACCTTGGTTTCGGTAAAAAGGGCTCCAGAGAAAGTTTAAATCGCTTTTAACTAACTTCTTAGGCTTAAGTTGCAAATATTTGCTTAGTTTTCGAGGTTCAAAATATTTATAGAGGTGCAAAATCAATAAACTTGGGGTGTTTAGGTTGGGTAAGTTTAAATCTACACCCTGTTATACTTGTTTGCTCTTCAGTTGAAACTAGTAAGTGTAGTAGTAACCAATTTGAAACTTTTGGCTAAATTTGGGTGTGGACAAGCATAAAAGAATGTGGATTTAGTCACTTCCGTAAGGTTTTGGAATACATGCTGTAAACAACATGAATTGCTATTGCTGTAAATGATGTTATTCGTGAAAACAACAGCTCTAAACAGAAGGTTCCCATTTTTTTTATGTTTACATTCATGAAGTGCTATTGCCTTTTTATTTTGTGCTTTTGGGTTGGATGTCTTCTTAAGAAGCATGTCTTATGTTTTGCAACCCAAGTGATGCTTATGTGTTATGCTCTCTTGTGATCTCTTTTGCAGCGATTATCTGTTCAAGCTTTTGCTTATTGGAGATTCTGGTGTAGGAAAATCATGTCTCCTTCTGAGATTTGCTGTAAGTTCTTAGGATCCTTCACAATGTAATATTTCGGGAGAAGATATTTGGTTATCAAATTTAGTTGGGCGTGTTCCTCATTGGCTATGTGTTTTGTGGTAAAGTGCCAATATTTTCCTATGGATAAATGTTGAGGGCCCATTCGAGATTGATTCTAAAAGCAGTTTTTAGATTAAAACATAAACAATTTTCAAAAACTGTTTCAATAAATTTGGGCAGAGATAGTAATTGTTCGGCATAAGTTTTGAAAACTCTTGTTGAAAACGGTAAATAATGTTTTGAGTGAAAATTGTTGAAAACAGTTTAATGGGAGAAAATGACCAACAAGGGCATCAAAAAGATAATTTTGTTATTAAACAACACATGCAAGATTCTTTATTTTTGTAAGCTAACTTTATGTTATGGTTAATTCTCTTCCATTTTGTATCGTCGTATCCCTATAATAGATATTTAAAAGAATGATTAGGAATGGCAATCGAGCGGTTCGGATGTGGATCTTTTAAGATCCATACCTGCTCCGGTGCCCAAGTACGGGACTCTGACACGCCTCGACATCGGGTCAAGGGATGGGAATATCATCCCCGACCTGACAGACTAAAAAAAATCCCGACCTCGCCCCGCCCGGCCCCATCCCAAGATCTGATCTCTGTAAACCATGCAATAGGTGGTAACAACCTTTACTCCCTGTACACCACCCTCAAACAGTCAAACCCCATTGCTACCCAACCACCCTTCAACCCCACCAAAAAGCTCAAATACAAACCACCCAAATAGCTCCCTTTCCTCCGTTCTCTTTCCCAAAAAGCTCAAAACAACCATCCATGGCCACCAAAAATAGAAAGAACTCCTTGGCAACTTTTAACACAGTATATGAGAACAAGGTTCATACTATGGAGATTGTGTTGGTAGGGCTTTTGTCCACCCTTTATACTATGGAGATGGACTGCTATAATTGCACAGATTTGGCGTTAGGCTAAAAACTAAATATAAAACATATACGGTGCGGTTAGACTAAATACCAAACTTGACCCGCACCCGGTGTGGGTTTAAATTTTGAATACCATACCTGCCGCATAACCCGGTCAAAGTAAAAAAAGGCCCGCTCCTATAGGATCGGGGCGGGTCAGATATCCACCAGTTGCGGATCAAATTGTCATCCCTCCGAATGATTAGTGAAAAAAACTCAACTCAGCAACAATTAAGATTGAAAGAAGTGTAAGAGCCAACATAATAATGTGCATGCATAGCTTCTCTCTTCCCCTTCCTTCTTTCTGGAGGCATGCATCAGAAATTAGTAAGACCTTAAATGAGTGGTCTTAATAGGGCATTCAATATCCTTTTGTGAACAATGTGAGGGTAACCTAGTATTTTTCTTGGTCAGGCTTGTTTTCCAAAATTGTTAAAAAGTAGAAACACCACTTTTGGTGTTTCTGGTTTTAAACATTTTTCCTGTTTTCAACGGAGTGTTTTAATCACTTCCCTTTTGCGAAACACTCAACAAACCTGTTTTAAATTGTTTAAAACAGGTTTGACCACTCTAAAAACAATCCCAAACACCCTATGACAATTTTTTTATAATTTCTTTCTTCTTGAATGGAAAGGAAAACAAGTTTTGCTGCTGTATTTTCAGTAAAGAGATAGGTTACCTCCTCGTATAAGCACAATGGGAGTTCATTATTGTTATCGAGTTTCATTGATGTCAGATTGTTTGTAAAATGTCTGAATGTACATCTAGATGTTGGACATTAAGGGCAACTATTCAGATTCGTTAATTATCTCCTTGGCCATTTGCTTTTAGCTACTGTCCGAGGGTTAGCGTGGTAAACCTGATTTACTTATTCCAATCTCCTTTTTTTCTTCTAGGATACACGATTCTGTTTCATGAGAGCCCTTAGATGTCTCTTCACATTATTTTTTCTCCATTCCCGTTTTCATGCTTTTTTCCCCCTGATATGCTATACAGAATCTTTTTAGACCCTAGTCAACTTTAAACCTTGGCATTTTGAAGTATATTTCTGTTGTTCTAACACTTTCCATCTATTATATTGCCTAACAATTCCCATTGGACCTCTTGTATATAAGGGAAGTATGCAGGCGTGTTATGAACTCGCCTCCATTCTTGTAGTCATCAAATATAGGGCTCTAATTTTTTTACTTTTGTCCATGTGTTTTCAATCAGAAGAGTTTTAAAATTTTCAGTTATGCTTAGTATCTTTGGAGCCAATTTGGGTCATTGGAGCATGAACGTGAGGGAGGGAGGCGCCTGCTAAATATAGTAAATAGTACAGCGCTATTTTGCACTCCACATTTGTATTATTGCACAACACAGGACTTTTAAGTGGCGTGTTTAATGTGGATGTATGGATGTGCATAAATTCACCCACCGAGTATAGTAAATAGGGCAGTGCTTATTGCACTCCACTTTTGAATTATTGCACGCCACAAGACTCTTTAGTGGCGAGTTTAATGTCACTAGAGGGCATATATAATCTCATTAAAACTGTTTTGGAGTGCAATAGTTCAAAAGTGGAGTGCTAATATCATTTCCCTGGTCAATAGGATTTGCATTTTGAAGTAGCAGTATAGCAGTATAAAGTTAAGTTCCATGATGTTATTGTAACTTTGGAGCCAATTTTGGTCATTGGAGCCTGGAGCAGCTCGGTTCTGGAAAGGGCTTGGAGCAAGACACACACACACACACACACACACATCGACACACACAGAGTGAGGCTCGCACAACTTTTCAACCAGTTATAGAAAATATATTGAGTGTCAATATCTACGCGCACAGGTTTTCATCAATTGGGTGCTATGTCGCATGTTAGAACCATGGGAATCAGCCTCCCCAAAATTGGGTGCAAACTAGCACATTACTCTATTTAAAGTAGTTATTGCATGAAGAGGAATTTTATGCAAATTTAGAGGGGCTTGGCGCGTTGGTAATTGCAAGTGTGTGTTGGTGAGACGTGTCTATGGGCCACTTGCTTAATGCAATTAAAGTTGGATGTTTTGTATTTTCTCGTTTTGCCCCACCACGTCATATGGTTATCGGTATTGGCCTATATGTGTCGATATTGATTCCTGAAAAGAATCAGTTCTTTGCTAATGCGTATCCTCGTGATTTTGTATTTTCTTCCACGTGTGACTCCTTGGAGTAGGTGATATTGTTGCACTGCAATTACGATTTCCCGTAGAATTACATATGGCTGGTGAAGTACGGTGTACAAAGAGACGAGGGTTCTTTTAAGTTAGAAATGCTAATGTCCCTCTGTATGCGCAGAGGTACATCCTATGCCATCTCATGTGCCTCAATCGTCTGATGTTTGAATACTAGTTCAGACTAGGTTATGTACTGCACTTGATTGTCTCTTTTGCGCTAAATGTAGTTCTAGTCTCCCCTTATATTGGGGTAATGTACTGAAATCCTTTTCCTCTTTTGTGTGGAGTGCAGTTCTAGTTTCACTTTATATTCTAGGGCTTAGATTACCTCAATGATTAAGACTTTTGAGGTAAGAAAAGGTGACTTTTGTGTGAAATCCTGCCTCTGGCTTCACACCAATGGGAATTTGCAATTGTACTCATGCTAGCATGCCTGAAAACTTTTGTTTTTTTTTTTTTTTCTCTCATAGATTTAATCATCAGCGGTGAGATATATATATAGAAGAAAAATGTTGGCACGTTTCTAACTGCACGTCTTGATGATTTTAGGGATTAAACTCTGGTGCATTAGCTGCTTTCTATGTGTGTTTAATACATGTCAAACCTGACATATTTCCTTGGTTGAATCATTACAGGACGATTCATACTTGGAGAGTTACATAAGCACCATTGGAGTTGACTTTGTACGTAAATAATCTATCCATTGAGCACTTAGATTGATGGTTCGTAATATACTTAATTTTTCCTCTCCAATGTTATCAGAAAATACGCACTGTGGAGCAAGATGGGAAGACTATTAAGCTTCAAATTGTAAGATTTTACTTGTTCTATGAGTTGGTTTGATAATTGGTTTGCTTATGATCTGTGTGGGGTATAGATGGACCTCCTCAGGGTGGGAAACTGGCCGATCTTGTCTCCTTTTGAGTACTAAAATTCTACCTGGGTTTTTTTGTGTTTTATTATTTACAGTGGGATACTGCTGGACAAGAACGTTTTAGGACAATAACTAGCAGCTACTACCGTGGGGCACATGGTATTATTGTGAGTGATCAATTCTCTCTTTTGCCTTGAAACATTCGCCATTAACATTGGCTAATTGGTTTCCTCTCCTGTTTCTTTACTCCATTCCTAATCACCAATGGTGTGGTATGTTTTGATATAGGTGGTTTATGATGTGACTGACCAAGAGAGCTTCAATAATGTCAAGCAGTGGCTTAGTGAAATTGATCGTTATGCAAGTGAGAATGTCAACAAACTTCTGGTTGGGAACAAGTGTGATCTCACTGCAAATAAAGTTGTGTCGTATGAAACAGGAAAGGTAAGACTTCCTCCCTCTCCCCCACGCGTATTTCTTGTTACATCTTTTGATTGAGAAGTTAATCGTTGGCTTATTTGATCACTTTATTCTCCTGCAGGCATTTGCTGATGAGATTGGCATACCGTTCATGGAAGCCAGTGCAAAAGATGCTACTAATGTGGAGCAGGCTTTCATGGCCATGACTGCATCAATCAAAGATAGGTAGGTACCAAATACATAATTGTTTTTCTCGTTCGCTTTAAGATGATATGTCTAATTAGCCTTGTAATTGCGCTTGTCTCCATTTAAGGTGGATGTCCTTAAACATGCCAACCTCTCATCTATCGTGGACAACTCCATAGTTATTTTGTGTCCAACTAGGAATACTTTTCTACATCAATTGCTGCTTCATGCTCTTTTTATGTTGCTAAAATGCAGGATGGCAAGCCAGCCGGCCATGAACAATACCAAGCCTCCAACAGTGAATATCCGCGGGCAGCCTGTTGCGCAGAGTAGTGGCTGCTGCTCTTCTTAAGCAAAAGGAGCGCCGGTTACCTATACCTGTATTGTTTAGTCTCATGGCTCCCCCCATTGGCATGTAAAAGTATCGTCTCTGTTACTGACAGCTTTGGTTAAAATTTGTTTCTTTTAGTCGTTTGAAATAGAACCCATTCTTTCTAATATATTTGATTGTGAAGACGGATGTACAAATCATGAATGTCAGTCAATGCCTACTATTGTTGGTTCCATTTGTTTGGTTACATTTCTGGTTACCTTCGCAAAGTTAATTTTGCTGCAGAGATAGCCACCAGGTCTGAAATAACACTCCCAACTATCAGCCGACTGTTTGTCAGCTCATACTGAAATGTTCTTCGGTTCCTCTGATGCTTTTTTTTGTCTATTTGGTAGAAAAGGGGAAATATGTCCACAAGTTAAGACAAAAACACTAAAAGCAGACGGAGACCCAACCTCGAATCAAGAATTTCCCTTTAAATCGCTGGATAATCTTCTCTATGTTGCACAATGACAGCAAGAAATATATTTAATAGGGATTATAACATTTTTGTACCCGAACTCCCTTTTTTTTTCTTGTTGTTGGAATTATGAGAAATATATACCATTTTTTTTTTTTGGAATTATGAGAAATATATACCATTAAAATTAAGCGAAGCTAACATTCCTAAACTTCAGGTATTACAAAGCTAAGCAAGACTAATAAATCACTAAAAACACGAATGACAATTACAAAGCTAAGCAAGACTAATAAATCACTAAAAACACGAATGACAATCCCAATCCCATCCGACGAATCCGATAGGTAGCACCAAATAAAGAAAAAAAAGACAGACTTTTTTATTTTATTTTATAATATTTATCTGTTTTTTTCCCCTCCCTTTTCCTGTAATATACAAATAGAGAAGAACCCAAAAGAAAACAACCTGACCTCATGACCAGACATCTGTCCCTCGCGTCAAATCATCTGCTGGACAATATTGGACCCTTGTCCACGCCAAAACCGGAGCCCGAGGCCAAGCCACCCGTCACTCCACTTCGCCGTCAGCCGGGAAAACCAACTACCGCCGTCATCAACCACCACCAGAAATCACAGTCGTCCACCATCAGCAGTCGCATGAACCAACTGGAAAAAACAACCACTATGAAGACTTCACCAGAGTTCCACCACCGCACAAACCAACGCCCTCTCCATCGACCGACATCCAACAATGCAGAGCAGCCACCAACACCAAAAACACGAGCAACCAACCTTTCTGAAAGAAAGAGGGGGAGGGTGATCTACTAGGGGGAAGGGGAAGACAAACCTAGTAGGAAAATAACCCTACCTAACACACTCTCCGACCTTCTCCTACCCATGGCACCACCCCCAAACAACAGCAATTTTCGGCAGCAAAACATACCACCAACCCAAGATTCACCATCCCGGCCCATCTGCACATACCACGATCCTGAGCCCGTCGAGCAAACACCACACCTCAGGCAATAGATCTGGCGTGACAAGACCAGATCCGGCAACCCTTCATCGCGAGACGCCTATCACAAGGAGAATCAACCCACACAAAACGCAACATGAAATTGGAACAAGAAAGAGCAATCCTAGGCTACCACGCCACCACACACCGGAGGAATCCAGTGGTGGTGACGGAGGACGGAGGACGGAGGAATGAGACTGTTAGGGTTTTTTTTTTCCGGAAAGAGGGGTTCTTTTTCTCTCTCTATATATGCAGCTTGATTGCTTAATTTATTGTCCCGAACTCCTAATCTCTTCGAAATTATCCTTCTATTAGGCTCTGTCACCATTAGTTCATCTATATGTTTTTCAGTTAAATTAAGAACTAGATTAGTTGTTTTTTTTTACTTTTAAGGTAAAAATAGCACATGCTATGCACGACATTCCCCAAATTAGTGTTTGGTTTGGTCCAACCCCCACTGCCTCCGACAACACCATCGTCCACCTCTAAAACGTTTCAAGTGCCTCGTAATGCCACCATCCACCACTGTTGCACACTCCTTCCACCCAACAAACTCATCACTTCCTCGATACCTATCACTCCCTTCTCCCTCCCAACCATCACCGTCCACACCACCACCCATCACAAACCCAGCACTGCCTCCACAAATATCACAACCCTTCTCCCTCCCAACCATCACCATCAACACCACCACTAATCACAAACCCCACTCGCAGCCCCATCACCATCAAAACCCAGCATAGCCACCACCCCCAACAAATCACCATCGTGCCACCACCACTAAAACCACCCATTGCTACCATTTGCCAAACCCAAAACCATTGATCTTCACCAATCTCCTCCAAAACCGCCACCACGGACAACGATCTCCTTCCATTTGATATCCTTCTTTGGCTTCTTCACCGCCAACTTCAGCGCAGCCGTCCATTTTTCCTAAGCTTGTTTATTGGCAGTGGTGGAGGCCTTAGGCCAGGGGCAGAACCAAGAATTTTTTTCAGGGGGTGCAAAAATTAAATCGTATTCACCAAAAAATAAAAATTAATAAAATAATATTAAAATTTTTCTATATAATCGCTGAAACCAAACTAAAATTAAATTAACCATACATATATTCTAAACTTCTATATAATTACTGAAGAAATTAAAATATATAATCATCTAAGTACGCCTAGCAAACATGAGATTCTAACAACAACTACTTGTCAACAACCTCATCATCATTTGTCTGTCACTCTCGGTGCAATCAAGTTGTACATTATGCATCAGTTATTGTACATTAGAGTGCGTAATTAACCACTTAAATTGATAACTCAACTAGCAAGCTAGATAATCAGCACATAACGCAACTTCAAATTAAATTTCCAACTAAACATTGCGCAAGATTCAAGTAAGACGTTAAGGTCACGTTTTAGATACAAACGGGAAAGGGAAACATAGATAAAATCATGAGAAGTTTGTACCTCCCCTCCATAAGCAATTTTTCAAAATGTCAAGCAAAACCACCTCCATATATAAGCAATTTTTTCAAAAGTTCAAGCCCCCCCTTGTCACCATGTAGGTCCGCCCCTGCATCCTCCCTCGTGCATGCGTGTTTTCACGTGAACTAATTTTGCGTCATTGAATGCAATCCTTCCTACGGGACCATAGATATTGTTTCAAGTACTTTGTCCATTGCATGAACCTGAGGACTCAGGTTCATGTGGTCAGGGACGGAACCAGGAATTGTTTTTAGGGGGTGCAAAAATTATATCGAATTCACCAATTTTTTTTTTAAGTAAAATAATATTAAAAAGTTTTCTATATAATCGCTGAAACCAAACTAAAATTAAATTAACCAAACATATATTCTAAACCTCTATATAATCACTGAAATTAAACTAAAATTAACATATATAATCACCGAAATTAAAATATATAATCATCTAAGTACGCCCAGCAAACCTGCGATTCTAACAATTACTTGTCCACAACCTCATCATCCTTTATCTGTCACTCTCGGTGCAATCAAGTTGTACATTATGCATCTGTTATTGTACATTAGAGTGTGTAATTAACCACTTAAATTGATAACTCAACTAGCAAGCTAGATAATCAGCACATAACGCAACTTCAAATTAAATTTCCAACTAAACATTGCGCAAGATTCAAGTAAGACGCTAAGGTCACGTTTTAGATACAAACGGGAAAGGAAAACATAGATAAAATCATGAGAAGTTTGTACCTCCCCTCCATAAGTAATTTGGGGCTTCAGCCCCCCCCCCCCCCCCCCCCCCTTGTCACCATGTAGGTCCGCCCCTGCATCCTCCCTCGTGCATGCGTGTTTTCACGTGAACTAATTTTGCGTCATTGAATGCAATCCTTCCTACGGGACCATAGATATTGTTTCAAGTACTTTGTCCATTGCATGAACCTGAGGACTCAGGTTCATGTGGTCAGGGGCGGAACTAGGAATTTTTTTCAGGGGGTGCAAAAATTATATCGAATTCACCAAATTTTTTTTTAAGTAAAATAATATTAAAAAGTTTTCTATATAATCGCTGAAACCAAACTAAAATTAAATTAATCAAACATATATTCTAAACCTCTATATAATCACTGAAATTAAACTAAAATTAACATATATAATCACCGAAATTAAAATATATAATCATCTAAGTACGCCCAGCAAACCTGCGATTCTAACAACAATTACTTGTCCACAACCTCATCATCCTTTATCTGTCACTCTCGGTGCAATCAAGTTGTACATTATGCATCAGTTATTGTACATTAGAGTGCGTAATTAACCACTTAAATTGATAACCCAACTAGCAAGCTAGATAATCAGCACATAACGCAACTTCAAATCAAATTCCCAACTAAACATTGCGCAAGATTCAAGTAAGACGCTAAGGTCACGTTTTAGATACAAACGGGAAAGGAAAACATAGATAAAATCATGAGAAGTTTGTACCTCCCCTCCATAAGAAATTTTTCAAAATTTCAGCAGAACCACCTCCATAAGCAATTTTTCAAAAGTTCAGGGGGGTTTCAGCCCCCCCTGTCACCATGTAGGTCCGCCCCTGTTTAAGGCAGCTGTGAGTTGTGGTGCGCGTGGCTCTGATGGTGTGTGCGGCTTTGTTGGTGTGTGCGGCTCTGTTGACTGGAGGTGAAGAAAAAAGAAGAGGAAGTAGAGCATATTATTTTATTGACCAAACTACCCTATAACAGAAACTATGAACAGAGGGACTAAAATGATGAGTGGGCATAGCACAACAATTAGTTTCAAGAAATTAGGAGTTCCCCTCGAAGCACCCTCCTTGGGAGAGCGTAGGATCCTCCTACACATCACTTCGGCTTTAATAAAAAAAAAATGTCGCTAAATAAATTTTAACAACAAAAGATTATCACTATAAATTTTAGCAACAACGTAAGACACATTTAGTGGCTATCATTTGTTATAAAAGTTGTTACGCCAGAGATTCTAGAGATCCACATCCCATTAGGAGTAAGGAATTTCCCTAAAGTAATTTTTTTTTGTCATCTCCCTAAGTAATAAGTCTCTCCTCTTCGTAGCCTTCGGACCATTACGTTACTTTTGTCCAGTTATCATTTATTTTTTTCAATGAATTTGGACACTTCTTTACCACTAATGACTCATATGGGTAAAATAATAGAAGAAAAATAATATAAGATTATGTAAAATAGTAGTTTCATGTATCCTCAATTATGCCTAACGTTCCTAATCTTACCTGATATACCTTCTCAAGCATTATCCCACCTGTTTCAATAGTCCGCCTCAAACTTATGACGCTTTGGTTAAGAGCTTCATGATTTTCATGTTAATTGATGACGAATTATTATTGTTGTGAGCCACCACCTAAGAAGAATTGATCGAGCCTTTAATTGATAACGAATGAAAATGTTATTTAAGACCAGTGAATAATGGAACTACGACTTGAAAAAAGAAGAAAGATATTAATTGTAATACACCAATTCTACGGTGAACTGACACATACCAATCTAACTTATCCTTAATTAGAAATAACATATTGAGTGCAACAACTTCTTGAACTCTATGAAGTGTAGTTGCAAGATTTCAGAGAACGGTATCCAGGCAATTGGGACTCGCGGGAGGTCGTAACAAGAAATTGTTATTTTGGTGAACAAGATTTCGAACAAGGAAAATTCACGACAAAGAAAAGAAAAAATATCCCTGAACCCCTTGAGGTTAGGGTGTGGCAAACCGCCTTCGGAAAATTTCTAGACCCGAGAAGGTCTAGAAAATATTGAGTTGCGATCTTATTTTAGCATTAACGTTGATAAAGGAAAAATGAGAGAGAACCTTTTTATGACCCTAAATTTGCCAACTTAGGCATCTAATCATAAGAAATCAGAAATAATGGGTCCAAGACCAAATTATAGAACGAGAATGGTGTTAGGCGCTCGTTATATCGTAACGGTCTCTACATTGATAAAGGCAAAATGAGAAAAAAAAAACATTATTAGTGATTTTAATCGATATCCAAATGAGAATATGTGATGAAATATGCATAAAACAAAACCAAAATGAATCCTAAGTTCGGTTTGAACCCAACATCGGGGGTCAAGTGGCCTATGTACCCAGTCGGACTAATTGAGATCAAAACCACGTAGCCGAGTCTATTTAGAGTGCTATTTGATTCACACTTCTAGCTGTCTTAAAATTTTAACTAAAATAGAGTCTTAATTTCAATAGAATTATAATACTATTAGACTTTTATTCCTATAATATCTCGAACTTCAGGAGCTATTTAAGATAATCATCCGTGGCCCAAAAAATAAACGGGCGATAATTTTGAGCAGTGCTCGAATATTAGTAGCATATGGAAGCTTAAAATGAATTTGGGATAAAAATGTAATTTTGAAAACTTTTGGGGTCATTTTGTAATTCTGAAAAACTTTGGGGGCATAATGTAAATCAATGTTTTTAGTGGTGAAAAATAATAAAATGAGTGAGAGTACATATTTTAGTGATATCTAGTCAAATTAATGGAGATTAGAATTAATTTGGGGCCTAAATGTAATTACACAAAGTTTGGGGGCTAAATTGCAATTTTTTAAAATTATGCATTATGAGTCAAAACTTTAGAGAAAATGATTCTAAAGATGCCACCTCCTACATGGTTGCATGATGACTAAGGAAACTTCATTATAAACTAATGGATGGGATAAAATTGAAACAAAGAATATAAAAAGGGAATTCCAGGGAGGGAAATGCAAATAAGGAAAGAGCAAAAAGAAAATAAACAAAAGGGAAATGGTAAGAGAAGAACAAGAACAGAGGGAAGCAGGGGACTCGCGGGGGAAGAAGAATAGGGAAAAGAGAGAGAGAAAGGGAGAGAAATTGGAGGGAAGTTAATGGTTTTCTCAAACGGGTAATCTGTTTTCCCGTTTGGCGATTTTTGGTGTGTTAAAATTGTGGATGTGTGTGTAAATTCGGTGCAAAGTGGGTGTGTTCACAGCCGTGAACACGGCTGTGTGTTGCGTGTATGTGTGGGTGGATATATAGGTGTCTCAGTGTATGTGATGTGTAATTGTCTGCTAGATAGGGTTGGGCAGTGATTGGGTACGTTTTTCAATGTGTGTTTGTATGTGTATGTGTTGTTGTTGTGTGTGTGTGAGTGAGAGAGAGAGAGAGTGACACTATGGATGGATGTTTCGTGTGTGTGTGTGTGTGTGTTTAACTGTGTTTAGGAGCGAATTGAGTGGGAAATAGAGTTTGTGTGTGTTACTGAGGGTATGGGAGTGTGCAACAATGTGTGTTTGTGATGCATGAAGTGTGACAGTGTGTGTGTGTTCTTGAGTGTGCGTGTAATATCACGAACTTTGGGAGCTGTTTAAAATAACCATCCGGGCTCCGAAAAACAAACGGGCGATAAATTTAAGTAATGCTCGGGTATTAGTCGTGCATAGGAGCTTAAAAAGATTTTGGGGCAAAAATGTAATTTTTGAAATTTTGGGGGCATTTTTGTAATTTCGGAAAACTTTGGGGGCTAATTGTAAATTAATGTTTCTAGTGATGAAAAATAATCAAATGGGTCGTAGTATATGTTTCAGTGACATTTAATTTAATTAATCAAGATTAGACCAAATTTGGGGCTTTGATGTAATTATACAAAAGTTTGGGGTTATTTCGTAATTTTGGAAACTTGAGGGACTATTTTGCAATTTTATGAAAAAATTTGGAAGCCATTTTTTTAGAATGTGCCACCACCTACTAGCTTCCATGACTAAGCCAAACTAAATAATTTAATATGGGATTTGGATATGTGAGATCTCGGATGAAAGAAAGAAGAAAAAAAAAAGCAAAGAACAGAACAGAGAAAAGAGAAAGAAGAGACGTGAAAAGAAGATAAGAAACAGAAACAGAGGAAGAGAGAAGAGAAACAAGGAGAAGAGGAGAGAAAGAAAGGCAGCAAAAAAAAAAAAAGGAAAAGAGAAACAGGAAGACAAGCTGAAAATCAGCCTTTCAAAGGTAGTGTTACGGCTGTTTTTACACTTTAATTTCTTAGTGTTAAGTTGTAATTTCAGCTGGGTTTTAACTTGGGTTTGAGAGGTGTGTGAGGGTGTAATTAAAGTGTATAAAGTGTGTGTTTAGGCTGTGTGTTTAGGTATGTTAATTTCTGTGTTTTAGAGGTGTGTAGGGGCTGCCATATGGGTGATATTAAGGCTGTGTACGTGCAGTAGGTGTGTGCATGTGTTACTGTGACTGTGTGCAGGGGCGGAGCTACAGTTGTACGAGATGGGGCTATAGCCCCCCTCAGATTTTGAAATATATATATATAGATATAGTATTTTTCCATAATTTTCACACTTTTTTCGGCTCTCTCTCTCTCTGAGCTGACTCTCTCTTCTCACCGACCGGCGACCGACTAAGCTTCACGGCGCGGCCGGCGCCTCACTCCGGCAGCCACGAACCCACGACGGCAACGCGACGGCTTCGGCTCTCTCTCTCTGATCTGACTCTCTCTTCTCACCGAGACACCGACCGACTAAGCTTCACGGCGCGGCCGACGCCTCACTCCGGCAGCCACGAACCCACGACGGCAACGCGACGGCACAGCGACAAACCCACGGGCCACGACTGACGACACGATCTGGGCGACTGGGCTCTCTCGTTTTCTAGATCTACGCCGACGGCGAGTCGGCGACGACCCACTGACCCCGGATCTACGCCGACGGCGAGTCGGCGACGACCCACTGACCCAGGATCTACGCCGACGGCGACTTCGGTCTTCACTCCAACTCTCCAACAGTCCACCGGCGGCCAAGAACTCCGGCGAGCGGCGACTCGGTGACAAGTATGTTCCAACTTCCAAACTTTAATTTCACCTTTCATTGACTTGATCTAGTTGCCATCTCTATAAAATTTGTTTGTTATCTTTTTAGTATCATAGCTGAAATTAGGAATGGATTATGGATAATCTTGAGCATTGAATTGAATCAATTGATTATGGATAATGTTGAGCATTGATTATGGTTAATGTTTAGCATTGATTATGGATAATCTTGCGCATTGATTATGGTTAATGTTTAGCATTGATTATGAATAATCTTGAGATATTGAGATATTGATTATGGTTAATGTTTAGCATTGATTATGGATAATCTTGAGATATTGATTATGATTAATGTTTAGCATTGATTATGGATAATCTTGAGATATTGATTATGCTTAATGTTTAGCATTGATTATGTATAATGTTGAGATATTGAGATATTGATTATGGTTAATGTTTAGCATTGAGATATTGAGATTGATGGAGGATGGGACCCAATTGGATTGAGATATCGAATGTGTGATTTAGTTGAATGGTGGGTTGAAATTAGGTTAACGCAATAATGAAACATGACTGAAAAAATAAAAGAATAAAAAAAAATTGTTGCTATTTTACTAATAAAATAAATTATTAATTTCGATATATATTTAGTACCCCCTGGGATGAAATCCTGGCTCTGCCCCTGACTGTGTGCGTGAGCTTGGGGATGTATATGCGTGTGTATGTGTTGTGTTAGGTGTGTATATAAGTGAAAATGATGTGTGTAAATATGTTTAAGGGTGCGTTAATGTGTGGGTGTGAGTAGGGGATGAGAGTGCGGGAGCTGTGTGCTGGCCGCTGGGGGAAGGGGTAAGGAACTGCTGGGTCTGTGTTGGAGAAGAAGACAGAGAGAGGGAAACCTGGGATTTAAAACTTGAAGTGCCAAGTGTCGCTAAAGATGATCTCGTTTCAGCATTTTCTTTCCCAATTTTTAAAACTTATTTAGACAAAGTGCGAAACAGTAAAACCTATTATTTTTACGAGACCTACAACCTGGAATTTTTGGGAATTTTCTGTGTCCCTGAAGGACTCTAAATTAGGGTATCGATTAAAAAGAATTATCGAATTATTTAGCATAGCTAAGCAATCTATTTTAAGCTTAATTTTTTATCGAAAACTTATTTTACTGATATAATTCATTATCTAAAATTTCGTGCCATTTCAAGGCCAATAGGTATTTTTAGCGAAACCGGCTTCTGAGCGCTCGGCTCGGACACCGGTTTGGAATTTTTGGGCGAAAATTCTCTAAAATAGTTTTTAGCCCAAGAATGACTTCAGGATGTTTAAAAGAGAATTTTAAGATGTTTTGGGATTTTTTCGGTGCCTGAAACCCCCTGGGGTATTTTGCCACCCCCGGAGGGGTATTTTGGTAATTTTACCTATAAATGGTATTTTTGAGTAAATTCACATATGTTTAGGTTACGTTAGTGATTTTACTTACCGAAAGATTGTTTTGGTAATTTAAAGAACAAGAGGGGTAGTTTCGTAATTTTACATAAGCCTATGGATATTTTGGTAATTTCATTCACTTGAGAGAAATTTAACAGTCAGGCATGATTGAGCGTCGGGATTTAACACCCGTATGATTGATTGTTTAGGTTTCGATAGATAAGAGTTAGGACCGACTTTTGAGCAAGTAGCAGAACCGGTTTTCAAGTCAGGTAAGCTTAAAAGTGTATACGTGAATTTACCAAATGGAAGTTTAAAAGTATTTGTCATACTTTTGCTTTGTGAAATTGGTTGATGAGAAATGAAATTAAAATGGCTATGGTATGTGCTGTGTTGTTTTGAGAACTCTGTGTGAATCGTGATACGATATTGAGATGTTAATATTGGTTGTTGTGCCCCATATCCACGGGAGAAAGTGGATTTTGGGTCCTGGTCAACGGGACCATACGTTGACGCACAATACTGTTGCATCGTGGTTCGCCCCTTCGTCCACAATATTATTTATCCCGGGTGGAGGAGGGATTTTGGTTCCTAGTCAGTGGGACCAAACGCTAACCGCAGCATACCGTGAAAAAGCGAGTTGGGGTTTCATTCGATGTTAAATACCATTGTGGAATCGTTATACAATCGTTTTGTAAGATTTTCCTGTAAGCATGATTTGCTTATTAAAGTATATATATATATAGTAACTCTTGTGGAATCATTACCAGTTTTGAAACGAAGAATTCATGACATGTTTATTAAACCCCAAAACCTATTTTAGGAACATGATTTGCGTACTTGCTGGGCTCTCGCTCAATGTTTTATTTTTCCAGGTGATGGTCTAAGAGAGGCAGATTCCTATGAGCCACATGAGGGAGGGGCCGCCGAAGAGAATTATTAAATTAATGATTGATTTAGAATTTTAGTCTTGTGGTGGTTTGTCGTGAACGGATTTTATGTAAGGAGCTTAGGCCTCTTTAAATTATTGGTAATTGTCAGCGACATGTAATTAAAGGTTTATTTCATAATTGAGAGATTCTAAGTGAGGCTACTAGTAGCCAATTTTATTGTGTAGAATTTAGTAGTTGGATTGAATTAGAGTAGGTTGTAGTAAGGCTTGGCAAGGCCCTTGGTGGGAGCCCAATTGGCCTGCGGCCGATCACGGACCTAGTTCACGGGCTCACCCGTGGGTTCGGGTCGTGACAGTGCGTGTTACGGGTGTGTAAATGTGGTGAATTGTGTGTTAAAGTGAGTGTGCGTGTTACGGGTGTGTAAGAATTGTGTGTTAAAGTGTGTTATATGGGTATTAAGGTGTATGTGGATGTTTAGGGTGTGCATTTGAGTGTAGAAATGAGTATGTGAGAATGGAGAGTTCATGTGTCTCGGTAGATTGTGGAGGAAGAAGAAGAGTGTGTGTTTTCAAGGTTAATTAGTGTGTGCCATGATTTGAGCAGTGACTGTTTTTGTCACTAAAGATAGAAATTGTTTTAAGCAGTTTTTTCATGAATTTTTATAAATAGTTAGGGTCAAATCTAATAAATTCCAAAATAGTAACCCCTAATATTTTTACGAGGCGTACGCTATGGAATTTTTCGGGAACTTTCGGTATCCGTGAAGGACGCTAAATTAAGGTATCGATTGAAGAAAATTCTTGAATTTTTTGATATCGCAAATTAAGTTATTTGAGTCTAAAAATTTTAGGAAAACCTTATTTCTTTGAGATGTTTCATTATCTAAAGTCTCGTGCCATTTTGAGGTCGATAGGTATTTTTCGCGAAATCGGCTTCTAAGCACTCAATCCGGGCACCAATTCGGGATTTTCGGACATAAATTTTCTAAAATAATTTTTAGCCAAAAAATGAATTCAGGATGCTTAAAATACTGTTTTAAAGTATTTTCTGAATTTTTTCGGTTCCGTAAACCCCCAGGGGGTATTTTGGTAATTTGACCTATAAACGTACTTTTGGGTAAATTCACATACACTAAGGTTATTTTAGTGATTCTACTTACGAGAAGGCTGTTTTGGGGATTTAAGTGTCTGAAGGGTGTTTTGGTAATTTTACACCTAAGGGGTATTTTGGTAATTTTACATATCCGGTGAGGGAGGTTCATTTTGGGAATATGTGTGAGTCCATATTAAGTAATAATATTATACTGTAGGTTGTGTTCTGATGATTTGATTATTTCATTTAGGTTAAAGCAACAGACTTTTCGGTTAGATAGCTTAGCTTCGGATCCAGGTAAGGGCTTCTATCAGTAACCCCAGGTAAGGATTTTTATCCGAACCCTAATTTCGATAACTTGCGTTTGTAAGTGTTCTTTGGATTTGCTTATAGCTATTGCCAAACACTGAGATATGCATTTGATATCAAAATGTTATTGCCAAGCAAACCCTAATATTGAACCTGAATTGGTCGTTTGGAAATCTTATAGATGCTCACCTTGTATCACATGTTGAGCAAATTCGATAATTGTTTACATTCCTTCTTCTGAATTGTTGCGCCTAAATCCAATAACTTTTCGCAATCGTTCTTGCTATTTTTTGTAGTTATTTTGGTATTTTGAGTGATGAATTATATTAGTATGCTTAATTGTTATTGAAACCTTGATTGTTTCTGTTATATGTATTTAGCTTGGTGCTCATTTTATTGCATGTTAAGCAGTGAATTTCTGGTTGATTTTGTGACCATTGTTTTTGTGTTGACCTGAGAATCTGTTATGTGGAGAGGCGTTATAAGGCTGGTTTGTTACTGCTTCCTACGGGGAAGCAGGCTAGCTCCTTAATCCATGAAGAGGACTAGTTATTATCGTGCATCATGCTTTGTACATCTGTGTATTGCCTGAATGGCATTGCATCTGCCCAGGATCAACGTCTTTGAATGTACTTTGGTCTCGGCAGAGAATGATCTGCGCTCCTGCTTAGTCTCCTACTTTTTAAACCTTCTCACTCCGTCCTCTCCATCCCTGTCTCAGCAACTTTAAATCTCTTCTTACTTAACCTCCTTATCACTTCCTCCATTATCCCCGACTCATATATTTCACATTCAACAGCCTTTCATGCATGGCAAAGTTGAAAGTGTCGTCTTTCAAACTGGGAATTTAAAAGCTCCGGGTCCAGATGGTTTTCATGGGATCGTTTTTAAGAATTGTTGGGGGATTATGGGCTCGTTAGTTACTCGGGCGGTCCTTTCCTTTCTCAACTCTGGTCAGCTACTGCGGGAGGTGAATCGTACTTATCTAGCTTTGATTTTGAAAATTAGTTGCCCAGAATCGCCAGCGGATTTTTGACCTTTCAGTCTTTGTAATGGTGTCTATAAAATCATTTCCAAAGTGCTAGTTAATAGATTGAAACCTGTGATGTCCGACTTGGTGTCGCCCTATCAGAATGCTTTTCTTTTGGGATGTTGCCTTTCTGATGATATTTTGCTCGCCCAAGAACTCACCGATTGCGTTAGAAAGCGCACAAAATGGGGTGTCATTCTAGTTGCTCTTAAATTAGACTTAAGCAAGGCTTTTGATTGGGTTAATTGGGACTTCCTTTGGGGAATCCTACTCGCCTTGGGTTTTCCTAGCAACTAGGTTAAATTGGTCCATCAATGTATATCCACTGTCTCTTACTCTCTCTTAGTTAACGGGGCACCCACTTCTTTTTTTGACCCCTCTCAAGGTATCCACCAAGGCGATCCTTTATTCCCTTATCTTTTCATACTTTGTGCGGACATTCTCTTGGCCAGCCTACTTCAAAGGGAGCAGCAAGAGTGTTTTCATGGCATCAAAGCAGGGAAATACTCACCATCGATCTCTCACCTTTTGTACGCCGATGATATTTACTTATTCCTTCGGCTTACTAAGGAGGCTCTTCGCAATATTGAGGCAGTTAAAAGGGTGTTGACCGATTATTGTCGCTTGTCTGGGCAATGTATTAATTGGGCAAAATATTCCCTGGTTATTAATCCTAACGCTAGTACTGAGAACCGTCTCATAATTGAGTTCTACCACGGAGTTTGGGAAATATCTGGGCATTCATTTGGATGTGGCAGTCCATAAAAAGGAAATTTTTAGATCTTTAGTTCAAAAAGTTCAAGATCGACGCGCACATTGGTTGGGGCTATTGTTAAATAAAGCCGGGCGTGCTACTTTTATTACTTTGGTCCTTTCCTCCCTTTTAGTCAATTATATGTCTGTGTTTAAGTTTTCGGTGGCGGTCTGTAAGCAATTGGATCAAATTTTGGCTCGTTTCTGGTGGTCTGGAGAGGCCTCACGTCAATCTAGATGGCGTGGCCTATCCTGTCTCCTTAAAAAACCGAAGGGGTTTAGGGTTTAGTGATTTTCGGTTCTCTCAATCAATCCTTGCTTACTAAGCAGGCCTGGAAAATTCAGACACACCCTCAAAGTTTGGTTGCTCGGGTGCTCAAACGTCGTTACTTTGCTCGGTGCCACTTTCTTCATCAGTCTCAATCATGTTATTGTTCCTGGGTTTGGAGAAGTGTTCTAGTAGGGCAGCGCATTCTCAAACATGGCTTACAATGGCAAATTGGTGATGGCCGATTGATTTCGGTTTGGATGGATTGGTGGTTACCTTCTGTACCCCCTTCCGCTTTGCAACAATACCGTACTAGTACTAATACCGCTTGGACGATCTCTCATATGTTCATTGCCAATACCTTCACCTGGGATTTGAATGTACTCCTTCACACTTTCCCCGAGGCCATTATTACTCAAATTTTACCCCTCACATTATTGACTTACGGGTCACCAGATCGGATGTTTAGTTCCTTTCTTCGGGGTGACAGCTTCTCAGTTGCTACCGCCTATCGCATCCTATCCAATAGGATTGTCACTGCTCCTTCATCACATCCATGTCTGACCCCCACCTTTTGGTCTCGTTTCTAGAAACTTCCAATCCCGGAGAAACTCAAAATATTTTTATGGCAATTCATCCATCATCGTCTTTGTATCTCGTCTGAGCTTCTGAAACGTCATTGTGCTGTCACTGCTGCCTGCCCTTTATGCTTGTCCCATTTGGAATCCCACGAACATCTATTTCTAGATTGTTGTCTTGTTAGGCCAATTTGGGATTTTTTTTTCTTGGAAGTCACGTATTCTCTCACTTGCCTATTTCATCTGCTACCTTTTGGTTTTCTCATTGGCTTACGCAACCTCTCTATCGAAATAGTGGTGTTCTAGTTCGGGTAGTGTACATTGCAGTTATCCTTTGGTCCATTTGGCTCGGTCGCTATTCAGTGATCTCTCAAGGAAAAAAGAGCCTTTCCTCGGTTAATCATTTCTCAGTGTCGGGGCTTGTTGCATAGCATTCTTTGCACTACAACTTTCAAGTCTTATCTGCGCAAAGTTCCGCGTAACAGTTAGGAGTTACTGTGGACTGTTACGATCATTTTTACCCTCCACTTCACTCCATTTACTTTTCCGATAGATGTGGCTGTTCACTGCCTCCTTCTCCCGTTTTCTGCTCCATTTCAATTTTAGGCTCTCTTGCAGATCAAAAATTCGGGTTTGGGATGGTTTTGTTCAATCGAGAATGGACTCCAATAGGAGCAACTTTTGATATGCTCACTGCTATTTGATGAATTTGGTGCCTTTGAGTTAGCTTTATGTCTTGGTCTCAAATGGGTTCTCAAATTTCAAGGCTACCATGTTATTTTTCTACTCCCTGATTATTCCTTTCTTCTGCAGATGACAACTCACCTTAGGGTCTGTTTAACTTCGCCAAACTTTTTGTGTATAGTTCTTTCTAACTGCAGGGCATTACAGTCGGTGCTGCCCACCCAAGAAAAAGCAACTCCTTTACTGGTCTCATCAGCTTTAACAACTTTTGTCTCCCGATCTGGTGCTAAAGTTCACCAGGAGTGGATTGCCAGTGTACAACCGATCTAGTACAAGGTTGTCGCGTTGATGTTCTCCTTGTGGTGTTTCTTTTTTTTGATACGGTCAGAATTGCAATATATATATAACCCTGTTAGTACGAGGATTCAAACTCGAGATTCTTATAGTTAGTCGTCTTTGATAAAACCTTGGATGGCGGTGTCATCCAAGGTATTTTTTGGCTACTTATCCCTCTGTACATTCATCTTTTAATCTTGTATATATTTCTGCTTTTCCCAAAAACATAAACTCAGAAAGTTCGTTTCACCCCTCATTATTCTCCTATCCACAACGGCAATACCTTGGGAACTTAAATGAAAGCATAAAACAAAATAAGATGTAAAAACAGGCCCTCATTATTCTCCTATCCACAACGGCAATACCTTGGGAACTTAAATGAAAGCATAAAACAAAATAAGATGTAAAAACAGGTAGCACTTTCTCGCGCTCCTATCCATAATAGCAATTAAACATAAACCTTTAAACGATAAATGAAAGGTAAAATAGCATAATAGTACATAAAAATAGATACAGCACTTATCATTCGGAGGGGTGACGAAAACTTCCCTTCCTGAAAAAGAAAGTTACAAATTAGCAGATATCACTGGCATCATTATTCCGTCTTCCACGAATACAAGCACTAGCTTGCGGAGACACCTTTTCCATAATTAAGCATTGCTCATCAGTTTCATTAGGAAAAAGAACTAAATCGTCCAGCATCTACTCCAGAACAAAATTGGCAACAAATATTTCAAGTCACAAATTGATCCGTGTATGCCCCAAAATCTCAACGCAGTTTAGAAAGCATACAAGGCAGACCAAAAAGCTAAAGGGATACATATTATGAAAACAACAAACTAAATTTACATTTTTTGCAGTAAAACTCAAGGGGCCCTTTTGATACAGAATTCCATTATTCTAGTTACTTTCCTGACATTCAGACAGGGAGATAGTAGAAGACCCCAACAAAGCCGAAACCGGAGAGAACTTCACTTGGCACCTAAAGTTGGGAACTCCCCGGGATCTTCAATTTTAGGGGCTTCCAAATTGCTACGCGGGTTGCCTGCATATAGACCAGCTCCTCCACCTCTTGGACCACGCCCACGGCCGCGACCACGACCATGGCCATACTCACCTTCAGCAGGCTTCAAGAACTCGTTGATGCTCAGAGACTACAGACCAAAATAAGAAATTCAGTACCTCAAAAGAGGAAGAAAGAAAACAGTGCCAATGGTGCCTCTATTTATAACCTTAAATTATGACTAGACATCGCCAACCGCATAAACCAAGAATAGAAAAGGTGAGCTGTTGTTTTGTTCTTTTCTTTCTTTCTTTACGTGTGCTAATGTCCTGAACTCACAAGATACTGGGACAGAGGCATGGCTTTCCATGTTCAGCAGATAGCTGGAAGATCAAAGTTGATTTTGCCTAGCAGCAGCAATTGTAAACAGGAGTCGACACAACATAGATGCCGCGAACGTGAGGATAGACATAACCTCCAAAGTTCCGTCTGTGTGTTTTGGTGGTGTGTTGGGGGGGGGGGGGGGGGGGGTGAATATAAAGAGTAGTTGCTCTACATGTGATGCCAAGAATTACTTTTTTTGATAAGTTATGCCAACAATTACTTGATAAAACATTATCACGGTAATATGGGACTTCTAACCTTCTTAGCTCTCTCTTCCTTCTCGGCAATCTCTTTTCGCTTATCCTTGTCCAAACCCTACAAAAAGGAATATGCTATAACCTTTTTGCAGACAAGTCAATATGACTCAAAAACAATATGGGATTCCGAGCAGATCTCACCAGCTTCACAAAGATGTCATCACTGCTTTTCTTGTTTGAGAGCTGTTGCATGGATGCTAGCTCCTTGTCTATATCCACCTTCCTTTCCTCAGTTTTTAGCTGCAGACCCTTTCTTTTCTCCTCCAGGACCTTTTGATATTCTTCAAGGGTCATCTCCTATATTGCGCATTATAAATAGGGGATGAGCATAATACAGATGCTTTAGAACCATTGAATCAGCTATCATCAAAAGCATCCATCAGTAATTAACCTGTCATTGTCGTATTATAGGTATTTTTGTCTACTGGCTAGTGCTCTCAAGAAGGTACTCATGCTTACATACTTAAGCAGTTCAAAGTATTGTGACCAAATATTCTTATCCACAGTAGAAGCCAAATATTGGTAGAACCGAATACTCGGCAGGTTTATCTCACCTAGATGCTCATATGTTCAAAGCAGTAGCAGTTAAGCACCAAATACTTTTGAGGAATACAAATAGATCTCAGATTGCAAGGAAGTGATATCAAATGATTATGCATTGATCTTCCACCAACAGCCAGTGCAAGACTACTAATAACACGTGCTGATAAGTGATAGTTGACAACTCCACAATAACACGAAGACAAAATAATGGTTCCCCCGACTACAGAGGACATAGGATAAACAAATCCCAAACGAATTAGCAATGAATAGTAGAAGGAACACGAACAGAAGTTTCTGCTCCAAAACCAATTAAGTTAGCCTTTGAGTAGATACATCAGAAGAAAGCCTCTCATAGCATCTGATAGAAGACAACATTGCAGAAGCAACCCACACCAAGTACATAAATCTCCATTTATCCCTTTAGACCACACTAATAAGCCAAATTAGTTACCTTAGCAGCAGTACCAAATTGACGGGTTAGTGTGGCTTAAGCTGTCAACAGCTATTCACAACAGGCAAAAACTCTTCTGTACCAATTTAAGTCTTCGAAAT
>JAVXUO010001894.1:0-25798 GCA_033065855.1 Escallonia rubra
AGGAGAAAAAAGGAATAAATGAAATTAAATGCTGAGTAAACAGTATGGTGGTGGTGGTGATATACTGCAATTGATGATCTATTTAACCACTTGATGAAAAAGTAAAGTTCTTTTTGGTCCCTAAGCCTTAAAGTGTATTATGAAATTAAGAAATCAATGGTTCAATAACTAAAAGTTTTTCAATAAGGGTTACAGTCACTAATCTTCCGGTTCCGGATATACGGCCAAGTCTACCTTTCTTTTTGTTTCCTGATATGCAAATATCATACCCAGTGCTTTTTGCACTAAATTAAGTTTTCTAACCTCACCAACATGTATTAGTTTTCTAAGCAATGACTGACTTGGTTAACACACTTAATTTTCAATTGGTACAATAAAATGACTGCAACCATTCCCCAACGACAAGCGCCCATCAACGTTAATACATGGTCTTTTTTGGTTTGCAAACAGCATCTTCACCAACCATTTAACCAACTCAAGTTAATGTAAAGTTTGTTATAGCTATCATATCTAACACTTAGGCTGCATTAGAGCACAACATCCAAATAAGCTACCAACTGATCATCAAGTTAAAAGGAAGTTATAAGTTAGATTTTGCAAAAAAATTACCCGAGAGCTAGAGAACTACGGCTGTCCTTGACTCTAATGCATGAGTTGATTAATAACGTCTTCCAATTTAGCCATTTTTGCCTTGATTTCATCCATCTCTTGCAATTGTGTTTTAAGAGAAGTGATTTCCTCGGCCATTTGTTGCACTTGTTCATTGTTTGCATGTTAACGAGAGGCCAATGTGTTCGCACGAGTCGCCATCCAACCCATCGCCCTAACTCTACCATGTCGCTCTTTGCCCAAAACTTTGAAAAGTATATCAACTTCATCGGTGCCATCTTCGGATGGTGAGGCTTGTTGGAGTCTTTGGATTTCAGCCTACAAGTTCATATAAATCAGTTGAGTAAACATATATAACACAAGGTGTTCTCCTAAACTGACCATCATAATCCTTGTTCCACATTATGCATGCTAACCTAGAACAAGGTGAAAAAATGACCAACAAAGGACTTAAGCCAAAGGATTCACACCTATGCAACAAATTACCAACATAGCATTACTTACAATTTTACTACGAGCCTGGGGAATGAAGCCGCCTCCATTTTTCTCATTTTGTCTTCGAGACTCTATCCACATGGTAGCTGTAGTTGGTGTGACTTTATACTTCTCAAACTAACAAAATAAACACAATATAAGGAATATATGTAGCAAATTTGTCAATGTAGTTATAGATACTAAATATGTCATATGAGAATGGAAGTATATTACATGTTCCCGCCTCTTCTTTGCGGTTGATTTGCGGCCTAAGGTGTGTGGATACTTGTGCCCCAATGCATGCAAGCGATTATCTTCTGCCTCTTTCTAGAACATAAGTATCACAATTAGTACATATATAACTAACATATGACCTAAGGTTGAGTACACCTTACTTAACTAATGTACTCATGTAGTTTAGTTACAAGAAGCAATTTTAATGAAGCTAGCATAGATGGTTTTCTCTATCTCTAATTATTGGCCTCAGTTCCATTGGTATAACGATATTTATAAGTTGGCAAGAATATACCTGCACGCCATCATCCTGCCAATAAGTAACCAAGGTGTTCCACTGGTCCTTATCAACCCTAGTCTCTTTGGTAATTTTCCTCTGGGATCCTGCAATGTCATTTGGATTGAAATATTCCTTCTTCACTTTACATTTCCACTCCCTCCACTTCTTGTTAAGGCTAGTCCTGATAGCCTCCTTTGCAAGCGGATGATCTGTGGTAAATCTTTTCTGCAAGCAAGAACAAAGCAGAACACCAATTACCATGTGAAGAAAGACTTGGCATGATTAAAGCAAGACCAAAGCCTAGAGATCAGCCACTGAAAAACCAAATTCGGTTTTGTTAACTCCTTTATTTCTATGTTTTCTCGGCCTTGCAACCAAGAAGTTTAGATGATGGGATTTATGAAAAGGGTAAGCTCCATGTTCATTTCTGTTCTCTCTGTTTTCTGTGCATTGCTACCAAAATTATGGACTGCACCAAAATTATGATCTTCCGTCAGGAAGATCATCCAATAAAAACTCGAAAAGAACCTCTTCTAATGTTTTATGTTTCTTGTACAACTCTGAATTTGCCTCTTGCACCTTTGATTAGATCACAGGGTCAGTGTCTTAACCAATAAAGCAAAACGTTGTAACCTTGATGTGCAGATCAAACATTCGTTTATAAAGGTCGCTGGCTAGCTTAAAAGTGATTCGCTCACTCTTGTTTCGATCAGTCTCAGAAGAAAATGTAATCTCAACAACAAGTGAATCTAAGAATCTTGTAACATGCTTAAAGAATCTTATACCTCAATCTCTGACCAAGCCGAATCCTTGTACTTCTGAGGTAGTGTATTCCAGTCTTGGTAATCGATTGGTAAAAGGTTGGACACACGCGCCACACACCCAACAAAAGAACCAAGCTCGTCATTTTCTCCAGTGATCCAACATCCATCATCATCATATCCAACGTGGACACGTGTTTCCCTTGCCCGTGTCTTCTTTCCCATTGTTGGCCCCCGTTTCTTTGAAGACCTACTACCTGAAACAACACACACTAGACAAACTTACGTACTTTAAGACTTCAAATGTTGTTAGGTGCAACCCTTCTTCAAGCTGTTGTTACTACCATTTTACCAAACTACATACTAAGTAACACCAAAAGTGAGTGAACAACAGTTAAGGAAGAGAAGTGAAACACAAAAAAAGGTTCGTTGGAAAAAGTTTACACAGCCATGGTTTTGCACAAACGAAGAAAGCTAAGTGCACGTACGGATAAATCATGGTTGCACTGATTGAAGTGATAATTCTGTGCATTAATCCCATGCACGGAGCAGTTACATGAGATACCACTAAGCATTAAAAGAACTAGTGTGCAAATGCATGGAGTATGGATCATACCAATGCATATTGTGAAAGTGTACATGCTCACAGTTGTATGCAAAAAGTACTAACAAGTACAAAATAGACATTCATTAGCAAACGCAAAATGATTGATTCATCGACCACCTCTTTAATAACAAAATTGCACAAAGCTGATTGCTCACCACGCACGTTAAGAACCTTGGAGCTTCATTGACCCCTCGATAATGCAAAGCCTGAATTGTGTGATGTGGTATTCAAGTCAGAACTGTAAACTAAGAGTTTATTGTACCAAAAAGAAGAAACGAAGGGCTATAACTTCGTCAAATATTCTTCAAACTACCAATTGAGACTCTTTTTTGGTATGATCTTCAGGAAATGTATCAAATTTCAAGCTTCTTGCGACATCAAAGAAATGAGCGACAGCTTTCTCCGGTGTCCCAACAAGAACACCATGTCCCAAATTCAGTATGTGGCCTCTCGGACCGGCACACTTTACAACTCTGCCAAATAGATTTGATGAGTCTTAGCCTAAAAGAATTTTAATGGGTTGAAAATCCTACATATGCAACATTCAACCATGCTAAATTCCCAACTGTGTGAGAAAAGAGTTGGCCATATGTGAAGCAAGCCACGTTCTTCAACTCATTTCACGATGCCATTCAGGACACCTTCAATCTTTTATGGCATATTGACGCCTGTGTTCGTGACCTTGTTATACAAGGGATGACTCGTGGTATTAGTGCCCCCAATCATTTCAGATAAATAGGTCAACCATAGAGTGAGATGACGAAAAAACAAAAAGAGGTAGTCTTTCTTCTTTCAAATTTTGCTGGGGAAATCAAGGTGGCGTATTTCGTGATTTCAATATCATTCTAGATGAAAGGTCTGACAGTCCAAAGGGTACTTTTCTTTATATTTGCTTTGTCTTTCATTGGTCATAGGACTGAAACTTTGCTTCTTGAGTTTCAAGTGTGATATTGCAACAAAAACTACCCACATGCTGCACGAGTTTCAGGGTTGGCATTTTATGTCTAGGCGAATAGATAATGAAAGGAAGCAATAGAAGTGAAAGCATTACCTTTCAGTACTTTGGCATAGACATCCGGATGATTTGCAAGATAGTAGAGTACAAAGCTCAAGGCAATGGCCACCGTCTCGTGCCTGGCAAGAAGCGCACCTAAAACTGTATCTGAAAGTTGTGCCAGGAAAACTGCATAAAATGCGGCCTTAATACCGTTACTGAAAGTTATGCCAGGAAAATTCACTGGAACGGAAGCTACGGCGACAGCGAGTGGAGCTGCCGGCGACGGCGAGTGGCGATGCCGGCGTCGGAGAGTGGCGCTGCCGGCGACGGCGAGTGGCGCTGCCGGCGAGGCGAGTGGCGCTGTCGGCGACGGTGAGTGGCGCTGCCGACGACGGCGAGTGACGCTACCGGCGACAACTCCACAAAGAATAACAAATAAGAAACGGAATCAGAACATATAAAGCTTTCCAAAACATGATTGGAACAATCGATTATATAACATTTCATTGCGTGGGTTAAAGATAGCTACCTGAGAAGATGGAATCCCAAATGTGATCAATCCCGGAAGAATCGAAGCTTCGAGACTTCAATCTGAAATCCCAAAGCATGTTCAATCTGGACGGATTAATGGAGAATTAGAGAATGGAGAAGAGAGATGAATGAGGGGAAGGGGAGGGGGAGAGAGAGAGAGAGAGAGAGAGGGGGGAACCTGTCGTGGTGAGCCGTGTGAGAGACAGAGAAAGAACAGAGAGTCGTGTGCAGTGCAATAGATTAAAAGAAAAAAAAAGGAGAAAAATTGAAGTAAACGTGGATTTTCTATGCCAACGGTCAATTGAGCCGGCTAAAACAATTAGAGCGCCGACGTAGATAGTATTTTGGCGCTAGATTTTGGCGCTCATACTTTGGGGTGTGAATATAACCTATGACAACGCAAAAAATATGACCGTCGGCTTAAACGTTTCTGTAGACTCTATAACGGCGGTTATTGTGGAGGCGTCGACGTAGTCCATATACAGCAACGGCATCGAGCGAACGCCGGCATAGGTCGCCACGACATATCACTTTTTTGTAGTGTTAAATTCAGATTTCTCCTTTGACACAGGCTTATTCCTAATCTTCTTGGTTGGAACATAAGAGCCATCTTCAACGATTCCCCACATTTCATAATCTAAAGATTCTAAAAATACTCGCATCTTAATTTTCGATATACTATATGAAGACCCATCAAAAAGTGGAGGTCTAGTAATAAAACTCCCCTCAAGACTAGGAAACCCCATGATCTTTTAACTCTAGGTGTTAACCAAAAAATCAAAAGCCGAGGCTCTGATACCACTTGAAACCAATAAAATAACCCTAGAGGGGGGTGAATAGGGTTTTTGAAAATTAATGGAGAATTTAAACTAAGCACAATCATAAATCTCAATCTAACCAAGTAATATTTAAATGAAGATGCGAACCAAAAAATCTAAAATAATTAAAGAGCAATAAGTAAAGAGATTGAGTTAGAGATACTTGACAAGGAGATTTAAATGGTTCGGCTTGAACTACCCTCAAGCCTACATCCACCTCTTCAAGGAAGTCCCGTGCAAGAGTACTAGAATCCACTAGTAACAATCTTCTTTCGGGTCAAGATCAAACACTTTGTGATATCCCCACACCAAGCACAAGTCTTGAATCCACAAAGCTCACCCAAGACTTGACAAACCCAAGTCTTGATCACAATCCTTTTACAGAGATCAAATGTGTACAAAGAAACCCTCTTGAAAGGAAATGAGTACAAATGAAGCTCTAGTGCAATAGAGAGATGAGAGAATTGATGACTTGAACGATGCTCACTCTCAATCAAAGAATTGCTCACAAAGATGCTATATTTAATGATGTAAAATCATGAAGATGAAGAGAGATAAGTTTAATCTATGAGCCTTGATGTTTCTCTAGTGAATGGAGGCTTAGAATGTGGTTTCCATGGTGTTTGATGAAGCCCCAAAAACATTTATATAGAGAAGAGATCAAATATAGCCGTTATAGGCATAAAGTGAGCAAAACTGCCATTGTAGTCGACTGTATTCCCTTTAAACCAGTCGTTGGAGTCTTGTCCTCGAAAAAGGCCGTTGGAACTGAGTTTTGACCAATGCAGTCGACTGCATTCCAATGCAGTCGACTGGATTCAAATACAGTCGACTGGATTCAAATGCAGTCAACTGTATTACCCTACTGCCTCACGGAACCCCTTTTCCTATTTTTGTCATAACTTTCTCTTGAAAAACCAGATTGAGGTGCCATTTTTTGCGTTGGAAAACTAACGAAACTTGTTATCAAGATATGAAAATATTAGCACCAAAATAGGTTTTGAGAAAATCTGAGTGAGCTCCGTAGTTCACTCATTTTTAAGAACCACACTTGTGTGAAAGGTTATCAACTCACATGCAATGCACAAGGTGTCCTAAGGTTTTTTTAGGTCATAGTCATCAACCCAAGCATCAAACCAAGACTAGTTACATAATTGTAAAGACCAATCAATAATAACTTAGCCTATGCATTCTTTCTTGCTCTTTGACATTGGACTTGATGAAGCTTCCATAGCATGTCACCATAGCTTTAAGCTTCTTTGTCTTTAATCAATCTATCCAACTTCTCAAATGTGTCTTCATGAGTGTGCATGTATATACCTACTAAGAATACACTCAAAGCACACATTAGAACATAATCAATGTGTAGTTATCATCAAAACAAGATGTAAGCCTAGGTTATCCAACCCTAGGGCTAACAACGTATTTAGCAACGGACTTTTAGCGACGGACACAAATCCGTCGCTTAAGGTAATATTGACGAAATTTCTGTCACTAAATATTTTTCCTGATTTTTTTATTTTTCGATCGGATTTTTGGCCCAGTAGAATATAATTTTGAAATTTATTAGCGACAAATTCATGTCCGTCGCTAAAAATAATATTCGCAAATTTTTTAAAGACATTTAGCAAAAACAGAGGTTGTGCGTCGCTAAAAGTCTCTTAATGCGAAAACCTTACCTTGCCTTCTCTTTTCTCCCCGCCACCACACTGCTCCTTTCTCTCTCTCTTCCTGATCCACCGCTCCCTCCACCTTCCCCTCCACCGTCTTTCTATTTTATACACGAGATCTATGTGCTATACTTTGATTCTCAAAAATATATTTGTCTTTGAGCGTATTTTGATCATCACGGTTTTTATAACGTTATCAATGATCTTGTTTTACTGTCTTGTAATTTGCGTTAAAAACAGTTCTTATGTGATTTATAAAATCTATGTTCGTTTTATTACCAGAAGTCGTTTGTATTTATTTTGTGTTCGCGGGTTAGGAATTTTTCTTCGGCCTTTCCTTTGCCGCACGACGCCAGTTTTTACCGGTCTCATCGCTTATCGTTGGATGACTCCAACTGATTTTGGAAAAAAAAATTTAAAACACCAAAGTGGCTGCCAACTTTATGGAAAAAAAAACAGTCCTTCTTCTGTTAAATTTTTTTTTTTAACAGAAGAAACAAAGCAGTCCTTTTTTTTTTTTTTTATGAAACAAAGCAGTCCTTCTTCATCTTTCACATTGCAAGCTTCGAGGAAAGGCATGCCAGGTGTCACCTTTTGAACAGTCCTTCTTCTGTTAATTTTTTTATCATTTTACGTGCCTTTTGGTTTTCATCCAAAAATTTTCTTTTCATCCGATCTCCGATTGAGCCGATTTTTATTTCGTTGGATTCGTATTTTTTTCTCTTCAATTTGAGTCTACAATGACTATTTTTGAACTTTGAATGAATATTCGCTATATTTATCAAATTAATTTGTGGGTGATATTTGTGTTCGAAAGTCATTTTTTTATTATCGTGACTTATTTGTGACTCTTCGGCTGCGATATTCGACATGGTATAACCATGATTTGTGATGCTTAATAATAAGCAATTTGTGTATGTGACACCCACAAGTTTTGATAAACATATTTTGATATTCGACTTATTGGTTATGTAATCCCTTTTTGGGTTGATTTGTTATTCGTGTTTGAATCGGTATTCGACTTATTGGTTATTTAACCTCCTTTTTGATCACTTCTGTTATTCGCTTGTGAAGTTCGATTGAATTATCTGAATTCCTATTTATTGGTTCTATTTGATAACTCATATTTGTTTTTCGTTTTTGGTACTCTCTTTTGGTCACCTTAATCATTCGTTTGTGAAATTTGATTAAGTTATCTAAATTCTTATTTATTGGCTCTATTTGATAACTCTAGTTTCGTATTCGTTTTTTGCCTTCTGTGTGTAAGATCTTTTACTGGGCAATTCGTGCTTAGTTTTTCGTTTCCTTCCCCTTCCAGGCCAAAAGTAGCACGAAGGGAGAGATATTAGTGTAGCGGTAAGAATTGCTCTGGTTTCTGATATTGAGAATATAGCTTATGATTTCTTTAGACGAAATACTGGTTAATTGATTTTTATTCTTTTGGATTCAGATATTTAGTCTAAGAGACTTGTAATAAAGTTTTGAAGAATTTTGAATTAAGTTTTTGAAGGGATTGTATATAAGTGTTAAATTATTTTTGGAGTTAAATATTTGAGATTTAGATAATTGTGTTTGTGGTATCCTAGATGCTCTATTATGCGTTTATAATAGTTATGCCATTAATGTGTGGATTTTGGTTTAAAAACATGTTCGGACCCTCGGGTTCGGGCTGTTGCAGAATAGAGACGTTGGGGCAGAGGAGACGCACAAGGAGAGTAAAGCAGATGCACAAGGAGAGTAAAGCAGATTCGTGAGAAATAGGTGGCACGTGAAGTTTGAACGGGATTTATGGCTTTCGATTTTTCTCTGGGGTATAGCCAAGACGTGGGCCTGTCAGATGAGGAATTATTCCCAGATTTGTACTTTTAGAGGTATGAACCACATGCGCCGTTGGTTCTTTTTGGCTTCTTTCAGCGACTTTCAGCGAAGGACGTTGGTTCTCTTACATCTCTCTGATCTTCTGTAAGGGAAAAGAAAAGCTAGTGCATGCTAACGGGGCAATCTTTCTGGAGAGTCTCCGTTTAGGGCATGCTCACCGCATAAAAGGAAGCCTCCCGGAGGACTTGTAGATGCATGGGTGCTCGTGCTTCACTGGAAGCATATTGTAGGGCTAGATACTCACAGAGAGCACTGATGGAGGCTTCCCGAAGAGCTTATCGAATGGTGCTTGCTGAGAGCATGGAAGGAAGCCTACTGGAGGGCTTGCAAAACAGAGGTCATCGAAAGCGCGTATACATCAGAACTTATATGGAAGCCTCCTCGAGGACCAGTTAAAAAGGAGTTCACTGAGATCAAGTGGAAGCCTCTCAGAAGGCTTGTAGAAGGAGCTCGCGGAGACTGTGATTCGGTACTTAGCCCTTTTGCATCAATCACCCATTCATGGTTTAGCATGTCAGTTGCACCCGAGGAAAGGAGTGTCCTATACAACACTACATGTGCCATCCCTTTGAATCCGAATCACTAAGGTTCCAAATGTCATTGCACGCGCAAAATGTTACGTCCGAGCCTAATTAGCTGCATACGGTTACAGAATTTGCTGAGCAGACAATCCAAAGATCGCAAAGGCCATTTGCTGCACAGACGTTACGTCAGAGCTAACCAATCAGAGGGTTCTCTCTTTGGGATCTCACAACGGCCACCTTTTTTTCTCTCTGCCATGCTTAATTTATAACTATAATCATTTTAAATCAAGCTTTTAGCAGTAGCAAATAAGACAATGGTTCGTCTCTTGACTTGACCTCTTGTTTATATATATATATATGAAACCAACATCTTGTGCCCCTTTCTCCTATGTACTAGCCTGTTACATTCGTCATTCGTAATTCAACCAATAAAAAATGTATGAATATTTCTCTCTCTTCTAGTTGTACGTATTTCAAGTTGTTCTCACTCCTCCGCTTAGACATGCTAATAGTGTTCTTTCCTTTTCCCTTTAACTTTTCCTCTCTCTTTTTAGTTTCCTCTCTGGTGTCTTCTCCAAGTCAAAACTCATATTAACACGGTAATAATACTCTTTCCTACTAAACTTTTGAAAGAATATATTACCAAGTTTATTTTCCAAATATCACGCCCCCTATAAAATTATCCTATTCATTTTATTTTAAACTCACACCAATTAATCGTTCAAATTTTCCCTATTTAACTATCCGTACTTTTCCCTCCCTAAAAGATAAAATTAGCAATATGATATTTTTAAAATGTCAAACTTCGGCTTATAATTTATTTTAGTCTGCATTTTTTTAATGAATTTTAAATTATAAAAACCAAACATATCCTTATATGTAGTTATTTATCATTAAAAAAAAATTATTTTGTGTAACTTTTTAAAAAAATTCTTGGAATGATAATTGTCACCGTTTTAAATAGATAGTTATGTACCAAAAGAGGTGTCCATTCAATTTATATATAGTACTGGCCACCGTGGCGCACGTGATATGCGTGCAAAAATAGAATTAATAATATAATTTTGTTGAAACAATCAAGCATCACATATAAGTGTCTATTGTCAGATTCAAAAAAATGAATCTAAATTGCTGAAAGATAATATAAGTTAGCAATGCATTTGCAGAAGCAAGTTACCAAAATATTATTATAATATCAAGCTTGGTTTTCAGACTTTATTTTAACTATTTTTCTTAATCAATGCTAAATTGAAAAAAATCAAAGATGTCATTCTAGGTAGTTATTTACTACATAGAATGTTTATTTTGTATAACCTTTCATAAAATTTCTTAGAATGTCAAGTGTCAAAAATCTAGATATATAGGTGGTTATAATTATGTAACACCAAAAGAGGTGTTATAACTCTAGTTTATGTGGTACAAGCAAATTGGGTGCAACGATAAAGTTAGCAATATAATATTTTTATAATATTAGAATTGAGATTTAGAATTTATTTTAATTGTATTTTTTTAGAGAATTTTAAACTATGAAAACCAAATATACCATTTTTGCTCTGGCACACGCGACCGCGTACAAAAATATAATTGTTAAATTGATTCTTTTTAAAAAAATCGAGCACGATATATAAGTGTTTTAAAATATAAAAACCAAACATGTCCTTGAGGTAGTTATTTGATGTTTAAAGTTTTTGTTTTCAAGAATTTTCTCATAGTGCCAAGTGTTTCTATTCTAGTTATTATGTAGTACCAAAAGGGGTGTTACACCAAAAGGCCTATCCCCTTTATTTGTGTAGTTATGTATTTTTTCAACTTCTTTTGTCAAATGAACATGTGCAATCGAGCTGTTTCTCTATTTGAAATTATAGAAGCTTGAGTACCAGTAGTGCCATGAAAAGGAGAATGAATGGAATTGTAATGACTCGTTAAGTTGGTTTGCAGGTTTGATTAGTCTTTTTGTTCAATCCTGCAGAAGCTTTATCAAAAAATCCAATTTATCACATGTCCGCAGAGGTATCATACGCAACTTCATTGTTCTCTTTTCATCATTTCTGCTGATTTCTACTTGCTCCGAGTTCTCCTATGAAAATCTTTTTTGACTGATTCATCACCCGTTCACCATGTGCAGAAGCATTTTCAGGACAGTTGAGGCATCAACAATTTAATGTTTTGCTTGAATTGTAACTTTATGTCTTGAATATCTATTTGAAATTCCCGATATTGGCAACTCTCCTCTCACGTTATCTCTGATTTTGCTTCAACAATTATAATCTCTCTCTTTGTACTTAATGTTCCTACATATGTTTCAACTATTTCAATTCGTAAATGTGCATATTTAAGCATGAAAATCATAGGTCTGATGAGAATAATAATTATTTTCATGCGTTCAACTAGTTACCTTTTAGTTTAACTTAGAAAAAAAAAACTAGTTACCTTTTACGGTTTTGTCAATTTGAATATGCCTACATTACAGCTTTGTGGTTTTGATATCTGATCTTGGTTAAGCGGATTTTCATCATCTTAATTTATATAGGTTCTGTAATGTGTCTGCATCAACTTGAGTTTATTTAGTTTTTTTTTTAACTTTATTATTGTATCATATTTGGCCCGTAGATTGGCTGGGCTAGACCGGTCACGACACCGGTGAAAATATGAAAATACATTTTCATCCTTTTGGTGGCATTAAGATGCTTTTTGCCAGCTTTATGCCATGTACTAGTCTTATGTCTAGTTGTTTCTCTGACATTTAGGCAACGTGTACTTCCCTTTTGCTAATTCATTAGGAGTATTATGTTCTGCTTCTTCTAACGATTAAATTATGGCATGTATAATGCGACGTCATAACTCGACTTTCTACATTATATTTTCCATTTTCGTGTTCTTTTCAAGAAACATTTCCAAGGTGGGGGAGGCTAATTGTATTTGGCTGGTCTTTTTACACCTTTACTGTGCACTCTTTGTTTATTACTTCATTTAATTTGATTAGGCTTTCCATACACTATTTGTTCTGATATCTAATTTTATATGAAGTGGTGTAGTGTTTATTTATTTCTTTTATTGTAAAATATATATGAAACACTTACCTCGAAGTACCTCATGTAATTATGTAAAGACAATATTATTAAAGTGCTAACTACCTGCCTTTTATTATTATTATTATTATTGATATATCTTGATCTACAACGTGATATAACGTCCCAACAATTGTTTGTAATTAGTTAGAAATCTTGACTTGCCAACCCAAAAAATGACTTGATAATCTTGGTTGGTTTCAGCCAGCGGTGTGCAAAAAACAAAGTACTCTCTCGTCTTTAGCTACCATACATACGTACATGCATACAGGTTGATTTAAATATTCTCGAAGTGGGAAAGCGAAATCCGAGTCAACCGCACCGTTTTTAGGATCCCAATCACACATCTAACTTCAAGAACATGACTTGCCTGTCTGGGATCTGCCCTGTTTTGTTGGCATGACAATGGTTTTCTACAATTGGAATCATGACATCAGCCCCACGACGTCACTGCGTACAACTCTTTCTTTAGGCAAGTACAAAAAAATCTCGCTAATAATGGACCAATAAACTGGTTGACTACTGCATTAAAATGCGTTTGCACAAGTTGCTTTGAAGCTGATTAAGCAAAACTAAATGAGAAAATGGATTCACACTTTGAGCAGAGCGGAGCAAAATGCGGAGCGGAGCAGAGCATAGCAGGCTGCCAATACTTAACCATACCTGCGTTTGACACCCAAGAACCAACGTTTGACAGAACCCAACCTATACGACAGAAGATACAGAAACACAACATATTGAAACATACACACAACCATCCACAACCATATCTACAATGATCCAAGTTGCCCAACCCGCCTTATGGTGGTCGCTGCACTGCCACATCCGCACGAGGTCGCAAAATAGCCTGGCCACCTGGAACCTGCCAGTCCATGGCTACTGGGATACATCCTCTCCCGGTAGCACAAGCTAATCTTTTAGCTTCAGCTAGACCGTGTCGACCCGCCACACTCAAGGAGCAGTACTGAGTGTCATCCAACTTATAATACAAATCAAAAGGGGCTGGGGAACTTGCTGTGGTCAGATTATCCTTCCCTGACAACTGTAAAAAAAAAAGAAGCATCATTAGTAAATAACTTGAGATTAAAGAAATTATTACTCAAAGCCCAATAGATAGTATAAGCTAGAGCAAGCACAGATGCCACCGATCTATCCGTGCAACATATATAACGCCCGCGCAAAGGATCCTACATAATGGCCATTCGCATCCACTGCTTCCATACATATACCCACACACAATCTCTCAGGCACCCAAACTATACTAAAGTGTAACCTGATAGCAGTGCTCGGCACCTCGGGAGACCCCCGAGAAAATAGAGTAATAGTCCGGCTTGACCCCCTATGTGGTTGCATTGGTTGTACAGTGGATCTTACCCACTTGTGCTGCCGTTCCCGGTTCTGTTGACATACAGACCAGGCAGCCGAATTGGACCGCATCATGCGATTAGTATGCGCAACAATATTGCTCGGATTAAAACTGGAAGCATGGAACACCATTTGATTGCGTGCTAACCAGATGGCCCAAAGAGTCCAAGCCAGAATCTGGAAGGCCTGACCCCTGTGGTCGTTATCATTGAAGGGAGTAGAAAGCCATTGGACTAGCCAGTTCGATAGGGATGACTCTCGGTTGCTGAACCTGAGCCCGAGGTATCCTCCAAACCATACAGGCCTCACTACCTCATAATAGAGGAATAAATGCGAGGCAGACTCCTCCGAGCGCCTACATAATGGACATTCGTTGGTAGTGCCACTACCCTTGTGGCGTAATCCAACTCTCGTTGGAAGGCGGTCCCATAAACATAGACATAGGAAAAGTATCACTACAAGAAAAGACGTCTTTTGCGACAGAGTTTTAGCGACAGAATCGATTCCGTCGCAAAAAGGCGTTTTACCGACGGAAACCTCCGTCAGTAAAACTCAGTCATAAAATATTATTTAAGCGACGGATTTATTCCGTCGCAAAAAACTCCGTCGGTGAAAAGGCGTTTTATCGACGGAAACCTCCGTCAGTAAAACTCCGTCGGTACAAACAGGTCTTCACCGACGAACTTTTAGCGACGGAGTTATTCCGTCGCTAAAAGTCTATTTAACTCTCAGATCTGGTTTGAACTGTCACTGCTTCTCTCTTCGAAAATCCCAAAACCCATTTCCGGTGATTGTGCCACCGCCGTTCTCACATCCTGCCCCACCTTCGGCGCCACCGAAAGCCTCGATACCGGCGGCGACCTCCCTCGACACCGGCGGTGACTTCCCTCGACACCGGCGGCTTAACTTAAAGAAACTACACTTGAGGTAACTTATTTCTGCAACTTCACAGACCCGATTCTCCTGCATAGGAGATATTTGTCGTTACCATTTGCTTCCCTTTGCACATTGGGGGTTAAGTATGTACAATGATCTGTACGCCCCCATCGATCTGGTACCACTATCAGTTTGAGGTGTTTATGTTTATCATTGCACCAAATTTCTGTTGATTCACAGCTTTGGTATCCCTGTTATCGTGTCAGACTGCAAGGAAGCAGAAGAGAGAAAAGACTAGGAGAGAAATTAAAAAGACGAAACAAAAACATGAAGAGGACACAAGTAAAAACTTATTATGAAGAAAATGGCATTTCATTTTGAGTTCACTTGATCAGTTTTTAGTACTTTCACAAATGACTTAGCAGGTACTTCTTTAGATGTCATTGTTGTGGCATAAAGTGCATGTTTCTTAAAACGAAAAACCTCTTGTTTACATAAATTTGTCTTGGTTAGTGACGTGTTCACTATGGATTTAAGATACATGATACCTTTACCTAGAGGGAGGTCTGTGTACTTATGCAAACTGCTACAGAGGTTCATTTTTTCTGTACGAACAATCTTCAGGAATGATCAGTGTAATTATCCTTTCAAAACAATGCAAATTGTTGAAATCCAAGAACTTATAAACATGTAGTTGCCACTTGCGCTCACATTATTATGGTAAGATTTTATGGTCCATGTACTTCAAGGCCCAGCACATCCGAAATGGACATATGGGGCTGAGCAACTTCCTTCGGCCCATCTTGTGTTGTATCCAAGAACCCAAAGTAGAGTAGTACGCCTAGTCCTGTGAGTCTGTGACAAATTCTAGCCCATCACCTAGTACATTTCTTGTATTCTCAGTAATTTGAAATGAAATTGCTACACTTCTAGCAACTTTACAAAATTAAACAATCTTGCCCTAAATTGAATGCCCCAAATCAACCGAACCCTAAATTGAATCAATGGAACCCCCTAATTGAACCCTAAATTGATGTAATTGAACTCTAATGAAACCCTAAATTGAATGCCCTAACCGCCCTAATCGAACCGAACCCTAAATTAAACTAATTGAACTCTAAATTGAATACCCTAATCCAACTGAAACCTAAATTGAACTAATTGAACCTTAAATTGAATGCCCCAAATCAATCGAACCCTAAATTGAATCAGTGGAACCCCCTAATTGAACCCTAAATTGATGTAATTGAACTCTAATTAAACCCTAAATTGAATGCCCTAACCGCCCTAATCGAACCGAACCCTAAATTGAACTAATTCAACCATAAATTGAATACCCTAATCCAACTGAAACCTAAATTGAACTAATTGAACCCTAAATTGAATGCCCAAAATCAACCGAACCCTAAATTGAATCAATGGAACCCCCTAATTGAACCCCAAATTAATGTAATTGAACTCTAATGAAAACCTAAATTGAATGCCCTAACCGCCCTAATCGAACCGAACCCTAAATTAAACTAATTGAACCCTAAATTGAATACCCTAATCCAACTGAAACCTAAATTGAACCCTAAATTGAATGCCCCAAATCAACCGAACCCTAAATTGAATCAGTGGAACCCCCTAATTGAACCCTAAATTGATGTAATTGAACTCTAATTAAACCCTAAATTGAAAGCCCTAACCGCCCTAATCGAACCGAACCCTAAATTAAACTAATTCAACCCTAAATTGAATACCCTAATCCAACTGAAACCTAAATTGAAATAATTCAAGCCTAAATTGAATGCCCCAAATCAACCGAACCCTAAATTGAATCAATGGAACCCCCTAATTGAACCCTAAATTGATGTAATTGAACTCTAATGAAACCCTAAATTGAATGCCCCAACCGCCCTAATCGAACCGAACCCTAAATTAAACTAATTGAACCCTAAATTGAATACCCTAATCCAACTGAAACCTAAATTGAACTAATTGAACCCTATATTGAATGCCCCAAATCAACCGAACCCTAAATTGAATCAATGGAACCCCCTAATTGAACCCTAAATTGATGTAATTGAACTCTAATTAAACCCTAAATTGAATGCCCTAACCGCCCTAATCGAACCGAACCCTAAATTAAACTAATTGAACCCTAAATTGAATGTCTAATACAATCGAACCCTAAATTGAAATAATTCAAACGCATCAGATATGTGCATTTTGAACAATTTTTTCCCATTTGAACCTTGATAATTTGTTTGATAATTTTAGGTTGTTAATTGTGCATTTGAGAATTGTGATTATTGATCTGTGATTTTAGATTGTTAATTGATGATTTTAGGTTATTAGCTGTGCATTTGAAGTAATTGTGATTATTAATTGATGATTTTAGGTTGTTAATTGATGATTTTAAATTGTTAATTGTGCATTGAGCATTTGAGATATTGAGATTATTGACGGAGGATGGGACCCAATTGGATTGAATGTGTGATTTTTGTTAATTTTTATTGCATTGAGCCTTTTAGAATTGAGAATTGAGATTGTTGGCGGAGAATGGGACTCAATTGGATTGAGATACTTGTTAGTTAGCGCAGACACGGACACCACGTCTGATCGACGGTGTCCGACATTTAAAACACAAATTAACGTATGCCGATGTGTCTGGAGGTGCGTGTCGGACACGTGTCCGGAGCCGTCGGACACGTGTCCAAAGGCGTCGAACACGTGTCGGTATGTGTCAGACACGTGTCCAGAGGTGTCAGACACGTATCGGACACCATATCGACACCCTCTATGAGGTGTCGAAATTGAGGTTATTGACGGAGGATGGGACCTAATTGGATTGAGATACCTGTTAGCTAGCGCAGACACGGACACCACGTCTGATCGACGGTGTCCGACATTTAAAACACAAATTAACGTATGCCGATATGTCTGGAGGTGCGTGTCGGTGGGCGACGGACACGTGTCCGGAGGTGTCGGACACGTGTCGGTATGTGTCGGACACGTGTCCGGAGGTGTCAGACACGTATCGGACACCATATCGACACCCTCTATGAGGTGTCGAAATTGAGGTTGTTGAATGTGCATTAAATTTAGGTTAGTTAGGTTAATGCGACATTTTTAGCATGCAGCCCCTAGAATCTCATCATGGCTCCAGTACTGGCTATAATTAGCCCTAATTAGTCATGATTAACAATATTTTAGTAAATCAATTAACCCTAATTAGCTCTAACGAGCCTAATTAGTTTTAATTAACCCTAAGAACCTAATGAAAATCAAATTAGCTGTAATTACCCCAAATTAGCCCAAATGAACCCAATTATGCGCATATTGATTATAGTTAGCCTAATTAGTCGTAATTTGCACTAACATAACCCAATTAAGCCTAATTAGCGCTAGTTAGGACTAATCAACACTACTCGGCACAATTAAACCCTAATTAGGACTAAATAACCCTAATTAGTCCTAATCAACCCTAATTAGCTATAATTATCCGAAACTAGCCCTCATTAACATTAATTAGCCGTAACATAACCCAATTAAGCCTAATTAGCCCTAATTAGGACTAATCAGCACTACTCGGCACAATTAAACCCTAATTAGGACTAAATAAGCCTAATTAGTCCTAATCAACCCTAATCAGCTATAATTATCCGAAACTAGCCCTCATTAACATTAATTAGCCCTAACATAACCCAATTAGCCCTAATTAGGACTAATCATCACTACTCGGCACAATTAAACCCTAATTAGGACTAAATAACCCTAATTAGTCCTAATCAACCCTAATCAGCTATAATTATCCGAAACTAGCCCTCATTAACATTAATTAGCCCTAACATAACCCAATTAAGCCTAATTAGCCCTAATTAGGACTAATCATCACTACTCGGCACAATTAAACCCTAATTAGGACTAAATAACCCTAATTAGTCCTAATCAACCCTAATCAGCTATAATTATCCGAAATAACCCTCATTAACATTAATTAGCCCTAACATAACCCAATTAAGCCTAATTAGCCCTAATTAGGACTAATCAGCACTACTCGGCACAATTAAACCCTAATTAGGACTAAATAACCCTAATTAGTCCTAATCAACCCTAATCAGCTATAATTATCCAAAACTAGCCCTCATTAACATTAATTAGCCCTAACATAACCCAATTAAGCCCAATTAGCCCTAATTAGGACTAATCATCACTACTCGGCACAATTAAACCCTAATTAGGACTAAATAACCCTAATTAGTCCTAATCAACCCTAATCAGCTATAATTAATACTCGTAATTAACCCTAATAACCCAGTTAGCCCTAATTAGCCCTTGTACATCCCATAATTACTCCATGTTGCCCAGAGATGGTTCAATTACTCGTTGTTTACAAACCCTGCCTTCTTTATATTAGTTGTTGTTTTGAGAAGTCCATTGGCAACGAGATGGTTCAACTCGTTGCCAACGAATTCTATTTAATGTGGAATTGGTAACATATGGAACGATCTTTCTGCAGTTTTGATATTTCGGAAAGATTCTTGCATATCTTATCAATTTCTGAACGCATGCATGCATAGAAACCCTTAGTTCCCGTTCAAAGGTACTCATTACAAAGTAATGCCTTGTAATGAGCCTTTGGATGTCCAGTTTGGACAGTTTGGAAAAGCTAATTGTTTATAAAACAGTGTTTTGACTCATGCTTTGTGTTCTATGTCGTGGATATTTGGTACACGTTCTCGTGTGTTTCTCCGGGTGCATACAGATCTGGTGTTCTAACATCCGTCAAACCTTCCTGAGCAAGGTTAGATGAATGTTAGAACACCTAATCGATGTCGTGTACTTGGAGAAATGCGGGGAGGTGCTGCCGAATTTTCCACAGACATGGGACTAAGCATGAGTTATTCACTGTTTTATAAACATGTGCTTTTCTGAATGGGATAGGACCACTACCTGTTCAAGAGTGGAGGGGAAATATGTAGACATGTTGTAACATTCATGCATTGATATTTACATCGGCAATGCCTAATCACTGGTCATTATTGAAGGTGGTATACAGTACGATAATTCAGTCGTCATGTCAGTCGATCGAAGTTGGATGAAAAGGAAGAATGCTGAAGATTTTGAGTGTCGCGTTGACGAATTTCTCGACTTCGCTTATGCGCATCCTGCACATGTTGACCTTGATAAGATAAGGTGTCCGTGCGGTAGATGTGAGTTGTTGCACTGGAGAAAAAGAATTGAAGTAAAATGGCATCTTCGTCGGTACGGTTTTATGGGTGGATACACAAGGTGGACGCAGCACGGGGAAACGATAGTATTGTCGTCCAACCTGGCTAGTCAAACTGAAGTTAGGGAGGAGGCACGATATGATTACCGAGATATGATTATGGATGCTGGGCATGCTAATGTTGACTGGGGTAACGACAGTCCACAACCGCCGAACGAGGGGGCTCATCAGTTTTATGAGTTGTTGAGAGCTGCGGAAGAGCCGCTGTGGGATGGAGCTCCGAAACACACACGGCTGTCTGCGGTTAGTAGGTTATTACAGTTGAAATCAGACCACGGGCTGAGTGAGAAAGGTTTTAACGAGTTTGTTACCTTAATCAAAGAAATACTGCCCGAAAGTGAAAAGCTACCGCCGTCGTACTATGACGCGAAGAAGATGATGAGGAAACTTGGGTTGAGCTATGACCGGATAGATGCGTGCAATAACGATTGTGTATTATTCTGGAAAGAGAATAAGGATTTGTCACTGTGTCCAGTATGTGATCATTCGAGGTACAAACCGGACAAAGGGAAGAAGAAAAACATTGCATGGAAGATATTGCGATATTTCCCGGTCACACCACGGCTTCAGAGAATGTACTACTCCTCCAATACGGCTGAACATATGAGGGCTCACCGTGAGACTCGCAGCAACGATGCCGATGTGCTGACACACCCAGCTGATGGAGAGGCGTGGAAGGAGTTTGACCGCAGGCATCCAGTCTTTGCTCAGGAAGTTCGGAATGTTAGACTTGGTCTGGCAACCGATGGGTTCAACCCTTTCGGTCAGTCTACCACGCCTTACTCCTGTTGGCCTGTTATTATTGTCCCTTACAACCTTCCACCAGGCATGTGCATGAAGAAGCCGTATATGTTCTTGTCGTTGCTTATTCCGGGGCCGAAGAGTCCCGGTAAGGACATAGATGTGTATTTAAGGCCGTTGATTGATGAGTTAAAACAATTATGGAATCATGGAGTCGAAACATATGATGCATCCCTTAAACAAAATTTTCAGATGAGGGCTGCTTTGATGTGGACTATACATGATTTCCCCGCATTGGGAATGACGTGTGGCTGGAGCACACATGGGAAGCTAGCATGCCCTGCTTGTATGGGCGTGAACCCCGGTCATACGTTAAAGCACGGCGGAAAGGCCTCGTGGTTCGGATGTCACCGTAAGCTTTTGCCACCGGGCCATCAGTTTCGTAGGCAGAAGGATAAATTTGACGGGACAATCGAGCGTGAGGTTGTCACACTGGACTACCCATCTGGTGAAGAAGTACTCTCACACCTGGAGGCACTTGATACTGACATACCACACGGTAAGGGTGTGCCGGATCAGAAGATTGCAGGGTTCGGGAAAGAGCACAACTGGAGAAAATTTTGTATCTTCTGGGAGTTAGCCTACTGGAGGACGCTCGTTATCCGAAACAACATGGATGTGATGCATATTGAGAAGAACGTTTTTGATAATGTGTTCAACACAGTGATGAATGTCAAGGGCAAATCGAAAGATCACCTTAAAGCGAGAAGGGATCTACAACAGTTGGGTGTACGCCGTGAATTGCATCCTCGGACAGTCAGTGGGAGGACCATACTTCCGAAAGCACCTTACTGTCTAGACAAGAAACAAGTGGAGAAGGTCTGTCAGTGGGTTAAGAATTTGAAGCTTCCGGATGGGTTTGCGTCCAACATATCTCGTTGTTGCAATGTATCGGAATGCAAGTTCCAAGGGATGAAGAGTCACGACTGCCACGTATTCATGGAGAGATTCATTCCTATTGCCTTCCGGGGACTGTTGCCACGGGTTGTTTGCGAGACTTTGACTGAATTATCTCATTTCTTTCGAGATATATGCTCTTCTACGATCCGGGTGAGTAACATGGAAGTGCTTGAGAAGAACATTGTGGTGACGATTTGCAAGCTGGAGAAAATCTTCCCACCTTCGTTCTTTGATTCAATGGAGCATCTGCCTGTTCACTTGGCATATGAAGCTAAGATGGGTGGACCCGTGCAATATCGGTGGATGTATCCCTTCGAGAGGTAATCCTTAAATTGTTACAGTTGTTCGTTTACACTTAATGCGACATCTGTTATCATTGATATTCCACCTAACTCGATTCCCTAAACTTCTAGGTTCATGTTCCATTTAAAGAAAAAAGTCCGTAATAAGGCTCGGGTTGAGGGCTCAATTGCGGAGGCTTACGTAATGGAAGAACTTGTAAACTTTTGTAGTCAATATTTCGGTTCGGATGTTGGTACAAGGTTAAATCAACTAGGCCGAAATGATCCCGGAGCAAGCACAAATTTGGAAGGGCAATTGTCAATATTCAAGCAGTCAGGTAGTCCGTTCGGCCGAACGTATACTCGATGGCTAACAGATGAAGAGTACAGTGCTGCAACAATATATGCCCTTCTAAATTGCGATGAAGTTTCGGCATTCGTTGAGTAAGTTAAAGTCTTAATTCACTTACATTGCTGTACATAATTGAAAGTGTGTGTTAAGCGAGTCAAATGCATATTGGTTTGCAGTGAGTTCGATGCGGAATCTTTAATCACTGATCCCGCTGGACTTGAATCTCATCGGAAATCACAATTTGTACAGTGGTTCAAAATCCGTGTAAGATTATTTAACGAAATTATATTATGTGTTATATACAGTTCTGTGGCCAATTAGTATACTGATTTATCCTTAATTTTTACCGTCATCTACAATAGGTTCAGTCAATGGATAGACCAGTGGCCTCCTGCTTGAAATTACTAGCCGAAGGCCCTAACAAACAAACATCCTGTTACGGAGGCTATATCATCAACGGGTTTAGGTTTAACGTAAAAGATGATGACCGAACAAAACAAACCCAAAACAGTGGAGTCTTGGTCAACGGCGACTGTTATGCCGAGAATTGCATGGACTTTTACGGAGAGCTAGATGAGATTGTTGAGCTAACATATCTGGGTTCCCAAAACCGCCTGGTAATGTTCAAGTGTACGTGGTTCGATGTCACATGCAGTAGAGGAATCCGTGTTAGCTCTCAAGGGATTGTAGATGTCAATGTCAAGTCAAGACTTGCATCAGACGAGCCCTTTGTGTTTGCTAGTCAAGCTGTACAAGTCTTTTACGCGGAGGACGTCGCCAATCCCAAATCTCATTGGTATACAACTATCAAGTCCAAGAAATTGCCCGTGACATATGACAGTGAGCTAGACTCCTTTCAAGCCGACCAACCACGTGTCTTGTTCCCTGTTGAGGTCAACAACGAGGAGGACGATCTTCCTCTTCCAACAACACTTCTTGTGGGAGAAGAAGTCGTAGATGATGACGCGGAAGACGTTGAAAGTGTTGGAGATGATGTGACCGAGTCTACTGATGAAGAGGATGAATTAGAAGATGAAGAGGACGACGAGTCCCACGAAGAAGAGGGCGACGAGGAAAGTGATGAAGATGATTCGCAAACTGAAAATGATTGACTTGTAATGTTGTAACATCACGGGAAAAATGTAGTAACATTTTAGAACTTGGTGTTTATTGATGTGTTTTTGCACATCCGTTCATATATATATATATAGCTATTGTGCCGATGATGATTTATGCCAAATTATTGTTTTTAACGTGTTAATGTCTTTGTAATTTATCTATATGAAGTCAGATATGGATAGGATACGGGCTATTCGTGGCCGGGCTGGACGCCGAGCTGCTTCCTCCCCGGTGGGTCCCACCTCGTCATTGCCTACTGATGACGAGGCACAGAGTGATCGCGGACAGCAGATGGGGCCCCAGCGTCGCCGTCGCCCCAGCCCCAGCCGTCGCCCCAGCCCCATCGAGCCGCCCCAGCCCGACGCAGATTCATCCCACACGCGCGTGCATTCTCCATCTTCCGTGGGTTCTACCTCAGGTATAGTTGATAACGGTGTTTCGTACATTTTCGCTAGCCTTATATTTGAACTGTATTAATGTCTGTGTTTTGTAGGATCTCGACGAGGCCGTGGTCCGACACGCGGGGTACGCATCGACCCCCAGCGTAAACAGAGAGTTACGCTCACGCAGGAGGGCCTGTAAGTACTAAAAATATCACCTCATGCCTTATATTTAAAATTTTGGGTGTTAATTTATATTTGAACTGTATTAATTTATTTATTTACTTCTTTGGCAGGATCCTGGAGAATATGGCGAGGACGAAGATCGGCGTTCTTGTGAAGGGCCGATTCTTCGAGCCACGCCTGTACTGGAAGGACTGGGATGCCGCTGCGAGGGAGGCCCTATGGGAGGAGTGGCTGGTACGGTGAAGTATTTTTTTCAGCGTTAGTAAATGTTTAATTACAGTTTGTTTTATGTTGTTAATTTGTGTTATTGAATGCCTTACAGGAGGGGTTCACGTTTGACACGCCTCAGCAGCAGGTACTGGGGCAGCAGGCTTTCTTTGCCTACATCGGCAAGAATTACCGCCGATGGCTCCACGATGCACGGGACCGGGCGAAGAAAGCGCTGCCCGCGGCCCCGATGACGGACATGACGAGATATCCCCCACATTGGATATCTCACCGTGTATGGGGGGAGATGATAGATCGGTGGGCTGCGGATCCAGGTTGGGACGCCAAGAGTAAGAGCGGGGCTGAGAACAGACAGAACAGAGATCCGACGCACACGGGGGGGTCGGTGCCACACGACATCGTCCGACACATGAACGCGGTCGAGCACCCGGATCTGGAGGAGGATGAGGTCATAGCTCTGACCTATACTCAGACGCACGTGCAGAAGAAGGACAAGGACGAGACGCACCGGGCGGGCGATTATATTTCAGATATTTCCCGGCGGATCGATGTGAGTCAATTTATTTAAGTTGTTATTATTTTTTCTTTCTATCCTCAATGTCCGTTTCGTTAATTAATGCCTTAACATATCGTTAAACAACTATTTTTACAGGCCTCGTATGAAAAGCTAAGGGGGTCCGAGCAGCAGTCCGGACAGCCATCAGTGTCCACTAGTACGACTGCGAGTACTGGGGGGTTGAAGCGATGGCTGGATATGCCGGAGGTCGTGAATCGGCCGAAAGGCCGCATACACGACCTGCCTAGCACGACTGCTCGTGCCGTGATAGGAGCGTCCTCACCCCCTGCTGCCCCTCCACAGACACCGGCTCCTCGCCTCGGTTGGGCGACAAGGAGGTCCAGCGCATTGCTACAGTCGTGGCGAGGATGATCAGGGAGCAGGGCACTGCTGGACAATTCGGTCCGGCCCCGGATCAGTAGGATCCAGATCCAGGCCTCAGTAACCCCTGATGAGCCCCTTCCCGTGCCCGTTCCTAGCTTCCCCCCCCCCCCCCCCCCCGCCCGCGCCCGGCTTGTACTCTTCTCCCCTCTCCTAACCGGCTGTATCCGGTTCCCGGCTTGTACATATATGAGTTTTTTTTATAATAAATATTTTTTATAATTGATTATATATATTTCTTTCTGTATTGATTATTGCGCGTTGTTGTTGAGAATTGAAAATTGTATTACAGGTCTGGGTAATTGAAAAAAAAAAAAAATTGACTTTTGACGACGGATTAATTCCATCGCTAAAGTATTCCTACGATCAGTTATTTAGCGACGGAATATTCCGTCGCTAAATAAATTTTTTAGCGACAGAATATTCCGTCGCTAAAATATTTAATCCGTCAGTAAAAATGACATATTTAGCGACGGATTTAAAAATTCCGTCGCTAAACTATTAGTGACGGGCTTTTATACGAGGAATTTTTAGCGACGGTGAATCCGTCGCTAATTATTTTAGCGACGGATTGTGGGCTTTTAGCGACGGATTTCCCCGTCGCTAAAAGCTTGTTTCTTGTAGTGTATAAGCTTGTGAGGGAGGTT
>JAVXUO010000934.1:0-95650 GCA_033065855.1 Escallonia rubra
GTAATCAATAATTGAATGCCCTAATCGAATCGAACCCTAAATTAAACTAATTGAACTCCTAATTGAATGCCCGAATCCAACCGAACCCTAAAGTAAACTAATTGAACCCCTAATTGAATGTCCTAATCCAACCAAACCCTAAATTGAACTTATTGAACACCCTAATTGAATATCCCAATTCAACCGAACCATAAATTGAAGTAATTGAACCATAATTGAACCCTAATTAAACCCTAAATTGAATGCCCTAATCGAATCGAACCCTAAATTAAACTAATTGAACCCCTAATTGAATGTCCTAATCCAATCAAACCCTAAATTGAACTAATTGCACCCTAAATTAAATGCCTCAAATCAACCGAACCTTAAATTGAATCAATAAAACCTCCTAATTGAACCCTAAATTGAATGCCCTAATTGAATCGAACCCTAAATTAAACTAATTGAACCCCTAATTAAACCCTAAATTGATTGCCCTAATCCAACCGAACCCTAAATTGAACTAATTGAACCCTAAATTGAATGCCCCAAATCAACCGAACCCTAAATTGAATGAATAGAACCCCCTAATTGAATCCTAAATTGAAGTAACCGAACCCTAAATTGAATGCCCTAATCCAACCGAACCCTAAATTAAAATTGAACCCTAAATTGAATGCCTAATACAATCGAACGCTAACTCGAAATAATTCAAGTTCATCGGAAATGTGCATCTTGCACATTTTTTTCCAATTAGAACATTGATAATTTGTTTGATAATTTTAGGTTATTAATTGTGCATTTGAGAATTGTGATTATTGATCTTGTGATTTTAGATTGTTAATTGATGATTTTAGGTTATTAGCTGTGCATTTGAAGTAATTGCGATTATTAATTGATGATTTTAGGTTGTTAATTGATGATTTTAGATTGTTAATTGTGCATTGAGCATTTGAGATATTGAGATTATTGATGGAGGATGGGACCCAATTGGATTGAATGTGTGATTTTTGTTAATTTTTATTGCATTGAGCCTTTTAGAATTGAGAATTGAGATTGTTGACGGAGGATGGGACCCAATTGGATTGAGATACCTGTTAGTTAGCGCAGACACGGACACCACGTCTGATCGACGGTGTCCGACATTTAAAAAACAAATTAACGTATGCCGATGTGTCTGGAGGTGCGTGTCGGTGGGCGTCAGACACGTGTCTGGAGGCGTCGGACACGTGTCGGTATGTGTCGGACACGTGTCCGGAGGTGTCAGACACGTATCGGACACCATATCGACACCCTATATGAGGTGTCGAAATTGAGGTTGTTGACGGAGGATGGGACCCAATTGGATTGAGATACATCTTAGTTAGCGCAGACACGGACACCACGTCTGATCGACGGTGTCCGACATTTAAAAAACAAATTAACGTATGCCGATGTGTCTGGAGGTGCGTGTCAGTGGGCGTCGGACACGTGTCCGGAGGCGTCGGACACGTGTCCAGAGGCGTCGGACACGTGTCCAGAGGCGTCGGACACGTGTCGGTATGTGTCGGACACGTGTCCGGAGGTGTCAGACACGTATCGGACACCATATCGACACCCTATATGAGGTGTCGGAATTGAGATTGTTGAATGTGCATTAAATTTAGGTTAGTTAGGTTAATGCGACATTTTTAGCATGCACCCCCTGGAATCTCATCGTGGCTCCAGAACTGGCTATAATTAGCCCTAATTAGTCCTCATTAATAATATTTTAGTAAATCAATTAACCCTAATTAGCTCTAACGAGCCTAATTAGTTTTAATTAACCCTAAGAACCTAATGAAAATCAAATTAGCTGTAATTACCCCAAATTAGCCCAAATGAACCCAATTATGCGCATATTGATTATAGTTAGCCTAATTAGTCGTAATTTGCACTAACATAAACCAATTAAGCCTAATTAGCGCTAGTTAGGACTAATCAACACTACTCGGCACCATTAAAACCCTAATTAGGACTAAATAACCCTAATTAGTCCTAATCAACCCTAATTAGCTATAATTATCCGAAACTAGCCCTCATTAACATTAATTAGCCCTAACATAACCCAATTAAGCCTAATTAGCCCTAATTAGGACTAATCAGCACTACTCGGCACAATTAAACCCTAATTAGGACTAAATAACCCTAATTAGTCCTAATCAACCCTAATTAGCTATAATTATATGAAACTAGCCCTTATTAACATTAATTAGCCCTAACATAACCCAATTAAGCCTAATTAGCCATAATTAGGACTAATCAGCACTACTCGGCACAATTAAACCCTAATTAGGACTAAATAACCCTAATTAGTCCTAATCAACCCTAATTAGCTATAATTATCCGAAACTAGTCCTCATTAACATTAATTAGCCCTAACATAACCCAATTAAGCCTAATTAGGACTAATCAGCACTACTCGGCACAATTAAACCCTAATTAGGACTAAATAACCCTAATTAGTCCTAATCAACCCTAATTAGCTATAATTATCCAAAACTAGCCCTCATTAACATTAATTAGCCCTAACATAACCCAATTAAGCCTAATTAGCCCTAATTAGGACTAATCAGCACTACTCGGCACAATTAAACCCTAATTAGGACTAAATAACCCTAATTAGTCCTAATCAACCCTAATTAGCTATAATTATCCGAAACTAGCCCTCATTAACATTAATTAGCCCTAACATAACCCAATTAAGCCTAATTAGCCCTAATTAGGACTACTCGGCACAATTAAACCCTAATTAGGACTAAATAACCCTAATTAGTCATAATCAACCCTAATTAGCTATAATTAATACTCGTAATTAACCCTAATAACCCAGTTAGCCCTAATTAGCCCTTGTACATCCCATAATTACTCCATGTTGCCCAGAGATGGTTCAATTACTCGTTGTTTACAAACCCTGCCTTCTTTATATTAGTTGTTGTTTTGAGAAGTCCATTGGCAACGAGATGGTTCAACTCGTTGCCAACGAATTCTATTTAATGTGGAATTGGTAACATATGTAACGATCTTTCTGCAGTTTTGATATTTCGGAAAGATTCTTGCATATGTTATCAATTTCTGAACGCATGCATGCATAGAAACCCTTAGTTCCCGTTCAAAGGTACTCATTACAAAGTAATGCCTTGTAATGAGCCTTTGGATGTCCAGTTTGGACAATTTGGAAAAGCTAATTGTTTATAAAATAGTGTTTTGACTCATGCTTTGTGTTCTATGTCGTGGATATTTGGTACACGTTCTCGTGTGTTTCTCCGGGTGCATACAGATCTGGTGTTCTAACATCCGTCAAACCTTCCTGAGCAAGGTTAGATGAATGTTAGAACACCTAATCGATGTCGTGTACTTGGAGAAATGCGGGGAGGTGCTGCCGAATTTTCCACAGACATGGGACTAAGCATGAGTTATTCACTGTTTTATAAACATGTGCTTTTCTGAATGGGATATGACCACTACCTGTTCAAGAGTGGAGGGGAAATATGTAGACATGTTGTAACATTCATGCATTCATATTTACATCGGCAATGCCTAATCACTGGTCATAATTGAAGGTGGTATACAGTACGATAATTCAGTCGTCATGTCAGTCGATCGAAGTTGGATGAAAAGGAAGAATGCTGAAGATTTTGAGTGTCGCGTTGACGAATTTCTCGACTTCGCTTATGCGCATCCTGCACATGTTGACCTTGATAAGATAAGGTGTCCGTGCGGTAGATGTGAGTTGTTGCACTGGAGAAAAAGAATTGAAGTAAAATGGCATCTTCGTCGGTACGGTTTTATGGGTGGATACACAAGGTGGACGCAGCACGGGGAAACGATAGTATTGTCGTCCAACCTGGCTAGTCAAGCTGAAGTTAGGGAGGAGGCACGATATGATTATCGAGATATGATTATGGATGCTGGGCATGCTAATGTTGACTGGGGTAACGACAGTCCACAACCGCCGAACGAGGGGGCTCATCAGTTTTATGAGTTGTTGAGAGCTGCGGAAGAGCCGCTGTGGGATGGAGCTCCGAAACACACACGGCTGTCTGCGGTTAGTAGGTTATTACAGTTGAAATCAGACCACGGGCTGAGTGAGAAAGGTTTTAACGAGTTTGTTACCTTAATCAAAGAAATACTGCCCGAAAGTGAAAAGCTACCGCCGTCGTACTATGACGCGAAGAAGAAGATGATGAGGAAACTTGGGTTGAGCTATGACCGGATAGATGCGTGCAATAACGATTGTGTATTATTCTGGAAAGAGAATAAGGATTTGTCACGGTGTCCAGTATGTGATCATTCGAGGTACAAACCGGACAAAGGGAAGAAGAAAAACATTGCATGGAAGATATTGCGATATTTTCCGGTCACACCACGGCTTCAGAGAATGTACTACTCCTCCAATACGGCTGAACATATGAGGGCTCACCGTGAGACTCGCAGCAACGATGCCGATGTGCTGACACACCCAGCTGATGGAGAGGCGTGGAAGGAGTTTGACCGCAGGCATCCAGTCTTTGCTCAGGAAGTTTGGAATGTTAGACTTGGTCTGGCAACCGATGGGTTCAACCCTTTCGGTCAGTCTACCACGCCTTACTCCTGTTGGCCTGTTATTATTGTCCCTTACAACCTTCCACCAGGCATGTGCATGAAGAAGCCGTATATGTTCTTGTCGTTGCTTATTCCGGGGCCGAAGAGTCCCGGTAAGGACATAGATGTGTATTTAAGGCCGTTGATTGATGAGTTAAAACAGTTATGGAATCATGGAGTCGAAACATATGATGCATCCCTTAAACAAAATTTTCAGATGAGGGCTGCTTTGATGTGGACTATACATGATTTCCCCGCATTGGGAATGACGTGTGGCTGGAGCACACATGGGAAGCTAGCATGCCCTGCTTGTATGGGCGTGAACCCCGGTCATACGTTAAAGCACGGCGGAAAGGCCTCGTGGTTCGGATGTCACCGTAAGCTTTTGCCACCGGGCCATCAGTTTCGTAGGCAGAAGGATAAATTTGACGGGACAATCGAGCGTGAGGTTGTCACACTGGACTACCCATCTGGTGAAGAAGTACTCTCACACCTGGAGGCACTTGATACTGACATACCACACGGTAAGGGTGTGCCGGATCAGAAGATTCCAGGGTTCGGGAAAGAGCACAACTGGAGAAAATTTTGTATCTTCTGGGAGTTAGCCTACTGGAGGACGCTCGTTATCCGAAACAACATGGATGTGATGCATATTGAGAAGAACTTTTTTGATAATGTGTTCAACACAGTGATGAATGTCAAGGGCAAATCGAAAGATCACCTTAAAGCGAGAAGGGATCTACAACAGTTGGGTGTACGCCGTGAATTGCATCCTCGGACAGTCAGTGGGAGGACCATACTTCCGAAAGCACCTTACTGTCTAGACAAGAAACAAGTGGAGAAGGTCTGTCAGTGGGTTAAGAATTTGAAGCTTCCGGATGGGTTTGCGTCCAACATATCTCGTTGTTGCAATGTATCGGAATGCAAGTTCCAAGGGATGAAGAGTCACGACTGCCACGTATTCATGGAGAGATTCATTCCTATTGCCTTCCGGGGACTGTTGCCACGGGTTGTTTGCGAGACTTTGACTGAATTATCTCATTTCTTTCGAGATATATGCTCTTCTACGATCCGGGTGAGTAACATGGAAGTGCTTGAGAAGAACATTGTGGTGACGATTTGCAAGCTGGAGAAAATCTTCCCACCTTCGTTCTTTGATTCAATGGAGCATCTGCCTGTTCACTTGGCATATGAAGCTAAGATGGGTGGACCCGTGCAATATCGGTGGATGTATCCCTTCGAGAGGTAATCCTTAAATTGTTACAGTTGTTCGTTTACACTTAATGCGACATCTGTTATCATTGATATTCCACCTAACTCGATTCGCTAAACTTCTAGGTTCATGTTCCATTTAAAGAAAAAAGTCCGTAATAAGGCTCGGGTTGAGGGCTCAATTGCGGAGGCTTACGTAATGGAAGAACTTGTAAACTTTTGTAGTCAATATTTCAGGCCTGATGTTGGTACAAGGTTAAATCAACTAGGCCGAAATGACCCCGGAGCAAGCACAAATTTGGAAGGGCAATTGTCAATATTCAAGCAGTCAGGTAGTCCGTTCGGCCGAACGTATACTCGATGGCTAACGGATGAAGAGTACAGTGCTGCAACAATATATGCCCTTCTAAATTGCGATGAAGTTTCGGCATTCGTTGAGTAAGTTAAAGTCTTAATTCACTTACATTGTTGTACATAATTGAAAGTGTGTGTTAAGCGAGTCAACATATTGGTTTGCAGTGAGTTCGATGCGGAATCTTTAATCACTGATCCCGCTGGACTTGAATCTCATCGGAAATCACAATTTGTACAGTGGTTCAAAATCCGTGTAAGATTATTTAACGAAATTATATTATGTGTTATATACAGTTCTGTGGCCAATTAGTATACTGATTTATCCTTAATTTTTACCGTCATCTACAATAGGTTCAGTCAATGGATAGACCAGTGGCCTCCTGCTTGAAATTACTAGCCGAAGGCCCTAACAAACAAACATCCTGTTACGGAGGCTATATCATCAACGGGTTTAGGTTTAACGTAAAAGATGATGACCGAACAAAACAAACCCAAAACAGTGGAGTCTTGGTCAACGGCGACTGTTATGCCGAGAATTGCATGGACTTTTACGGAGAGCTAGATGAGATTGTTGAGCTAACATATCTGGGTTCCCAAAACCGCCTGGTAATGTTCAAGTGTACGTGGTTCGATGTCACATGCAGTAGAGGAATCCGTGTTAGCTCTCAAGGGATTGTAGATGTCAATGTCAAGTCAAGACTTGCATCAGACGAGCCCTTTGTGTTTGCTAGTCAAGCTGTACAAGTCTTTTACGCGGAGGACGTCGCCAATCCCAAATCTCATTGGTATACAACTATCAAGTCCAAGAAATTGCCCGTGACATATGACAGTGAGCTAGACTCCTTTCAAGCCGACCAACCACGTGTCTTGTTCCCTGTTGAGGTCAACAACGAGGAGGACGATCTTCCTCTTCCAACAACACTTCTTGTAGGAGAAGAAGTCGTAGATGATGACGCGGAAGACGTGGAAAGTGTTGGAGATGATGTGACCGAGTCTACTGATGAAGAGGATGAATTAGAAGATGAAGAGGACGACGAGTCCCACGAAGAAGAGGACGACGAGGAAAGTGATGAAGATGATTCGCAAACTGAAAATGATTGACTTGTAATGTTGTAACATCACGGAAAAAATGTAGTAACATTTTAGAACTTGGTGTTTATTGATGTGTTTTTGCACATCCGTTCATATATATATATATATATATATATGTATATGTATATATATATATATATATATATATATATATATATATATATGTATATATATATACATACATATACATATATATACATATATATATATATACATATATATATATACGTATATATATATCATATATATATATATGTATATATATATATGTATATATATGTATATATATATATATATACATATATATATATAGTGCCAATGATGATTTCTGCCAAATTATTATTTTTAACGTGTTAATGTCTTTGGAATTTATCTATATGAAGTTAGATATGGATAGGATACGGGCTATTCATGGCCGGGCTGGACACCGAGCTGCTTCCTCCCCGGTAGGTCCCACCTCGTCATTACCTACTGATGACGAGGCACAGAGTGATCGCGGACAGCAGATGGGGCCCCAGCCGTCGCCCCAGCCTGAGATTCATCCCACACGCGCGTGCATTCTCCATCTTCCGTGGGTTCTACCTCAGGTATAGTTGATAACGGTGTTTAGTACATTTTCGCTAGCCTTATATTTAAAGTATATTTGAACTGTATTAATGTCTGTGTTTTGTAGGATCTCGACGAGGCCGTGGTTCGACACGCGGGGTACGCATCGACCCCCAGCGTAAACAGAGAGTTACGCTCACGCAGGAGGGCCTGTAAGTACTAAAAATATCACCTCATGCCTTATTTTTAAAATTTTGGGGTGTTAATTTATATTTGAACTGTATTAATTTATTTATTACTTCTTTGGCAGGATCCTGGAGAATCAGGCGAGGACGAAGATCGGCGTTCTTGTGAAGGGCCGATTCTTCGAGCCACGCCTGTACTGGAAGGACTGGGATGCCGCTGCGAGGGAGGCCCTATGGGAGGAGTGGCTGGTACGGTGAAGTATTTTTTTCAGCGTTAGTAAATGTTTAATTACAGTTTGTTTTCTGTTGTTAATTTGTGTTATTGAATGCCTTACATGAGGGGTTTACGTTTGACACGCCTCAGCAGCAGGCACTGGTGCAGCAGGCCTTCTTTGCCTACATCGGCAAGAATTACCGCCGATGGCTTCACGACGCACGGGACCGGGCGAAGAAGATGCTGCCCGAGGGTGCGCCGATGACGGAGATGACGAGATATCCCCCACATTGGATATCTCACCGTGTATGGGGGGAGATAATAGATCGGTGGGCTGCAAATCCAGGCTGGGACGCCAAGAGTAAGAGCGGGGCCGAGAACAGACAGAACAGAGATCCGACGCACACGGGGGGGTCGGTGCCACACGACATCGTCCGACACATGAACGCGGTCGAGCACCCGGATCTGGAGGAGGATGAGGTCATAGCTCTGACCTATAGTCAGACGCACGTGCGGAAGAAGGACAAGGATGAGGTGCACCGAGCGGGCGACTATATTTCATATATTGCCCGGCGGATCGATGTGAGTCAATTTATTTAAGTTGTTAATGTTTTTTCTTTCTATCCTCAATGTCCGTTTCGTTAATTAATGCCCTAACATATCGTTAAACCACTGTTTTTGCAGGCCTCGTATGAACAGCTAAGGGGGTCCGAGCAGCAGTCCGGACAGCCATCAGCGTCCACTAGTACGGCTGCGAGTACTGAGGGGTTGAAGCGATGGCTGGATACGCCGGAGGTCGTGAATCGGCCGAAAGGCCGCATACGCGGCCTGCCTAGCACGACTGCTCGTGCCGTGATAGGAGCGTCCTCACCCCCTGCTGCCCCTCCACAGACACCGGCTCCTCAGCGTCAGTTGGACGACGAGGAGATCCAGCGCATTGCTATAGTGGTGGTAAGGATGATCAGGGAGCAGGGCACTGCTGGACATGCCGAGCCGGCCCCGGATCAGCAGGATCCAGATCCGGGACTCGGCAACCCCTGATGAGCCCCTTCCCGTGCCCGTTCCTAGCTTCCCCCCCCCCCTCGCGCCCGGCTTGCACTCTTCTCCCTTTCCCTAACCGGCTGTATCCGGTTCCCGGCTTGTACATATGAGTCTTTTTTATAATAAACATTTTTTATGATTGATTATATATATTTCTTTCTGTATTGATTATTGTGCGTTGTTGTTGAGAAATGAAAATTGTATTACAGGTCTGGGTAATTGAAAAATAAAAAAAAAAATTCCAAAAAAATTTTGACTTTTGGCGACGGATTAATTCCGTCGCTAAAAGTATTCCTACAATCAGTTAATTAGCGACGGAATATTCCGTCGCTAAAACATTTATTCTGTCGTTAATTTGACAAAAAAGAAAATAAATTAAAATTCTAAAAATATAATTAGCGACGGATATTCCGTCGCTAATTAAAAATAAATCCGTAGCAAAAAATTAAATATTTAGCGACGGATTTCAAAATTCCGTCGCTAAACTATTAGTGACGGACTTTTATACGAGGGACTTTTAGCGACGGTGAATCCGTCGCTAATTGTTTTAGCGACAGATTTTATGCTTTAAGCGACGGATTTTCCCGTAAAAACCATTGTATTTCCTGTTCTGGATTTTTAGCGACCTTACTGAGCGTTCAAAAGCTCACTCCTTTTTTTTGTTCCTTTCGGCAAGTTAAAACCATCAGTAAATTCTTAGATTGGCTAGAGCTTGATTTCGGAGCTGGTTTAGATTTGATTTTCATTATTTTGTTTATTTAAGCCCTACGAAGGAATCAATGTGTGACTTACTTAGTTGAGTTCATTAATGTGGTCTTTGCATTTAGGAACAATGATTTGAGCATTTGAGTTATTGTAGAAGCTCTGATATATGTATTGGGGTATTCTTATTGGAATCGAGATGATTGAATACGTAGGCATTGATTGATTGAATGTCTAACGTTCCAGAAACTCCAGGATGTTACCGTTGGTATCAAAGCTTAGGTATGAGAATCTGCAGACTCATAAGCCTAAGAGAATTTGTGACTGAGATTGAATTTTGAAAACTTTTACTATGTTTTGAAGACTTATTTGAGGTTTTTAGCATTGGATTGAGATTTGCGCTGAATACGCAATAGTAGACAGGTTGCTTACCTAAGAATTCTTGGATCTTAAGTATTAACTAAAGAAGATGATTGAAGGGATAAAAGTGTAATCTTTTGGTTTCTTTGATTAGCCCCATCGAATAGAGGCTATGAACAATAAATGTTGTGATCGCTAAGGGATGTGCAATGAAATACATGTGTCTAATTAGATTTTTGGATCCTTTAAAGTAATACTTTCAGTGTGATGGATTCGAGAATAGTTTAAACTGGTTTGGTTTGATATCAGAGTGCCTAGAGAAAGCATAGTGGTTTTTTAGTTTGGGTATTTGGGTGTGACACCTAAGTGCTTTTAGAATTTTCTATCCATATTGGCCAAGTCTTAGCAGTATGCTTTGATGGTTATTCGATGTTATCGACTCTGGTGACAAAAAAAAAACCGGATGGGTCAAGTGATCACATGGTTGTGATTAGTGGATGTCACAGACATAGCATTATTACTATTTTAGTTAGACCTTAGACATTGAGTCATGGTCTTGGTAGTCAATGGAACACGGATATGAAAATAGAGTTAATTATGTGTTGAGTAACCACGTGATTAAAGGATTAAGACGTTTATGGCCTTAGAACGTGTGACTCTAAAATTTGATGTTGGCAATAGGATGAGAAATACATTAGGCTGAAAACGTGCCAATAACATAGCCACCTTAGTTACTGGCCACCCTATTGCTCCTCTGATTGCTTGCTCACCCACAGTATTGGATTTGGCTACAAGAACTAGAAATTTGTGGCATGAAGATGGGTGACGGTGGGTGTGAAGGAGGCCGGAGCTAGAAGGTTGGGGCGGTGACTGGGGAAGTTGGGCAGTGGTTGCTAGAACCTGCGACAGAGAAACGGAGAGGAGAAAAGGGGAGAGAGAGAGAGAGAGAAAAAAAAAGAGAAAGGAAAAAAAACTCACTGTTTAAACTCTGACCTCTTTTTGTTTTAATGAAACTACGTAGTTTTTGCTGCTAGCCTCACGCAACTTGCGTGAGGCTAGCCTTATATTCGCTTTCCCCATATATATATATATATATAGCTAATTACACCTAATCCCTGAGGTTTAGAGGTAATTACAGCTAAGGACAATAGTTTGGACATATTACACTTATGTCCGTTGACCAGACGAAATCTTAAAAAACCTAACGGTTTTGATAAAATGACATTGTTAACCCTTAAATTAGAATGTTATTTTCTTTCACATGCCATTACTTTATCTTAAAAAAAAAAATTAATGTTTACTCTAACCACCCCCCCCCCCCCCTCGCCACCCAACCCCCTATCCCCCCCAACCCAATTCTGTCTTTCAAACTCCCCCGACCACCGCACCCCTTTGTCTCCCCATCTGCCTCCCCCTTCCCCGTCGCCGCACCACCCAACCCCTTCGCCTTCCCCGTCATCGCAACCACCCTTCCCCTTCCCCGTCGCCGCAACTAGGGGTGAGCAGCGAACCGATAAAACCGATCCGAACCATTGAAACCGATGAAACCGGACCGATCGAATCCGAACCGTTGATAAGCTCGAACGGTTTGGTTTGAGATTTTCAAACCGAGGCCGGTTCGGTTCGGTTCACGGTTCGGGATTTTCAAACCGGCTATGAACCGAACCGAACCGATGACTATATAACCATTAAAAAAATAATATACCTTACCATGGTTAACTAACTAACCAGGGTAAATTTAATATGTTTGCCCTAAATAAAACCCTTATCTTCAATTCTTCATTTGCCGACGCCGTAACTCTTCTTCTGCTCCTCTTCTTCTTCAGAGCACACCCACAGAGAAAATCAAACACAGCAGTGGTGAAGCCGTAACTCTTCTTCTTCTGGGTAACTCTTCTTCTGCTCTTCTTCTTCATTTGTTCGGTTCAGTTTCATTGTTGCCGGCAGCAGTGGCAACTGGACAGCAGCAGTGCAGTGGACAGCAGCAGTGGTGAAGCCGGCAGCAGTGGCAACTGGCAAGACAGCTCACGAGTTTGTTGGGTTTTCACTTTTCATTGTTCTTCCCCCCATTAGAGGTACCCAGTTTCATAATTAACCTCCAATTTCAGTTTCCAGTTTTTCCAATCTTACATGTTGAATCAATTGTTCTTAACTTCATCCTGTACATGTGAAGATGTTGGTGTTTGTTGGGTTTTCACTTTTCATTGTTCTTAATATACCGATCCGAACCGTTCAATTTGAACCGAGTGAACCGTTCAAACCGAACCGTTCAAACCGAGGTGTCTCGGTTTGGTTTGGTTTGAGAATTTGTGAACCGAGGTCCATTGGTTCGGTTTGCAGTTTGACCCCCAAACCGAACCAAACCGAACAGTGCTCACCCCTAGCCGCAACCACCCTCCCCTTTCATCGCACCCCGTCGAGGTGATCCAGTAATTAACACGGCATTCCTGAAATTTTACAATCGATACTGTGATAGTTGACTTTTCGCCGGCGTGGGGCAATGTGAGATGGCTGCCGGCGCTGAGAAATTTGCAGCTTGCGAATTAGCGTTTTGAAACCCTAATTCACAAATTAGGGTTTTTCAATGAGAATTTGCAGATTGCGATTGCATAATGCGAATTAAGGTTTTGAAACCCTAATTTGCAAGTTAGGGTTTTTCAGTGAGAAATTTGCAGATTGAGATTGATGAAATAGACTGTTAGGGAACAAATCAATAATTTTAGGGTTTTCAAACCCTAATCTTTAAATTAAACCTTGAAATCTTAATTTAAAATTTTTAAATATATTCAGGATATACAGTACAAGGGGTAGTATCATCATTTTAAAAATACGTATTGATGACATCATAAAAAAGTGTACTTTTTGGATGGAACCCTGATGGATGGACACAGGTGATACATTTTAAAAGTGTTTGGTCACGGAATGTTACATTTTGAAACTTTGTGTCTTTGACTGTAATTATCCCCTAACCTCAGGGACATAGGTGTAATTAGCCCATATATATATATATATATATATATATATATATATAAAGAGAACAAGGTAGAATGTTTAAAGGAAGAAAAAAAAAGAAACCAAAAACAAAACAAAACAAAAAGGGAGACAACAGAAGAGACAGGCAGCCGGCCCTAATCGGGCAGCGCCCCTCCCAATTTTGTCGGCCGCATTGCCGACCACTCTCCATCACCAGCGATGAACTCCGGTCGTGACTACACTAAACATCACCGCACGACGCCTCCGTACACCATCTACCGCACGACGTCGTAAGCAGCACCTACTGCTATCAGCGGCGCAGCGCCGCCACCGTCTTTTTCGCTACTGTGACCATCGCAACTCCGGCCAATCACCGAACAGCATCGAGACGCACATCCACGATCATCGTCCCGTGACCAGAGCACCGTTGTCATTGCCATCCCGCAGCCGTGGCCAGATCCACAGCCAGCCATGGTCTACTAATGTCCGCAGTGGCCAATTTCTCCAATTCCCCGAACGATCGACATGGGTATCGCTTATTTCCGATCGCCTAACTCTTATTCTCTGGCATCGTCACAACAATTGCCGCGGACCACCTCTGCACCGCCACCGAACCACCAGTTATCCATGGTACCCGCTACACCACCTCCAAATTGCCCACTTCAATCACAACCACGTCAGCATAATCATAATTTTTTGTCAAATGGGTCATGGTTCGACCTTGTAGTGAGTAATCAAATTGGGTGGTATTCTCTTGAAGTGACGATCGATAGAATTATGGCCTTGTTGATTGATGAGCGAACTTGTTGGTTGAAATGGTTGATGAGTGTGGTGTTTGTACTGGTATGGCCTTGTTGATTGATGAGCGAACTTGTTGGTTGAAATGGTTGATGGGTGTGGTGTTTGTACCGGATGAAGTGGTTGTGGGTGAGACGTGTATGAATATGTGGTTGTAGTATCTGGTGGTTTGTTTGTGTACACCGGTGGGTGTACGATGCGTGTGTTTAGCCATGTGTATATAATGTGTAGTTGGAATTGTGGTTTGATGATAGTGTGTAACAAGGGAGTTTTTGGGGGCACTGCTGTGTAGGTGTATATAGCGTGATGAGTGTGGTTATTGATGTTTGGAGGTGTGGATGAGTATGTGCACGTGGAATGCATATGGTTGTACGAACGATGCACGTAAAGAAGATGTAGTAGTGCGTGTATGTGTTTAATGGTTGGGTACTCTATACATGTAGTGGGTTGATTGAGTGGAGTAGTGTTTGTGTAATACTTCGATATTTTAACGATTTGATTTAAAAAATTTAGCGACATTTTTTTCAGCGTCAAACTTTTAGTGGCGAATTTAAATGTTTAGCGATTAGCATGACATAATTTTTATCATCTAACTTCAGCGACAATTAGCGTTAATGATATTTATTTTTAGAAACTTTAACGACAAATAGGAAGTTAGGTAGCGTATCAAACACATTAAAAAAATTTCGGCACATAAACTATAGTAAATAATTTATTTTTGGTCTTTTCGCAAGTAATAAGAAATTTCGGGTAAAGTTTGCATAACTAACTAAGAGCCCGTTTGGGATTGATTAAAAAAAACAGATTCGGCTTAAATCTTAATCAGTTTTCAAAATTTTATTTAATCAGAATCAGTTTGCTGTTTGGCAAAAGTAGTTATAAATTAGATTAAATTTATAAAAAGTGTTTGGATAAAAAGTACTTAAATCAGTTTCATTATGACAAAATGACCATATAGGGCATTCAATAAACAATTTTTATAATATCCAAGTAACGTTAACATAACTTTTATTCTTAAATAATTATAATTTATAAATTAATTATAAAAATAACTATTTTCACGTCCTACAAAAGTTGTTACTTTTTATTTTAAATTAAAAACATAAACAATCTCACGTTATTGCTTATAGTAGGACAACATCCCCAAATTACAAATAAAATTTATCTTGAGCAAAAAAAATAATTTATCTAGCAGAAACCGCATCACAAATAGCATCACTAACATTAGTATGGAAAAGAGGTTAGCAGAGAAGAGATAAACTCCAGCAATTATCTAATTAATTAAGGGGTATGAGAGGTCTTTTTGTAAAAAATATAGGGATAGGATGGTAAATTACATAGTCAAACCTGATTATGGAAAAAGTGATTATTTCATAATCCTCACTTTTGAGGATTATGGATTAAATCAGTTTTTAGCTTTTGGAGATGGATTAAATCTGTTAATCTATTTTGCCAAACACTCACAAACTTGTTTTAATCTAGATTAAATCAGGTTTGACCAAGATTTAATCAATCCCAAACACCCTCTAAACTTAAAAGGGGTTTTTAGTAGTTTGTCATTTAGGGTTTTATATTTATACCTAGACCTGGCAAATGGGTAACCAGCCGGGTACGGGTAAAACCCGGTCGGGTGGGGTAAAAATGGATCGGGTAATTTTTACCCGGTTTTTTTTAGGTAGGGTTTTTCAGTATCCGTATCCTACCCTTGCGGGTAGGGTATTACCCCCGGGTACATGTTTAATTTTTTTTTTTAAAACAAACAAATTTACACACTTTTTGTTTATATATTAGGCCTTTTTTAACTACTTAACGTAAACACTTAATAGTAAATAATTTTTCACTAATTTTCCTTTTGGTTGTACACTACAATCTCTTTCTAGTTTCATTGCTACAGGGCAGTGATGATCTCTCAGATTCTCAATTCCAACACAATCACTCCTATCTCCGGACAAAACAATATCTCAACAAAAAAAACAAAAACATTACCTACATGCTACAAATTAATTCTTACTTTTGAAGTAATAAAAAACTTAAATACGTACAAAATACAAACACAAATAATATAAATAGATTTAATCGGAACGGTGGCAGCGCAGTGGTGGCGGATTTGATCGGAGATGACGTGGCGGCAGAACGACGGTGGATCTGATCGAAGATGACGGTGGCGGCAGAACGACGGTGGCGGATCTGATCGGAGATGATTGTGGCAGCAGAGCGACGGTAGGTGACGACAAAGCGACGGCAGATCTGATAGGAATGACGGTGGCGGCAGAACGACGGTGGCGGATCTGATCGGAGATGATTGTGGCAGCAGAGCGACGGTAGGTGACGACAAAGCGACGGCAGATCTGATAGGAATGACGGTGGCGGCAAAGCGACGGTAGATCTGATCGGAGACGACGGTGGCGGGATGTGGAGTAGCTTTGGTTGTCGATGGATCTGACTGGTGGCTAAGAGAGAGCGTCGTCGTGAGAGAGAGAGAGAGACAGAGACAGAGACAGAGCGTGGTCGTGAGAGGATGCCGGCCGTCGTGCGAGGAATAAAAAGTTCATAGAGTGAACTGTGAAGGAAGAGCGGCGCAAGAGAAAATAGGAGAGAAGAATGAGTGAAAGAAACCCTAGCACTTCATTTTATAGTTAAAAAAAACGGGTAGTGCGGGTAAACTGACCCGACCCAAAAATTACGGTTCGGTTAGGGTACGGGTCTGATTTCAGTAGGTAGGTACTCAAAATAGGGACCCTTTACCCGGGGAGTTTTGGCCGGGTACGGATCGACCCGCAGGTCCAGGTCCTTTTTTGCCAGGTCTATTTATACCCTTTATAATTGAGCAGCCGTCCAACCCTATTTTCTCTTCATCTGCTACATTTAGAGAAAGACCGAAGGAAGGAGACGGAAGAAAATCGATTTATTCAGGCGAGATTTCCAGTAAGTTTTCTTTCAGTCTTTCTCTCTATGCTTAAATTGCTTACGATTTTAAGGAGGGAGGCATGAGAGAACCCGTGTGATTTTTCTGTGGGTTTAGGGATGTAAATGAATGTTTATGATGTAGTGCAAGGTTGTGGTTATCGGGCATAAGATGGCTGTGATGGGGAAGGAAAAACCAGATTTTTCGTGTAATCTTACGGGTTATGGGCAGCCATGGGACTGCCGTGTGAGTGAATGGATGAGATATGAGTGTAAACGGGTCTCTGTGTGTGTGTGTTTACTGTGTGATTTTGTGTGTGTATGTGTCGTATGTGTGAGAAACAGGGAGTGAGATGCCTCTGATCGACTGGGAGCATCTTATTGACTATGCAGCCAGGCATACCAAAGGGAAAAGCTTTAAATCAAGGCTACGCAAACTAGCTATTACTGCAGTTCTCTATGGGGTGTGGCAAGAAAGAAATGTGAGAATTTTTTATCATATGAAGACAAATGCAGGGGGCTACTGTCAAGTGATCCAAAACTGGATCAAATGGAGAGTAAGCAGTTGGGAGAATATCTTACCAACGGCCGGAAACACAAAGCTAAGCATAGAATGGGGGATTTCAGATAGAATTTTCCAACTTTGATCAACAAGATTGTGACTGGTTCAGGAGAGAGAGACTATTTAGCAAGTCACAGTGTTAGATTAGCTTTTGTATGTAGATAGTGTATGGCTACTTGTATAATATTGTTTTGTAAAAAGTGAACATATATATTCTTTGGAATGAAATACAATGGAATTTTACCAACAAAAAAAAAGAGAAACAGGGAGTGCGTGAGTTTTTAATTGTGTATAGGTGTGTATGTGCATATCTGTGTATGTGGGTTAATATATAATATGCGCATATGGTGACTATGTGAACCTGTGCGTGGAGGTGATGCAAACATATGTGGGTGCATGAATATCAAGGTGTGGTGCTTGAATATTTTTAGTGTGTGGTGTACGCCTGAAGTGGATGTATGCGGGGCACTTTAGAAGAAATGTGGGGAAAGGTAGCTATATGAGAGGTGAAGTGGGTTGACTTTGAGATGGAAAAGTGGGATTTTGTGGGTTTTCATTGTTGGTGTAAATATTCGGTATGGCTTTGTGACTGAAAGAAGGATCGGCTTTGAGGCACGTTGTAAAACGCTCTCCTTAAGTTTATATTTGCCCCCACCAAATAGAACGGTGTGCAGCGGGTTGCCGGCAAATACCCTCCAAGATACAACGAAGCGCTTTAGTGAATAGCGTTTGCATACACGATATTCACGCCACAGATATGGAATTCTGAATAATGTGTATGGAATTCTGAATAATGGGATTTACAAGTAAGAAATTCTGCAGAAATTTCTTGTTGTAAAAGATCTGCCGAAAGAAAAAGATGAAGAGAGTAGAGGCTTATTATTAGGTCCGAAAATCTGACCATTGTGCTCTATTTATAAAGCACTAGTGGTTGCTAATCAAAAGTCACACCTTTTCATCATCACCGAAGCAATCTGGACCGTTGGATCAGAAACCGTTAAGATTAACGGTTCAGATCCGAACTGGTAATTAACCAGCTCCCAACAGTTGGGTCTGTCCAACTTGGAACCACCCAGCTGCCCAACAGGTGCAACTATCCGGACTGGTAACTAACCAGCTCGCAATAGGTGCAACTGTTCGGGTATAACCCGAGTGTAACCACCCAGCTGCCAAGGGTCGGATCTGACCCGGTTCCGTTGAACCGGCGATCTAGTTTTCGCCACGAAAACTTAAAGGCGTCTAAAGCGCCACATTGCGCCTCACAGCCCACTGCCACGCTCACGCGCGCGCGCGCGTGCGTGCGATTGTTCCTCGTATGGTGCTTCGCACCATACTCGGTGCACATGCACACACCTTAGCATACTACATAAGTAATAAAGTAAGTTGAGTATTTTATTATATGCCCACTTACCTTTTCAATTCCCTTGGATTCCTTCATTTTTACCTCTTCACATTCCTTTCATCATTTTGACAAAGAAAATGAACCAAACTTGACACTATATTTTGGAAAACACTAACACATGTGAGTGTGCTGGTCAGTGGGCAAAGAATGGAAAGGAAGAAGGAGGTTCAACAGTAATGGGTCTAAGCAGTTAAAGTGGTACACTGTGCATGAACAGTTGTACCACCTGGCTATTGGGTATTGTACGATTGTCCAAAAATTCTGAAAATCTGCAGGATGGTTTTTAGTACAATATTATAATTTCTGTGAAAATTTCATATTTTTTCTGGTATCGTATGTATTTATTATATTTTCTTCAAATTCAAACTTATAAAAATCTTTTGGACCCTTTAAACCCATGAAAATGTTTTGGAAATATTATAGTAATGTTTTTATAGTATAAGAATGACTCAGTAAAAATTTGGTAATTTTTTGAGTTGATTTATTATCATTTTTCGTATCGCATTAAATTTAGCAAAACGGAAAATAAATAAATAGTTTCAGTGCCTTTTAAATTCTGATTTTTATTTATATAATTTTTATACATATATTAAGGCTTTAATAAAAATTATGAGTCTCGATTTTCAGCTAGAAACAATTATGGCAATTTATTTGTTTTTAGTGTAATTAAAGAAATTATTTTTAATTAAAAAATATCAAAAATATTCAAAAATTATATTTTTATTCCATATGTTGTATTAAGCTATAAAGAATGCTTAATGGAAATTAAAAATATTTTTGGGGTATTTTGGAGTCTCGAGTGTGACGAGTTTCGAGATAGGTTGGCCGTGTGTGAAACCCGTTCCAAATTTTGTCGTTCCGGGTAGAGAAAATGGATACGCTATGGATAGTTATATTATTAGTTTTATAATATAGTGGTATAGATAGTGTTCTAATAAATGATTTGTCAACCAGGTTAATTCCAAGTATTTGATCGAGGGCATTTAAACTTTATCTCTCTTGGATCGAGGTAACACTACACCAAAACTGCTCTATGGTGACAAGAAGGCCTACGATATAAAAGGAACTGTAGGTACAAGTTATGTATGCCTACGGTTACTATTGCACCGTGGTTATTCCTGCTGCTTCAGTTTGGAAGAGCAGTCACGACAGTGCTTACCGTGGGAATTGGGTAGACAATCAGGCGGGTGAATCTCGCAGACAAAGCCATCTGCTGCTTACCGTCGGAACATGGGTCCACTATCAGGCGAGGCTCCTCGAGTTGACTCTTTTTGGCAGAGCTCAGCTCAGATCTGGAACGAACAAGACAACGAGGGGAGGACTTCACCGGTGGACTCGACTACCGAGGTCCGAGGCCGTCTTCAAATTCAGATCTGGAACAACAATCGAAGAAGAAGCAGTGACCGGTGAGGCGAGAACTCCACCGGCCAATGACCCTCCCCGGTGACGACGCGTTGATGAACGGTGACCTTAGAAGAAGCAGTGACGGGCAGACTGATCAACGAGTGTCGACGGCGAGGCGAGGACTCCGGCAGCGACGACTCGTTGACGATTGGTGCGGCAATAGTGCACCTTCCCCTGTCAGTCGAAAGGTCATCTTTCTAGTTTCTCTCATTTCCCATGTCTGCGGCAACAGTGCACTTCTGATCTCCTCTTCAGCCTAATTAAGCCACTCCACAGGTAACAATTCTCATTCAATTTCCAATTTCACTGTTAAGATCACATCTGGGTCTCTGTTCCTTGACTGTATAAGTTTTAAATTTAGTTAATTTCGTTCATGTCACTGCTGAGTGCTTGAATTTGGAAAATCATGCTATGTCAGTTAGTGATGTTGTATCTGTTCAATTGGACATCTCATGGAAATTATAGTTGTTGAATGAACTTGGCTATCTTATGATTCCATCTTTATTTCTATGCTTACTTCTATCCAGCTGGGTGTTGATTGGAAATCACGCTGATACCTTCTGCTTTAAAAAAATCTGTAATTTGTACTTATGTTTGTTGTTTAGACTTATGCTAGTTTTTTCCTTCTATTGTCATTTGTCAATCAATTCAAATAGTAAATTTGAAAACTTGAAGTAGGGTTTTAATGATTTTAGTATGATCATAGAAGATTGTTATTGGAATTTGAAATTTCAAATGCCCTTTGTTATTGTTGCTTTCTAGGATTTAGCAATCAAAGAAGTTATAATTAATTCAAGGTGAGTTATAATTCGACATTTGACAAAGCAATTGACGATTAAGTTGAATTGTTGTCAATGAGGCTAACGTAAAATCCGAAAAGAGTTACTTTTTGCTTGTTGTATTTGGGTACTGCGCAGTACCCAACTACACGAGGCAGGAGGCAATAGTTGATGAAGAGAATGAAGGATATATATATATATATATCAGTGACAATGAAGACATTGATACAGGTGAAGGGAACTGTCCTTCCTTAACAAATGAGGATATAAGTTAAGTGATGGATTGCTGCTTCAATATAAAATTAGAGGACAACTTACTGGAAATGAATTGTAACCCCTCTAAATTTATGAATTTTAAGGGTGTTTCTTCTTATAATGCTGTTGTGATTCTCTTCTCATTATGTTGTGATTTTTTTCCTTTTTAATGCATGAACGCGGATTATCTGAGGGCACATTATGAGTGGAGTTTGACTTCAGAGAAGAAATGGCATCCCCACTAAACAAGCACATCTGAGATGGACTCTTTTAGAGACCGAAAGTCCTGCTAATGCATCCTCTTCATGCCCACCACAACAATTTCTACTCATCTAGATAGTCTGATAGCTTAAAGTCAGACCTTAGTCTCTTTGAAAGTCAAAACAATATATTTCTATGGACAAATTTAATGTTCCAAATCAACAAAATAAAAAAATTCGGTACCAACTTTCGTGACGAGTGGAAAGAATTTCTTAACATTAAAAGGTCATATTCTTACAAATTTATCTGATCTGCCGATTCTACCACACGTTAGAACAGCAACAGTTACACTGAAAACTTTGTTATAATTACCCTTACATGGTTACATGCTCCCGCTTCGACATAGTATAGAGAGAGATTCTCTTGCAGTTATCCACTACTTTGTTTGGAAAGGAAGGAATGATAGAATTTTAGAAGTCAACGGCAGAGTCTGGACATTATTGGAAGTACGTTTGCTTGCCCCAGAAGCTTTGTGATTTGCCTGCATTCATCTTGCCATACTCATGCTGGAGTATGCTTTTCTGCAGTAGCTTTCTTAGGTTGCAGCTTCAGCTGATTGATTTTTTTGTTTGTGATGATTAACTCTTTACTTAATTTTTTTTTTTAATATAGATGCATGTAGAACTTGCAACTTGGTTGCTTTATCTTAGTAAGTTGACTACTGGACTCAAATCTCGAGTCATTAAAAAAAAAATTATGCCGATATAAATCTTCTTTTTTTCTTGACCGGGTTCATGAATACGACTGACAAACTTGGAGCCAACTTTTAATGGTTGTGTGGATCTATATTTATAGTTTTTTTTGTTTCCATGTATCATTACAAACTCTAATAAGTCATATTTCGATTCCACTGTCTTACTTTAAACCAACCCATTTCATAAGACATAAAATCAAAAAAATTTAATGAAGTTAAGGCAGGTTACTGAGTGAGCCAATAACTTGCACAAAATTTGAAAATACCAGAGTGCCAATATTGCAAAAGAAAGTTTCTTCACATTGATTAACTAAAAGACGATTGTGCCGAACGAGAAAACATGCAGCATATGTTGCGTATAACATCAGTGATATGGGGACATATTAGTTGTAATCGCGCAGGAACATGAACAGAAGCCGGCTACAAAACTTGGTCCAAACACAGCAGGAGATGCTTCTACTAATAATCTCTGCTTAAATAACTATACGTTATATATTTGTAGTCAGGTCTAGCCGGCTTGGTAATGATACCCTTGATTCTTGTGGCTTGTGTTCTCTTCTTTTTTGGCTGGGTGTCTTGATAAATGATGCTGTCAAGAAGCCTTATATGAATAAGTTTTACTTGTTTCACCTGTTAAAAGGGCCTCGAGTACTCGAGGAAGCCTATATAAGATCTCACTACCATCTCCACTTGGTCCTTGAGCTATCTCAATACCATGGAAGTAGTTAGAACCTTCATTGTGCTCTTGCTCTTTAGATTTGCATTGCTACATGGAGCCACTACTAACACAAAGGTAAGGCCTAAGAGTGTGAGTGTGTGTGTGTGTGTGTGTGTGTGTGTGTGTGTCTGTCTGTTTGAAAGAGAGAGAGAGGGAGAGGGGGAGAGGGAGAAGGAGAGGGAGATAGAGCTTCTAACATTATAGGTTGCATGTTTTTGCTATAATCTTTGGCATAAAATTCTCATTTCTGTGGAACTACGCACATAATTGTAGAGAAAGAGTCTTGGCACGGCGTAGGTGTACTCTATATAGGCTTAGAGGCAGATATTGAAATGTGAGAACCCCCTCTACAAAAGTGGGGTAAGGTTGCAAACATCAACCCTCTTCAATCCCTCAATGGTGGGAGCCTCGCGCATGCGGCCACCCTCTTTGTTCTAAGACAACGGAATATTTAACATCTACGTATACACACAAGTACTGGTGGCTAATTTTGACTGAGTTTCTCCAATTCGCAGCATTACATAATTTACATGGGTCATCACTCCCACCCTGATTCAGAGTCTGTGATTGCGGCCAACCATGAGATGCTTGCTTCAGTAATTGGAAGGCAAGCCATTCAATCATTATATTCGTATCAGTTGATGTTGGAAAATAAACTTGATTTAGTTTTTTAGAGTGATGATTAATGTGACATGTTAGTGGGTTATTAAGTTATGTCTTAGTGAGTGCATAAGTTACAAGTGCATTATTGTTATGTGTTAGTGGAAGTAGTGGCTATTATATTGTTGAAATAGTGGGTTAGTGGTATATTTATTACATGTCTAAGAGTTACTTAGAAGTACTATAAAAATGTATAAGATGATGCAAGTGTAAGGAGAGGAAGAACTATGAGATAAATTTTGAAAGGTATATTATGTGTTCTCTTCAAGTTCTCTCCATGTCCTCCTCATATATAAGTGAGTGTATGAGTTTGTTTACAACAAAGTGTGAGCTTGAGTGATCCATTTGTCTCCAACAAAGTGGTATCAGAGCCACAACGGTCCTAGTGGATGTTGTGGCGTTAATGTTTTAGTCACTACGGTTGTAGAAAAAAGTATCCGAAATGGATATTTGCTGTGAGAAACTGTTGTTCTCAAATTATGTGAGAATGCGGAGTGTCCTTTCGTTGTATCTCAAATCATGTGATTTGTGGGATGTGGTCAGTGAAGAACCACATGGTAGCTTGTCAAAAGGAGTTCGACAAAAGAAGGAAGAAAAGGCACTCCGAGTATTGCAGAAGGCCGTCCATACAGAGATATGGATGTGCATTGGAGATGTAAGATCTCCAAGTGATGTTTGGCAAATGATCGAGGTCATTGCTTCCAACCGTAGACGTGACTTCTTACCCAAGGAGTATTGGGTACAAAGCTGGGAAGAAGATGAGTTCACAAATGAAGATTGTGAACATCTCAAGGAAGAAACTCTAATGCAGGATGAAAACGAGTTTCACATATCCGAAGCTAAAGAAACAGAGGAGACAAAGGCTGAACAAGAGTTCAAGGCTTTTAAAGCCAGTGAGAACGACAAGTTGACAAATGGAGAAGAGCCAGTTGAAAAGATAGAGGAGAGCGAGAACACAGATGGTGATGATAATGCTCAATATGAAGAGATGGAAGATGAGAGCATTGACAAAGATGTAAGAGTTCACGGAGGTCAAAACGTGAACAACTCAGGTATGACCGTTAATGTTTCTTTAAGAGAAGAAAATGTGGTTGGGTCATTTCCACTATACAGCCTCTCAAATTTTGAAGAAGAGAGTAATGATTACTTTCTCATGGCTAAGAATGATGTGATAGTGCCACAAGAATATGCAGCTAAGGTTGATGTTTTGAAAACTTATTTCATTAAAAATCATCCTAGGGAGTTGTTTTTTATGACTAGGAGGGACAATGTTAGTGTTGAAGGTCGAACGAGTTATTATCTTCAACATGGCGTGGAGAAGGTGGTGAGTGACACAGGGTGGGTAAACATGGAAATGTTTTTTGACCTAGAACACTTACTTGAAATGTCCAAAGAAAATGGACAAGATCCAATATGCACACAAGTGACGAAGAAATGCCAGAGGTGCAACAAAAAGATGTGCCACATACGATACACGTCAAAAGAAATGGCAAAGAAGATTGTTGCTGTTGATGGAATTGGAGATGAAGACCATTATTGGCACTTATCAAGCCCCTCAATCAAGAAGAATAATTGAAGACACAAATCAAGTTTAAAGGGGAGTGTTGGAAAATAAACTTGATTTAGTTTTTTAGGGTGGTGATTAATGTGACATGTTAGTGGGTTATTAAGTTATGTCTTAGTGGGTGCATAAGTTACAAGTGCATTATTGTTATGTGTTAGTGGAAGTAGTGGCTATTATATTGTTGAAATAATGGGTTAGTGGTATATTTATTACATGTCTAAGAGTTACTTAGAAGTACTATAAAAATGTATAAGATGATGCAAGTGTAAGGAGAGGAAGAACTATGAGATAAATTTTGAAAGGTATATTATGTGTTCTCTTCAAGTTCTCTCCATGTCCTCCTCATATATAAGTGAGTGTATGAGTTTGTTTACAACAAAGTGTGAGCTTGAGTGATCCATTTGTCTCCAACAGTTGAAGTGCTATTATTTCTAACAGTAAAACTAAGTTTTACTGAGACCTGTATCCAGAAATCAATGTTTTTGACGAATTTGTTTTCCAGTTCCGATGGAGCCCGAGAAGTGTCAATTCACCATTACACCAAAATCATATCAACATTGGCTTACTGCTTTAGATACTGAACACACACAAAAACACATATGCGTGCGCACACACACATACATATGCACTGTTTGTCCAAATTGTTAGAATAGGTGCTGATAGCTCTTATGTATATATATGGTTCAGCACTAATTGGTTTTTTGGCAATTGTCCGGCGCTGTGCCCATACATGCATTTCAAAGTTTTAATAAACATTGGGCAACTTTCCAAGTTACTATTTCTGGGTCATGCTTGGCCATTTTTGTTGGAGTTGCTTTGCAAATCATGCTACAGCTTATGATGTTCTTAGATTCTGAAAATTTTCAATCCAATTCCAATCTGATGTTAGGTTCTTTTTTGGCAGGGTTGATAGGGAAAGTACATTTGTTGTGTTTGGGATCTGTTGAAAGTGGGGCTTTAAACCATTTAGGCTCAATTGAAGGTACTTTTAAATTACTTAATATTTTTACATGTACATGAATATCGATTATATGAATATTGATAGGGAAAGTACATTCAGTTATGTTGTATATTATGGCAAGCATTTTGATTGTATGCTTTAACAAATATTTTGAGTTACAATATATATCTCCATAACTTAAACTATAACTCCAATTATTTGGTACAACCTCTCAGTCATTGATGATGCTTTGTTTCATTTCGTAGGATGTTTATGATGGCGAGGAGCAAGATGCAAGCCTTGCAAATGAAGACTAGTTCCCATGAGTTGCTTGTGGTTCACAACTAATGTGGGTGGCTGTATATAGTACCAGCTTGGACAGGAATATGACATGGAGATAGCTTTTGAAATTAAATGCTAGGACAGGATTATGATAGGAGATGGCTTTTGAAATTAAGTATTGAGATTGACGCTTTTGTATGGAATTTGGTGCACAAATTATTGTTATATAACATTGCACTATTTATGCAATTGAAAACATCTTTATAATATTTCAGTTGCAGAACATGTTTATGATATTTCAATTGTATTTGCAGGTTATTGTGATGAAACAAGATTAAAAAAAAAAAATAGCACATGTACTTACGGTATAAACCGTAGGTAAAGGTTTGTGTTTTATTTTCTGAGCATTAATCCCTACGATTTAAACCGTAGGGAAAGGCTTCAAAAAATGGCCATGGTTTAACCTTAGCCTACGGTATGTACCGTAGGTATAGCTTAAGGTACCTATAGGGTAAGCATATCCCTACGGTATTGCCCGTAGGCATAGCATTAAAAAATAAAACTTATTCCTACGGTTATACAGTAGGCTAATCTTCCAAAAACCGTCGCTATAAGTGGGTTAATACAAATTCGACATAGATATATAGGCTACGGCATAACCGTAGCGATATCATTCAACGCCGTAGGCATAGATCTAGGGCATCGCCACTTACGGCTACAGTATAGTACCGTAGGGATAGGCTATGCCTACGGTACTTGGCAGCTATCCCTACGGTACTATACCGTAGGCATAGCTGGTTTTTCTTGTAGTGTAAGGAATTTTTTCTGAAACCCAGTTTCCTATGTTTTCCCTCATAAATATTTTTCTGAATTGTAATCAAAATTTCTTTGAACTCCGTTATAATTGAAATGTGCATCGTTTGCCTTTAATGACCTATTTTGAGCCTTAAGCGTTTATTGAAAATCCCATTCGATGCTCTGTATTTATTTCTCATTGTGCATCAATTTAATCATTGTATTTATCGTTTGTTATCATTCTACATATTGAGATGAGATTCTGCATTGGTGTGTTTTGGCGGGAGTTGGTGTATATCGGAGGGTATTTGTGTGGGCTAGTACCTTGACGAACTAGCCGGTGTGTTGGTGTGGGCTAGTACCTTTATGGACTAGCCAGTGTGTTGGTGTGGGCTAGTGCCTTGATGGACTAGCCAGTGTAAAGTGTTAGTGAGCATCGCCTTTGTGGCTTTGCTAAGTGATTACTCTGCACTGCCTTTGTGACTTTGCAATTGCTCATGTTCGATAACATCTGTGATTGTTTGCATCCTATCTGAAAAATGTTCTTATTTGTATCTAGTTTATGGTATTGCACTAAATCTCCTCCATATTGCAATCGTATTAAATATGTAAAATTTTCGTATCCCTTTACTATATTTTTTAGCGACCTTACTGAGTTCTCAAAAGCTCACTCCCGTTTGACTTATTTTTCGTTGGTGATAACCAATAAACAATAGATTGCATTGGGTGTGGATTAGATCTGAGCCGAGCGGGGGAAAGAGAATTTAAGTTTCAGTCTTAGTCATTAGAACCCCTGCGTGGGTCAGTGTTGTAATTTAGAAATTTTGATTTAGAATTGACGTTTTCAAGTATGACAGTATATTTAGAGTATTATCTTATTCAATGGTTTAGTTGCTCTGACTGGTTGATGGTTCTAGAATTGGTTGAGTTTGAAGGTATTATTGTCTTAGTATAAACAATTGATTGAGTGTTAACGTTTCGAAAATTCCAGGATGTTACAGTTTGTTTGTTCAGACAAATATTATAAATGTTTGTACAGGTGGTTTGGTGATGAATTTTTTTTGGTAAAAGATGAAAAGTGTCCCTAAAGAGCCATCAGTTTTCAGCAGTCTAAATTCCTATTTTTAGAAGCCATTTTCGTTATGAACTTAATTAACTGTAAACGGTAACCCCAATTAGTTTTGCAATGTCTACGATGTGTAATTTCCTTGAAATTTTTCAGTGTTCTCAAAGAGCATGAAATAATTTTATCTTCTTGATTTATTACCCGTGGCAAATTATATTACTTTTGCCTGAAAATTTATAGTGATTCTTTTTACCGATGAGATGATTCAATGTCTAAAGTTTCAACACTTTTTAATATCGTTTATCATATGTAGCAACTTTGGTTGCCTTGTGCGTCATTAAGTGTCGGAGGGAGTTTTTGGAATAAAATGGTATTTTTCGAAGAACCTTTTGGCCTGATTTTAATTTAATACACATCTAATTATATATATGAAAGTCGAATCTGAGAGAAAGTCGCCACGTCACCTCCTATGTGGACACTTTCTCTTTCTGCCACGTTGTTAAAAAAAACTTTAATTTAATATATTTTACTTTGATATGACCACACGATCAAGAAATGGCCACATCGCATATATGAGATTTTGAAAAACAAATCCCATATGCATTTTAAAAAAAATAAGGTACAATTAAATCAAATAATTTTAATTGATGTACTTTTAGAACATTTAAACCTTTAAGAGGCAAAAACGTATCAGTCTAAGTCTACAAAACTAATGATATACCAATTCGTTTTTATATAAAGCCCTTACGACCAATGAAAAGAATTTTTCAGTTATACTTAATTAAATTTTCATGAAAAAAAGACTAATTGGTAAATCTTAGACAAGTTATATGTAACGCCCCAAACCTTGTTATTACGTGGCCGCTTAATTTATTTTAAAGCATGACTTTTATACGCAAGAATTAGCGTAAATTTTCGTGAGCGAAATTTTTTATCAGTAAAATTTTGTTAAACCATAAGTTATAAATTTAAGATGGCAAATATAAGTGATATAAATTGAGGTATTAGTAGGGACTAGCGAAACAATATTCTTAAGAGCTTTTAGCGACGAATTTTCTTTTGGTTTGCATCGATATTTTTATTTAGTACCTTTAGCGACGATTAGTGAAGCGGGGCTAGTAACGGCCTGTTAAATTTTCCTAACACATTAATCTATTGTAAATAATTATTTGGACCTTTTCGCGATGATAAAAAGATTCGGCTAATATTTAAAATAACTAACAAAACTTTAAGGGGGGTTTTGGTAATTGTGCTTTTAGGGTTTTTATTTATATATTCCTAAGAGACAGAGAGCTCAGCCGACCCTAATGGTTCATGCCTGTTTTCTGGGTCTCGGTTGGGAGAAATAGAGAGATAGATCGAGTAGGAGGGGAGGACCTTCCGGCAACTCGTTTAATTTTTCTGGTAAGCCTCATATTTTTCTCGAACTTATTCATTTGTTTTAGGGGGGTAAAAAGGGGCTGGGATTCGGGTGGATCTCTGTGTGTTTTAGTGTATATTTTGTGTAATAGCGTGAGGAATCTAATGGGTTTTATGGCTGATGAAGGGTGTGAGTGAGGGGAGTATTTTTGTGTGAGTTAGTGCGTGAAACTGGGTGTTTTGGGTGAGTGAAGGGCTACTGTGTGTAGTGTGTGACGTGGATGTGTTTGTGTATGTGAAATGAGAGGCAAAGGATGTTGCACGGCTGCCATGAAGTGCGTTAAGTTTTGGGCAAAGAAAATGGGTGTGTGAGTATATGTAAATATATTCTCTGGGTGTATTGAGTCTGTTATATGTTTGCATGTGCTGTGTGCGCGTATGTGAGAGGGGAGGAAAGACTATGTGAGGGTTGTTTTTCTGTGTGTGATTGTGGGTGAAATGGAGTGGTCATGGAGAGAAAGAAAGCAAGGAGGGACTGCCGTATGTAGGGTGTGATATGGGTGTGCTGTGTATGTATAAGTGTATGAAGTGGGTCTTGAATGAGGGAGCAAGAAAGGAGTGCCATGGCTGCCATTAGAGAGCCGTATGGAATGCCATGAAACTGTGTTTGCGGCGCCGTTATGTTTCGGACAAAGCCACTGCACGGCTGCCCTAAGGGTTCAGCCGTGTGGAGGTGATTTTAATGTTGGTTTTGTGTGTGCCGTGAGCTTGGAAACTCGTATTTCTAGTTGGATTTATTGTGGGTGAATTGTTAGTTGGATTTAGAATCACGTGTATTACTCAGATGCGGCAAAGCCGATAAGCCAGAAAATAAAGGTCAAGGAAAGACCTTGAAGGTTTCTACGCAAAGCTAAAGTTGGTCCTTTAAGACCAGACTTTTTAGCAGTGAACAGAAAAGAAAGCAACTAGGTATGGACGGAAATTGCCATGGATGCAAGTATACTGAAAAATCATCTATATATGATAACCAGAGTTGATGAACAGGTTAAACAAGGAGGAGGGAGAAGGCACTCACCGAGAGAACCAAAGGTGACGGTGGCGGCCACAAACCCATGCCAGACACCAGTTTAGGGCTCACGTATGTATAATTATAATGGAGTAACAGAGCTGGTGTGAGTGTGTGACTAATAATAATAATTAAGGTTTAAAAGGCAATTAAGCCTTGGGCTATTTGGCTGTGGGCTATATCCATGTCTGTAGTTACTTCGGCTACCCACAATAAAAGGCTTTTGAGCCTTGTGTGGTGTGGCGGTGGACTTGATGTTCTTCAAGCCATAAAAGCCCTTATAAAATAGAACCAATCATAAATATGACCAATAAGTAAGAAAAGTGTTGAGTGTGTAGTCTAAGCACAACAACCCTTTTCGTCCCTTAGTTTAGGGACTAAAATAGTTACTTGGTAATGGCGAGCAATAAAGGAACCGGGTTGGCATACTTCCATTAGTTTAGGGACTAAAATAGTTAGAATTGTAATTTAAGGGTTATACTACTAGTGAGATGCTGATAGTTTATAGACTTCATTTTGTAGTAGTCCCAAAACACAATTATATGCCCTCAACCTTATGGAATTTACTGTTGCAAGCTACATTTAGTGTGTTAAGAACCGGAAAACTCGAAGCAATGCTGGCTAGGTTGTACCTAAATGAGGTTGGCTTTCTTCCAAATTCCTTGTCAACATAGACTATGAGACTAATTTTTAATGGCAAAGACATGCTTACTGTTTACAATATATTGCTAAAAAATGCATTAAAGAAAGAATATTCACTGTTTAAAGGATAAATGAGAGATTGACAAGCATATAATTATGGAATTATGGAAACTCGTATTTCTGGATAGGTAAAAATTTAAATTGCAACTTCGTCCAGTTGTAGAATAGTGTCGACAACCGTGGCTACGTAACTCGTTACGTGGCTCTACTAAAATAGCACAACTCTGATACAATGGAACTGATATAGGCTTAAATGTTGTGCTTAGACTACACACTCAACACTTTTCTTACTTATTGGTCATATTTATGATTGGTTCTATTTTTTAAGGGCTTTTATGGCTTGAAGAATATCAAGTCCACGCCACCACACAAGGCTGAAAAGCCTTTTATTGTGGGTAGCCGACGTAACTACAGACATGGATATAGCCCACAGCCAAATAGCCCAAGGCTTAATTGCCTTTTAAACCTTAATTATTATTATTAGTCACACACTCACACCAGCTCTGTTACTCCATTATAATTATACATACGTGAGCCCTAAACTGGTGTCTGGCATGGGTTTGTGGCCGCCACCGTCACCTTTGGTTCTCTCGGTGAGTGCCTTCTCCCTCCTCCTTGTTTAACCTGTTCATCAACTCTGGTTATCATATATAGATGATTTTTCAGTATACTTGCATCCATGGCAATTTCCGTCCATACCTAGTTGCTTTCTTTTCTGTTCACTGCTAAAAAGTCTGGTCTTAAAGGACCAACTTTAGCTTTGCGTAGAAACCTTCAAGGTCTTTCCTTGACCTTTATTTTCTGGCTTATCTGCTTCGCCACATCTGAGTAATTTACGTGATTCTAAATCCAACTAACAATTTGATGCAAGTGTGGTTAAATTGTCCATAGCTGTTAAATCACACGTAAAGTTTATGTGCAAAAGATGTTGAACCTTTTGCTGATGATGGCTAATGAGTTTACTTCCTTGCTGCAACTCTCTTGCCTAATAATTTCCTCTTCTAATGATATGATATAATCTGACTGTATACGTGCTCGCAAAACCAGCGAGGTGCTAATGCAGAGATGGCGGCAATGGTGAAAGGTCATCTACCCACTGACTTGATCTGGCACATTCTTTCCAGATTTCCGTTCAAAACCCTCTTTCGATTCAAGTGCGTATCGAAATCATGGCACGATTTGATATCCGACAAGTATTTCATGAGCTCGCGACAGGGAAAGCATCTTCAAGTATTCTCAAAGGCGTCTTTTCAGAAGGATACGAAAAAATACGTCCTTCAGCTATCCACTTATGCTAGTGATGACGGGCCATTGCATGACGAGTGCAAGTTCGAGGTAGACGAGTCTGGTCAAATGTTGTCTTCTTACGGTGGTAGTTTGTTGTGTTATGTTACAGGCCACAGTGTTTCCATTTGCAACCCCAGCACCCATCAAATGTTCACCCTTCCTAAGGGCTCTCATTGTGAAGATGGCTACTATAATGGTATGGTTGGCTTTGCATACCTTCCGCTTGAAGATGAATATAAAATAGTACGCTTGTTCTATAAACACTGGAACACAAAGAATAGGCTGAACGACTTTGAGATAGGGTGCGAGATCCTAACACTCCGTGATGATGTTAGCTGCAGTTCTTGGAGAGTGGTGCAAGATGAGTACTGCCCTGATCTTGTGGGGGGTTACTATCCTGTCACCGTGAACGGAGCGGTTCACTGGTTAGTTTACTTTGAATGTTTGGAATATTTTGATGAACTTGATGAGGATGAAGTAATTGTTTCCTTTGATTTCAAAGATGAAAAGTTCAAAATGGTTTTGGCACCGCATGATGGTTTGAGATTTGGCAGTTGCTCCCTCGCGTTGGCGGAATGGAAAGACTTTCTTGTTTAGGTATCAAAATCTCCACAATCAGAAATAGAGTTTTGGGTCTTGAAGGACTATGATAATCACCTTTGGGTGAAGGAATATAAGATCGATGCTAGCGGAATGGAACGTTTTGATCCTGATTTTTTTGCAGTTCTTCCCATAGATGTTCAAGATGGTGAAATACTCACGGTGACGGATTTGGAGCGACTAGACTACTACAACATTGAAACTAAAAGGTTCAGGAATAGATTAATGGACGCTGGCCGGAAAACTTTTGATTTTAATTATTATTGCGAGAGTTCCCTTGTGCTTAAATTGAAGTAGTCGGTCTTGATCATCGATCCATTTCAATTCAGAGTTATCATTATATGTATTCCTTGACATCACAAGGACAACTGGAGTTTATTTACTATCTCAGCGAAGCAATACAGAAAGAATAAGAAAATCGTTCATCAGTGAGTCATCGCATTGATGATGTGAAGCAATATTCTAAAAATTATCTCGAGCTTAAACCGGCCTGCAAAATGCGAATCTATTTAGAGAGATATCGTACCAATATTTGTTATGCTCACTTCTCGATGTCCCAGGTCCTGACAAACTATAAATTTAATGGCTGAGATGCTTTAACTAGAATTGCTTTCTATCTTAAGGTCGTAATGTTTTGCCTTCTTTTCCTCTTTTATTTCAGAAGGCAAAGGCTGCTTCTTTGTCTTAGTATAATAAGTTAACTATTTGAAGAAAATTTGTCCTAACAAAAGAAATAAAACAGAGAACATGGACGCTTCCATGTATAAGTATAACGAGTTCTTTGAGACACTAATATCGTACAAAAATACCCATTATTTTGATGCATTTTCATTCTTTAGGATTTGAGACCTTTTATTTTCATATCAACACATGCTTCTCCTTTCTTCATTTGGTCATTAAAGTATAAATGCTTTACCATCATTATAGTTTATAGCGATAAATTGGATGTTGTGTTGGATCTTAGTGAGAGTAAACATGGATTAAAGATTGCATGGTCGGACTGTTGCACGGTCGGACTTTGGGTAGTAAGCCCTTTTAGCGACGGAATTATGGTTCCAAAAATCTCGTTTTCTTATACTTTCTTTACGATAAAATATCTGTAGAAATAGAACCTTTGTTACAATTCCTGGACTAATACAATCTCTAATAATTCTCTCTCATTGTTTGAAATGCTAGACCACCAAAATCTGCAAATTCAATAAGACCCCAAAACGCAGAAAGACAGTTCAACGACGAACTTTCCTCACTAATAGTTTAGTGACGTTATCTTAAAGTGTTATCGATCTCGGCGACGGGCGAAATCTAAGTTAGTATATATCCTTTATCTTCTTTTAATTCCTTCTCTTTCTCTATTTCTTCCGTTCTCCACCGCGCCCCTGCCTCCACCCTGCCAACAAAACTGCGGCCACGAAAGCCACTGCCAGTCGCGGCTCCCCCAACGCCTGTCCCCTCCCATAGGACTCACAGTCGCAGAGCTCATTTGATGCTGTGGTCCAGCCCACTTGTTTCCTCCAACCCCAGTTGCCAAGTGATTTATAGCTTGGGAAATTTTTCCCATTATTAGTACCTGCGCATTTCATTATCCGATCATATCAGCTGATCAAACACGGTTGAAAGAGAAAACCTACAAATTAAAACATAGGTGTAGGTTTCCTGGCGGGATGGTGAAGTGATTTTCCAATTAATTCATGGTGCAATATTGGGGCTAACTGCCTATAAATTCTTTCTTAATGATGCCGGAGCTTGAAAATAAACTACAAGAAAAAGACTTTTAACGACGAATTCTTAACGACAGAAGGAAATACGTTGCTAAAAGTGACTTTTACTACGAGATTTGTCGTCGGTAAAAGTCTGTCATTATAAACCTTTAAGGACGAAAAAATATATTCGCTAAAGGTATTTACCGACCGACTATTACCGTCGGAATTATCCGGCACTAAGTGTATTTTTTTTGTATTTTTCATTTCTCCCGAATTTTTGTTTTTGCAAAATAATTGAAATAGGGTTTTAGATGGACTTTTACCCACGGAAAATATTTAGTCAGTAAAAGTCTGTTTAATCAAATAAACCCTAAGCCATGCTACGTGTTGCTCCTCATACCTACCTAGCACACTGCTATGTCTTGCTCTTGCCCCTCCCCACATTGTCTCTCCGTACATATCTACCTATAAACACACATATAATTATATTCACTCACACACTTACACGTATCTAGATCTATCTGTGTCATGGAACCGGTATGTTGTGCCCTGTTACAAATTTGATCCATGGACTTCTAAGACAACCCATTTGCCAAGAACACGGCTTTTTGAGTCTACAAGTGATAAAAGGTACGTAATTTTTAGTTATTCGTTCTGCCCTAATATTGTTTGTCCTATGGCAGCAATTTATGCCAACCTATGCCACTCCACCACATCCGCATGTTGCTATGTATCCCCATGGTGGCATTTATGCTCATCCAGTGGTGGAACCTGAATTTCATCACAGGGGTACTAAAAATAGGATGAAGTCAATAAATTTTTTATAAGTAAAGTAGCAAAAAAAAATATAGTGCACTTTTTAATAATATACAAAAAAAAAAGCATACTAAAAAGTATTTAAAAGGTCTTATTAAGTTTCATGAAAGCCATATGTTAATCCAACAAAATTCGGAGTTGAATCTGTACTAGTTTACCCCAAAACACTAACAAACCTATACTATATTTACTCTAACAAGAAGCCAAGTACATATTTTCAATATCAATTCAACAATCCAATTAAGTCCTATATATATATATATATATATATATATATATATATATATATATATATATATATATATATATATATATATAGGGGTTCGATACACACCCATCGGTGGGAAAAAAAATTTTCCCACCCAATCGCTTGAGAGTCTACCGATTGCATAAAAAAAAAAACAATGGCTGGACTGGGCCATTTATGGCCAAAAGGGGGAATGATTGGCCTTGGGCCAATCGCATGAAAGTCAGGCGATTGGCCCAAAGCCAATCGGCCGACAGTCAGGCGATTGGCCTTGGGCCAATCGCATGACAGTCATGCGATTGGCCCAAGGTCATGCGATTGGCCCAAGGCCAATCGGCTGACTTTCGGGCGATTGGCTTTGGGCCAATCGCGCGACTCTCATGCGATTGGCCCAAAGCCAAGCGCCCAGTCCACCTTTTTTTTTTTTTTCGGCCTTGCCTCTCTCACCCGAATTTCGGCAGTAACCCCCTCCCTTGGCCCCCACCCCTCTTCCCCCTCCCCACTTGTCCATTTTCCCCCCTAGCCCCCACCCCCCTCCCCACTTGTCATTTTTTTTTCCTAGACCCCCACCCCCCTTCGGCAGACCCCCTCTTTTCCTCCTCCCTCCAATTTCCTCCCATGTTTTGGCCACCACCCCTCTTCGACACATGGCACAACATTAGTTGCCCCCCCCCCTCCCACGGCTCACTTTTCTGTCTATAAAAACCCTCTTCCCCCGCATTATTTCTTACGCTCTCATCATTCTCCCTATCTCACCTACATAATCTCCATAATTTTTTTTCGTCAAAAAATTTTACGCTAGAAGATCGGTGGATAACCGCTAGAAGAAGATCGGTGGATTTCTTCGTCATTTTTTTCAAGTCAAAACAAGTAAGTATTTTGAATTTTCTTATAATTCAATGTTAATTTAAATTGTTGTTACGCTTAAATTGTTCTTACCATAGTCTAAAATTCGTGTTTAGGGCATCAAAATTACGTTTTTACAAATCGGGGTATTACATTCGAAAGATTCAAAAATAGCGATTTTTTAGGGCGTCAAAATTATGATTTTTCACGAATTTATAAAAAATAGCTAGAGCTAGATTTTTCCAAAGTACAAACAAGAGACCCTAGTTATTTTTAAAATATCTGTATCAGGAAAAATTTCAGATTTTTCCAAATACTGGAAAAGGGTTAACTGATACGCGCAACCTTGTAACTTCGGAGTGTAATTTAAAATATCAAGCTAGCGCGATTTCGCGCGAAACTTTTTTGAGAACCCTAGGATGTTGGAAAGTTCCATTCCCCATGAATTCGGGCCATTCCAAAGCCGGTAGCAATTTTTTGCCGAACAGGCTTTTTAGCGCTCGATCCGGACACCGGTTCGGGATTTTTTGACGAAAAATCCCTAAAATGCTTTTTAGATCAAGGATGGACTCAGCAACCTTAGAATAGCGTCTTAAAGCACGTTTGAGATTATTTCCTATGCCCGGGGCATTTCGGTTATTCGCCGCCGGAGAAGGGTATTTTCGTAATTTTGCCCCTTTTAACTTTTTCGAGCGCCTTTTCAGTCCGTAAATGTAAGCAAACCCTAGCGAAGGCGGCTAGGGTTCCATTCCCCAGGAATTCGGGCCATTCCGAAGCCGGTAGCAATTTTTTGCCGAATGGGCTTTTAAGCGCTCGATCCGGATCCCGGTTCGGGATTTTTTGACGAAAAATCTCTAAAATGCTTTTTAGATCAAGGATGCACTCAGCAACCTTCGAATAGCGTCTTAAAGCACGTTTGAGATTTTTTCCGATGCCAGGGGGCATTTCGGTTATTCGCCGCCCGAGAGGGGTATTCTCGTAATTTTACGCTTTCAACTTTTTCAAGCACCTTTTCAGTCCGTAAATGTAAGCAAACCACCTGAAAGGCTGATTTGAAGCCGATTCGCGGGGCGTTGGGGTCGCCAAAGGTGAAAACTTAATTAGACAGTTTTTCACGAATTTATAAAAAATAGCTAGAGCTCGATTTTGCCAAAGTGAAAAAAAGAGACCCTAGTTATTTCTAAAAGATACGTATCAGGTAAAAATTTCAGATTTTTCCAAAGACTGGAAAGGGGTTAACTGATACGCGCAACCTTGTAACTTCGCAGTGTAATTTAAAATATCAAGCTAGCGCGGTTTCGCGCTAAAATTTTTTGAGAGCCCTAAGGATGTTGGAAAGTTCCATTCCCCAGGAATTCGGGCCATTCCGAAGCCGGTAGCAATTTTTTGCCGAACGGGCTTTTAAGCGCTCGATCCGGACACCGGTTCGGGATTTTTTGACGAAAAATCCCTAAAATACTTTTTAGATCAAGGATGCACTCAGCAACCTTAGAATAGCGTCTTAAAGCACGTTTCAGATTTTTCCCGATGCCAGGGGGCATTTTCGTAATTCGCCGCCCGAGAGGGGTATTCTCGTAATTTTGCCCCTTTCAACTTTTTTGACATGGGATGCTTAGTCCATAAATGTAAGCAAACCCTAGTGAAGGCGGGAAGTTCCATTCCCCACGAATTTGGGCCATTCCGAAGCCGGTAGCAACTTTTTGCCTATGAAACTTTTAAGCGCTCGATCCGGACACCGGTTCGGGATTAACTTTTTCGACGAAAAATCCCTAAAATGCTTTTTAGATCAAGGATGAACTCAGCAACCTTAGAAAAGCATCTTAAAGCACTTTTGAGATTTTTCCCGATGCCAGGGGCATTTCGGTAATTCACCGCCCGAGAGGGGTATTCTCGTAATTTCACGCTCACGAATTTCCCAAATTACTTTTTCGAGCGTCTTTTCAGTCCGTAAATGTAAGCAAACCCTAGCGAAGGCGGCTAGGGTTATTAAGCGTTCGGAGTCGTGGGAAGTGAGGAATGGTTTTCATACATTAAAGTAATGATTTAATGACTATTGTTATTGCGTTGGTAAGCTAGGTTAACGATTCAGTTACAGTTTTGGAATGTAAATATTATGGACGCTAAGTTAATGTACGATTATATTTTGTTCTTACAGATATGGATTTCAACCCTGGACCTCATGATACATCAATCCTATACGATGACGATGACCACGTCGCGAGGCACGTATTTAACGGTGTCGATAGGGGTGTTTTGGAAACATGTCAAAGCACAAGTGGCCATTCCGAGTGGGTACTGAACGATGAACAAATAGAACTACTACACAATCAAAATTTGACGGTTTTCACCGATTGCGGGATTTGGTCTCGGCACGACGATTGCCTTATATCCGCTCTAGTTGAACGATGGAGGGGCGAGACGAACTCATTTCACTTCCGGTTTGGTGAAATGACTATTACGTTAGAGGACGTCGGATTTATACTTGGAATCCCATGTCACGGTAGACCGATTACTTCGAATAAAACGTCTGCTTCCATCGCGAAGATGGCTATGCAGTATTTTTCGGGAATTCCGAGGGAAGCTCTTTCAACCAACGGCATAAAACTTAAATGGCTGAGAGAGCAGTACGGCGAGCTACCGGATGAATACACTCCTCATGATTTTTCGGTGTATACGAAGGCATTCCTTTTGTATATTATTGGATCTATATTACTTCCGACGCAAAAGAAAAACACGGTGCATCCGAAGTATATGGTGTTCTTGGAGGATCTTGAATTGGTATACTCATATTCGTGGGGTTCAGCTGTCCTTGCGCACCTATATCGAGCATTGCACAAAGCTACGAGAAAGGGTGCCAAGTCCATTTCCGCCTGCATCACTCTGTTACAGGTTTGAGCATTTATATTCTTCGTTGACGTGTCAATATATTCGTGATTAATAACTAATTCCATATTATGTTTGCATTCACAGGTTTGGTCTTACGAGAGGCTACCCACGGGTCGTCCACACCCCGTAGCTGATTCAGATGAGACGTGGCCTAGGGTGTGGGCCTGGGGGCCTAGGCCCAAACGGACTAAACGGGTAGACCCTCACCACAATCTAACGTTCTATCGGGGGGAACTAGATATGATGGATGCATCCCAGGTGACGTGGCAGCCATATGGGAATGTGATGCATCTGTTGGATGAGACGTGTTGGCAACTGCCGGTGTCGTACGTGCTGGCAGGTTTGGTTCGGGTGCCACTTATTCATTTCGAAGTATGTGAGTTTCAGATGCCCGATCGAGCTATGAAACAAGCTGGCTGTCTACAAGGGATACCAAAACCCGCTGTAGACATGCGGCCATACAGGAGCGGTCGAGGTCCGAATTTTGAGGTGCCTGATGCCTTGAATTTGTTGAGCGACGAGGTGCAACAGTGGAATACTTGGCAAGAAACGTATGGTAGCCTTGTATCGCTCAAGAACGACGGCACCAGTACCACTACAAGAAAAGAGGGCATTAGCGACGGACTTTTAGCGACGGACCAAATTCCGTCTCTAAAAGAGTTTTCAGCGACGGAAAACACCCGTCGGTTTAAAGTCCGTCGGTAAAAATATTTAACGACGGAATAATTCCGTCCGTTAAAAAACCGTCGGTGAAAGTAGGGTTTTGCCGACGGACTTTTACCGACGGGTGTGTTCCGTCAGTAAAAATATTTTAACAACGGAATAATTCCGTCGGTAAAAATACCCGTCGGTGAAATGAGGTTTTTGCCGACGGACTTTTACCGACGGGTATTTTCCGTCGATAAATGCCTTAAAAAGATCAGATCCCCTTCTTATTTTCTTTCTCCCGTTGCTCTCTCTCTCTCTCTCTCACCGGCGATTTATCCTCCGTCGCCATCCCCGGCAACCTAGCCCCCGACGGAATAATCCTGCCACCGCCACCGACGCCGCCACTGCCGCCCATCTTCAAAACCGAAGGACCGCCGCCACCACTGCCGCGCCGCCACCACAACCGCGGTAATCGAGCTCGGTTGGAAGGTATCGGTCTCTTCTTCTAACACACGAATCATCGACTCGTAGTTCCTTTTTGCCCTAGATTTTGCTATCTTATGTTGAGATTTTGTTGTGCTGTGTTCGCACATTGCTCTTTTTGGATCAACTGGATGAGGATATACATTGCACTGTAGATGTGTGGATTTGTGCCTATATAGATGGACTGTTGCTAGTATATGACATTGTTTTAATCGCCTATCTTTGTATGCATGTCAAGGGGGCCGTGATTATTGAATGGGCAAATGGGACAAAAATTATTGAATGGGCAAAATTCAAGCCTATTGGAGTATTTTCTTCTTCTATTAGCTGCAATCTGTAACTGAGATAGGGTTAGGTTGATCTACATTTCAAAGTAATGAGAGGTGGGGGCCGGGGGGGGGGGGGGAGGGGGGGAGGGTGAAGAAGGCTTTACAAGGTCATTGATTGCCCTCAGTTTATTTTAACGAGAAACTCATCGGGCTTATCTTAACTAGTTCTAGAGTTGTAGGTGAGTAATCAAGGGGTAGGTGTTGGCTAAACAGCTTATATAGAATTGATGTGGTATAGTAGCACACTAGCACCCCTGTTTAGATGCAGAGATATAGTTTGTTTCGGATGCGTTACAGTCAAAGATCAGTTGTTTTGATTGCTGTAAATAGATGCAGAGATATAGTAGGTAGCTTCAAGATGGCCTCTATTTTGTATTACCTCATCGCGGCGTGTAGCTTTGCTAAATAAGCAGCCACTTCGTGAAGGTTTTTCTGTCACACTAGCTAGCTAGAAGTGTGGCATACCTATCGTTTCACAACGAACAGTATGATCCATAGAGTTCAACGAAAACCCTGAAATGCTGGTGTTCCTGAAAGTTAAGGAACACTCTAAACATGAAAGGTGAACCTTAACTATGTTGCTGTTGTTAGTTGTTAATTGTTATGTTGGAAATGATGGATGCATTTAGGGAGAAGACTTGCCTCGACTGGTCTTGAACAGTATAAGATCTTCACAGTAGCCATTATTAGACTTAGTTCACAACTTTGTCCGATGCCGTGCTTGAGATTATACACTTGAACAGTCTTGTTTAGGTATTTATTTCCCCAAACTTTGGCTTTGAACAGTGTTTAATTTGGATCATCAGATGGAGCCAATAACTCTCACTGTTCCTTGAGTCTTCTTGTAAGGGAATCCAATTTTATTATATTGTCTGAGAAGTCAATTGCTTTCACGTCTTTTCGTTGCCAATTTACACTGTTAAATTGTACGTTCTTTATGTTTCTGTGAAGCAGGTGACATCATTTTAGTTCTACCTTTTGCTGCTGGCTATGATTTTATGTTACGTATGTAGCATGTAAAGCACATTTATTATGGTTTCAGCTACAAACTCGTTAGATATATGTAGCCTTGACGCGTGAGCATGAAGACTGTTACCTTCTCCCAGAACATTCTCCTTAGAAAAGGGCCTATTCAGCCACTCATCAGCATCCTACTCGATCTTTGTTTATACATGACAGATCACTTTCACGCAAAGCAATATTCTCTGGACTCCATAGCATTGTTCCTTGGGAGCTCCATGCTCCATTAGATTCAATCTTCATTAGAAGATATACGCAACCAATTTACTTATATATCTGTAATCTAAGTAGTTGCATATCTATATCAAAGAGTTGCATGCCTAAATCTAAGGGAGTTGCATATGTTACGTTAACCCCCCCCCCCTACACACACACACACACACAAATTTAATTCCTAGCCGATCTGTGTTACTCCCTCGCACCCAGTACAAATTTAATAAAGTTTGTAGATTTCTAAACCTTGATTCTCTTACTCTTTTTCAAGCTTTATATAAAGTGTAAAATCATCTTCGATTGAATAATCATCTATTGGTTTTTCATGTTAAAGTAGGTTAAATGGCTTCTGCTTCGGTGAACAGGGACGTTTCAGTCAACAGGCATTTCTTCAAGGTCATGATGCCTGGTTTTGAGACAGAACTTGTATGTCATCCCGCTTTCTCTATGTTTTCATGTGTGTTAAAAGTTTTATCTTTGGTTAAAAACTTACATGTCTTACTGTATTATGAATATGTTAGGCCATACCGGTAGCATTTTGGCGATTGCTCACCACGTTGAGATTTGAAGCAACTTTAACCAGCCGTAAGGGGTCATGGCTTGTTCAATTGAAGAAGAAGGTTGGCGAAGAGGTTCTTTGCTTCGAAGAGGGTTGGAACGAATTCGTGCAACAACATGACCTCCATCTAGGAGACTTTGTAGTCTTTCAACACATGGGGCAAATGCGTTTTCAAGTCAGCGTGTTTGATGAAAGCACTTGTGAAAAGCGTTTCCCCTAATGTACATTTTGAACTATTTATCGATGATTTTGAACAATATTGTATTATTGATCGATGATTTTGAAAAATATTGTATTATTGATCGATGATTTGTTTTAATCGATGATTTGTTTTAATCGATAATTTTAGATTGTTAATCGTGCATTTGATATACTGAGATTGTTGACGGAGGATGGGACTCAATTGGTTTGAATTTTTTTATTACAGGTTTGGGCATTAAAAAATTAAAAAAATGACTTTAACTTTTAGCGACGGATTAATTCCGTTGCTAAATATTTTATCTCGTCGCTAATTTCGTAAAAAGAAAATATATTAAAGTACGTAAAACATAATTAGCGACGGAATATCCGTCGCTAATTACGAATAAATCCGTCGCTAAAAGTTCTATATTAGACGACGGATTTTATAATTCCGTCGCAAAACTTTTAGCAACGGCCTTTTATACGAGGGGCTTTTAGCGACGGTCATTCCGTCGCTAAAAGTTTTAGCGACGGAATATAGGCCTTTAGCGACGGGAAAATCCGTCGCTAAAGACCTTATTCCTTGTAGTGTACTGAGGAGTACCTGCAGTGGTTTCTCAAGGTGACGCGCACGAGGGTGAATCGCCCTTCCGAAGTGAGGAAGTCATCGTACGCGCCACGTGAGGTCTATGACCAGTTCTGGGCATTGAGCATTGTAAGTCAGCTTGAGTGTCGTTTCAATATTTATTTGCGCACCTTCTCGACCATGCCTGAAATGATGACGGTGATTTTTCTATGCATGTTTGTAGGTTGACAAGGGCACTGAGATGTTCAAGCAGCTCGAGCGGTTTGACTGGTATGTCGCGCATGCGCCTGACAGTTTCAAGAGCTCCGTTGAGTCGTACAAGACTGATCTTCACAACTTTGGTGTTGCGTACCGGGGTTACCAAGGGGAACCGTCTAGTCGCTTGCCTCCTGACCCGTTCGGCTCTCAGCCCCAGCCCCAGAGTCAGGTGTGGGAGCCGTCTAGTGGCTTGCCTCCTGACGCGTACATCCCACAGCCCGAACGTCAGGTGTGGGAGCCGTCTAGTGGCTTGCCTCCTGACGCGTACGGGTTTCAGCCCCAGAGTCAGGTGTGGGATCCGTGTAGTCGCTTGCCTCCTGACACGTACGACTTTGTGCCCCAGAGTGAATTCTAGGAGCCGTCTAGTCGCTTCCCTCCTGACACGTACGACTCTCAGCGCCAGAGTCAGGTGACCCAAGTAGGAATCCAGGCCTCGCGCCCAAGCAACCGGTCGGATAAAGGACAATCGACAAAGCCATTGGGGCGATGGAAGCGGGGTTGGATCGACCGGCACTACTTCGGGCCTGAGCCTGTCAACGATTCAACAGACTTTCCTCTTGGAACATTGCTAGGTCACACGGATGTGAGAATGTTGGCACCGGAGACAGATATTTCAAATTTTGTCATGAACGCTTATATAGATCTGCTCCGGATTAGAGAGCTACGTTATAACCATCGCGAAGATTTGAAGCTTAACATGTATCCCACTTATCTTGTCCCATTAATGGTGACCAGCATGAGGGAGTTCACAGAATCGAGGAGGCGAGGGGCAGGCATGGGTAAGTGGAAACCAGCTGGAAACTTGTTAGCCCTGTTGACCGCAGAGAATCAATGTCACGCTGCTCATGCGAACCTTGTCATGATGCCTTGCCATCACGAACACCACTGGTTCCTATTAGTTCTCTATCCAGCGAACAGAGCGGTCAACATATACGATAGCCTACGGGAGGACTCTCCCTTTCGGTCGCTGGCACAGACATACAGCGAGTACATCACTGCAGTGGTTAGTTTTTATCGGTTGACCTTGGCTCATAGTATATTCTTATTGTAACATATATTGATGACCTTTTTTTATTGTTGGATGCAGACTACTATCTTCTCGCTAGCGTGCCGAGATTATTCGGGGGAATCCATCACCAGGAATTCGACGGTAGATCCTTGGACGGTCGAGATGATACAGGACCGACCAAAGCAATATAACAGTCATGATTGCGGGATTTACGTCCTCAAGTACATGGACTACATTGCTCGCTCGGAGGTGCTCAGATATACGTCGTGGACAAGGAAGGCTGCCTTGACGTTTAGGTATAGGATAGCATGGGAGCTGAAAAAAAATGAAGCTAGATGGCTTCATTACCATTATCCTAATTAGCGTGACAATGGTGCAATGAGCAAAGAACCCCTGAAAAAAATGTTCATAATTTTTTTATTTTTGCTATGTATTTTGTGATACAGTGTGCACGAATATTAATACATTATAGGATTTTCTGAAAAATTATTTGTCTCGATTTTCGCCTAAATTCATATATATGGCCTATTAGCGTGCCTAAGGGGCAATGAGCAAAAAAGAAATGACAAAAAAAATTACGAGATTTTTCGGAAGCTATGAATTGGGCCCTAAAGTGTGCCCGAATAGGCCCTTCCTAGGAAAACCCAAAAAATAATGTGTCTCGTTTTTCGTCGAAATTCTTACGAATGGGCTAACTAGCGTGCCTGAGGTGCAATGAGCAAAAAAAAAATGACAAAAAAAAGTACAAGATTTTTCGGAAGAACAAACCAAATCACAAATTAAAGATTCAACAAACCAAATCACAAATTTAAACATTATAAACGTTATTCGTTATACAACTGAAACATTAACCCTAACACTCTTCATCATCATCGTCCTCCTCGACCATACTGCCAGGTGCAAGACCTAACGCTTTATAATGGTTTCTCTTGTCATGATCAGTCGTCTTATTACACAACGCACACTTTCGCAATTTTTTTGACCCGTTTCTTTTTCAATCGGATTCTTCATGCGTATTTCTCGTTTTCGCCCTTTTGTTTGAGAAATAATTGGATCAAAAATGTCGTCCTCCTCACCTTGCATGCTAGTGCCGTCAATGACTGGCTGTTTGGCTCGATTGAATCTACCGGCTCGAGTCGTCCGAGTAGTCGGAGTGTCCCGTCTTTGTGGATCAGCCATCCTAAACTGTGCATGCTTAGCCGTATCCCGTGCGGCTGCTTCAACTTGATACTTGTACCCATCAAACGTTGACGCTGCATCCAATGATAAACTGTGCATGATGTTACAAAGGTGATTATATCGCAGCGGCTCAGATTGCTCGAAATCAACTGAAACATTGGGCACGTAAGGAATGTGACCGTGGACTCTATTGGCTTCCTTCGTCCACCGTTCCAAGATATACTGTTGAGGGATTTCACTAGCATTCTTCGAGATCAAAACCCTCAACGCGTGTCGACAAAGTATACCTTTATGCTTAAACAATTGACAGTTGCAATTTACCAACCCGGTGTCCATACATTTAGCCACGGTAAAATGTCTTCTGTTCCTCGGAGTCGACGAAGAGCACGGATTGGCAAAATTCGTTACGTTCGTCAAAGCATAAACCTTGAGATCTCTGGTGGAATACTCCTGCAACTTTGTCATGCCATATTGATTCGACTTTAGTAGTTCTTCTTGAAACTGTCTAAACATTTCCTTGGTATAGACTTGAGCCGCATGAGCCTCCAAAGGTGAAAAGAGTAGTATGGCTCTTTCCTTGTAAGCCGTAGCCGCGTCGGCTTCTCTCTCACGGTATAATTGCCTATCAACGGCTTTCTGCATCTCCAGTACGAACTCCACTATACTTGAAGACTGGCTTACGTACCCATCAAAGAATGAATTCATAGCTTCGCTTCTCGAGGTCGTAGTCATTCCGGCTGCAAAAAACTTCTTGGTGTAGGCACCGACCCACTGTGTCTTGATCGCATACAACGATTGTAACCAGTCATGATTGTGCAAAGAGTAGTCATCCATTAACGTGGCCCACCTCTCCTCGAACACGTCTACCGTCAACGATTTCTTCACACATGTATTAAAGTCAGTCTTGAATTCCGGATGGTTTGCATATACATGGTGAAGCCGTTCGGGATATTTGTTGCTTATGTGCCACGTGCACAGGCCATGGTGAGTATCTGGAAGGACCTTAGCGATTGCATTTTTCATTGCCAGATCTTGGTCGGTGATGATGGTCTGTGGAGGAATACGATACATTGCTTGAAGCCATGTTTCAAATAACCACGTAAATGACTCCTCCGTCTCATCCCTAAGCAGGGCAAAGCCAAACGAGATTGACTGATAGTGGTGGTTCACCCCCGTGAACGGAGCAAAAGGTATAGAGTACTTATTGGTGCGGTATGTGGTGTCAAACGTCACAACATCCCCAAAATTTAGGTAAGCAGCTATAGAAAGGGGGTCCGCCCAAAATATAGTACTAATGCGGTTCTCATCATCGAGTTGGATACTGTAGAAAAATCCAGAATTCTCACTCTGAAGGCACCTGAAGAGATCAATGGTAGCTTGAGCATCATTCCTACCGAAAGACTCTCTCTTCTGAGCACGAAGTTCATTTCGAAGGTCTACGTCGTTGAAACTCAACTTGTCAATCCCCCCAGCCTGGCCTGAGAAAACCCCCATCATCTTAGAAGGTGGAATTTTAGCGTCGGCCATTGTTGAAATCAGTTGTCTCTGTGCCGCGCGTATTTCTCGGTGTTGATGAATTTGACCAATCATACTAGGGGTGCAAAACTGATGATTATGGCTCAAGTCCAATCCCGTCACAACCCAGTGGTTTTCTTTTTTCCGGTGTACTACATACACATGGGCCTTGCAGCCGGTACCCAGAAATGTGTCGCGTTTTCTTTGTCTTGTTGTCCCTTCGTCACTGATCCGAACGACCGGGGGCACATGCGGTGCTCCTCTATGACACTCAAATAACCTTGCACCAATTTGATCGGTATTCACCCGTTTTCTACTCGTCTTAGTTCGAATACCGAAACCCATCGTTTTCGAATATGCTCTGTAGTATGCTTCGACTTCGTCAAGTGTTTGAAAAACTTGATCCAAGTAAGGTGGATCAGAACCTTCACAAAAAATATTTCCTCCACTCGCATCCATATTTATACTGAAATCTAAAAAATAAAAATTATATCATTCTCAACAAGTCATAGAATTAAATAAAAGAAGAATGGACTCTATTTGCAGTGTAATTGTTGGAAAATTTGTATAATGTAAAATTACCAAAATAGCCCCCGATGAGCGGCAAATTACCGAAATGCCCCCGGGGGTTCATTATCACCATAACGCCCCAAATCAGCTTCGAAAGCACCTTTCAGGTGCTTTGCTTACATTTCTGGACGAAGCAGTCATTTGAAAAACTGAAAGGGGCAAAGTAACGAAAATACCCCTCTCGGGAATGCGAATTACCAAAATGCCCCCTGCCATCAGAAAAACTTCATAGTTTTTTCAGTCATCGCCCCAACAAGCTTTATCTAATTCACAACTTTAAAGTATAACTTTTTGGATGTCTCACACCCTTTCCTGAACTAAAAGTGGTTCGCGAAATTCGTGTAATGTAAAATTAGGAAAATAGAACCCGATGAGCGGCAAATTACCGAAATGGCCCGGGGTTCATTATGACCCCAACGCCCCGCGAAACGGCTTCAAATCAGCCTTCGCTAGGGTGTGCTTACATTTACGGACTGAAAAGACGTTCGAAAAAGTTGAAAGCGTAAAATTACGAGAATACCCCTCTCGGGCGGCGAATTACGAAAATGCCCCCTGGCATCGGGAAAAATCTGAAACGTGCTTTAAGACGCTATTCTAAGGTTGCTGAGTGCATCCTTGATCTAAAAAGTATTTTAGGGATTTTTCGTCAAAAAATCCCGAACCGGTGTCCGGATCGAGCGCTTAAAAGCCCGTTCGGCAAAAAATTGCTACCGGCTTCGGAATGGCCCGAATTCCTGGGGAATGGAACTTTCCAACATCCTTAGGGCTCTCAAAAAATTTTCGCGCGAAACCGCGCTAGCTTGATATTTTAAATTACACTGCGAAGTTACAAGGTTGCGCGTATCAGTTAACCCCTTTCCAGTCTTTGGAAAAATCTGAAATTTTTACCTGATACGTATCTTTTAGAAATAACTAGGGTCTCTTTTTTTCACTTTGGCAAAATCGAGCTCTAGCTATTTTTTATAAATTCGTGAAAAACTGTCTAATTAAGTTTTCACCTTTGGCGACCCCAACGCCCCGCGAATCGGCTTCAAATCAGCCTTTCAGGTGGTTTGCTTACATTTACGGACTGAAAAGGCGCTCGAAAAAGTTGAAAGCGTAAAATTACGAGAATACCCCTCTCGGGCGGCGAATAACCGAAATGCCCCCTGGCATCGGAAAAATTCTCTAACGTGCTTTAAGACGCTATTCGAAGGTTGCTGAGTGCATCCTTGATCTAAAAAGCATTTTAGGGATTTTTCGTCAAAAAATCCCGAACCGGGATCCGGATCGAGCGCTTAAAAGCCCGTTCGGCAAAAAATTGCTACCTGCTTCGGAATGGCCCGAATTCCTGGGGAATGGAACCCTAGCCGCCTTCGCTAGGGTTTGCTTACATTTACGGACTGAAAAGGCGCTCGAAAAAGTTGAAAGGGGCAAAATTACGAAAATACCCCTCTCGGGCGGCGAATAACCGAAATGCCCCCTGGCATCGGAAATAATCTCAAACGTGCTTTAAGACGCTATTCTAAGGTTGCTGAGTCCATCCTTGATCTAAAAAGCATTTTAGGGATTTTTCGTCAAAAAATCCCGAACCGGTGTCCGGATCGAGCGCTAAAAAGCCCGTTCGGCAAAAAATTGCTACCGGCTTCGGAATGGCCCGAATTCATGGGGAATGGAACTTTCCAACATCCTAGGGTTCTCAAAAAAGTTTCGCGCGAAATCGCGCTAGCTTGATATTTTAAATTACACTCCGAAGTTACAAGGTTGCGCGTATCAGTTAACCCATTTCCAGTATTTGGAAAAATCTGAAATTTTTACATGATACAGATATTTTAAAAATAACTAGGGTCTCTTTTTTGCACTTTGGCAAAATCTAGCTCTAGCTATTTTTTATAAATTCGTGAAAAATCATAATTTTGACGCCCTAAAAAATCGCTATTTTCGAATCTTTCGAATGTAATACCCCGATTTGTAAAAACGTAATTTTGACGCCCTAAACACGAATTTTAGACTATGGTAAGAACAATTTAAGCGTAACAACAATTTAAATTAACATTGAATTATAAGAAAATTCAAAATACTTACTTGTTTTGACTTGAAAAAAATGACGAAGAAATCCACCGATCTTCTTCTAGCGGTTATCCACCGATCTTCTAGCGTAAAATTTTTTGACGAAAAAAAATTGTGGAGATTATGTAGGTGAGATAGGGAGAATGATGAGAGCGTAAGAAATAATTCGGGGGAAGAGGGTTTTTATAGACAGAAAAGTGAGCCGTGGGAGGGGGGGGGCAACTGATGTTGTGCCATGTGTCGAAGAGGGGTGGGGCCAAAACATGGGAGGAAATTGGAGGGAGGAGGAAAAGAGGGGGTCTGCCGAAGGGGGGTGGGGGTCTAGGAAAAAAAAATGACAAGTGGGGAGGGGGGTGGGGGCTAGGGGGGGAAAATGGACAAGTGGGGAGGGGAAGAGGGGTGGGGGCCAAGGGAGGGGGTTACTGCCGAAATTCGGGTGAGAGAGGCAAGGCCGAAAAAAAAAAAAAAAGGTGGACTGGGCGATTGGCCTTGGGCCAATCGCATGAGAGTCGCGCGATTGGCCCAAAGCCAATCGCCCGAAAGTCAGGCGATTGGCCTTGGGCCAATCGCATGACAGTCATGCGATTGGCCCAAGGCCAATCGCCTGACTTTCGGGCGATTGGCTTTGGGCCAATCGCCTGACTTTCATGCGATTGGCCCAAGGCCAATCATTCCCCCTTTTGGCCATAAATGGCCCAGTCCAGCCATTGTTTTTTTTGCTTTTTATGCAATCGGTAGACTCTCAAGCGATTGGGTGGGAAAAATTTTTTTTCCCACCGGTGGGTGTGTATCGAACCCCATATATATATATATATATATATATATATATATATATGGAGCTGATCCGTTGAGAGCGCTAGCAAAATAGGAGATCTTGCAAACGCGATCTGGCCGTCCATCCTGAAAGATGGACGGCCCAGATCGCGCCTTTTTCGAATACTGTTAGTCGTCCGCGACACTATATCGCGGACGGACTTTTTTACCTTTTTGCCCCTCCGCCCCGTCCGCTAAACTATATCGCGGACAGACTTTTTTTTTAGTTTTTTTTAAGCCCGTCCGCTACATTATGTAGCGGACAAGTTTTCAGTCCATTTTCACACTCTCTCTCTCTCTGTCTCTCTTTAGAGAAAAAAAACCCATCTCTTTTTCATCTCTCTCTCTCTCTCCCCTCTCTGAACTACATGTTCTTCTTCTTCGCCTCCCCAACCCCCGTAGCCATCATCATCGCTAGCACCTTTAGAGAGAGAGTGACAAGGTTCACCACAGCAGCCTCGACATTGCAACCGTAGCCTCGACGCCGCCGCCGCCGTAGCCTCAGCATATTGGGCACCGCTGCGTCTTTCTTCATTACATTTTTCTCCAGATTTTGTTCTATTTTGATTGGACTTAGAGATTCACGAATGGTCAGATTCATGATTTCACTTGCGTCGAGGTTTGGGGGTGGCAAAGGTCACATGGTGGTTGGGGGATGCGGAGGTTCGGATGGTGGTGGTGATGGGTTCAGCGGTGGTGGCAGAGTGGTGGTGGTTGTGGGTGATGGAGACACTGCCTGGGATGAATCGGCCGCGAAGCATTGTTGGTTTCTTGATGATTTTGACGATGAGTGACATTGTCAGATTCACGAATGGTCAGATTCACGAATGGGGGCTGGGGAGGCGAAGAAGAAGAACATGTAGTTCAGAGAGGGGAGAGAGAGAGAGAGAGAGATGAAAAAGATATGGGTTTTTTTTTTCTCTAATGAGAGACACACAGAGAGAGTGTGAAAATGGACTGAAAACTTGTCCGCTACATAATGTAGCGGACGTAACAGACTGTCATTTCTGTCATAAAAATTTGTCCACTACATAATGTAGCGGACGGGCTTAAAAAAAACTAAAAAAAAAGTCTGTCCGCGATATAGTTTAGCGGACGGGGCGGAGGGGCAAAAAGGTAAAAAAGTCCGTCCGCGATATAGTGTCGCGGACGACTAACAGTATTCGAAAAAGGCGCGATCTGGGCCGTCCATCTTTCAGGATGGACGGCCAGATCGCGTTTGCAAGATCTCCTATTTTGCTAGCGCTCTCAACGGATCAGCTCCCATATATATATATATATATAGGGAGCCGATCCCTGTCTACCGGTGGAGAAATAACAATTTCTCCACCATAAATCCAGTCGTCCACGTGTACTCGTGGATAGGCCAGATCTGTATTTTATTTTATTTTTTTGAAAAAGTTGCAACCGCCGCTCTTTCAAGTGGTTGCAAAAATTGACAAAAATACCCTCGGAAGCATAAAAAACCCCAACCGCTAGCGATTGAGGGCCCACTAATTTCCTCCCAACCGCTACAAAGTGTAGTAATTGAGAGAACACCCAACTGCTACACTTAGTAGCGATTGCCATCATTGCCTTTTTTTTAAGCTTTCTTTCGTGACACGAAGGCACCGGTCCCACCACTCCCCAACCGCTACACTTAATAGCGGTTGGCATCATTCCTCTTTATTATTATTATTTTTGCATTGTTTCGTGACACGTGACACAAGGACATGGGCCCACCACTCACTCCCCAACCGCTACTAAGTGTAGCGGTTGGCTCATGCAAAAAAAAAATCGTGAGCTAATGTAAAGACAAAGTCAATCCCCCACCCCAAATCTTGTCCTGTCGTGGCCCCACCCCAATCTCCAAGCCGTGTCTTGTCTTGTCGTCCTTCATCTTGCCTGAAATTTGCACTGCCAATTTTTTTTCAACCAGCCTTTGTCATATCATGTCTCACGGGTTTTATTATTCTCTTTCTCACGGGTCTTCTTTCTTCTCTCTCCCTCACTTTTCTCTCTTTATAATTCGTTCTCCCCAACTCATTCTGGACAGAGCCCTTTCTTTCACTCTCCATCATCTTTTCCAACTCTTTCTTCCATCTTCTTCATACTCCAAATCTTATCTACATAATCTCCACGATAATATAAACAAAAAAAATTCTCCGATAGAAGATCGGTGGATAACCGCTAGAAGATTAGTAGAGTTTTTCTAAAATATATCAAGTTTAAAGCAAGTAAGTATTTCGAATTTTCTTATAATTCAATGTTAATTTCAAATTGTCCTTACCATAATTGTTCTTACAAGTGGATTGTTTAAATTGTGTTATGCTTAAATTGTTCTTACCATAGTCTCAAATTCTTGTTTTTTAGAGTTTGAAATTAGGGATTGAACTAGCGTTTAGGTTATGAAATTAGAAGTTTGCTTGATATTAGAAATTAGGGTTTTTTTATTTTTTCAAGATTGAGATTTTTTTAGGGCTCCAAAATTATGGGTTTTTTATAGATTCAAAATTGGCGATTTTTTAAGACATCAAAATTAGGGTTTTTAGGGCTTCAAAATTGGGAGTTTTTTATGAATTAAAAATGGGCGGTTTTTTAGGGCGTCAAAATTAGAGTTTTTTATGGTTCTTGAAATTAGAGTTTATTAGGACTTAAAAATTTAAGGTTTTTTAGGGCGTCAAAATTAGAGTTTTTTATTTTTAAAATTGGGGGTTTTTTATTGTAACGCCCTAAACTCGAGGGTCCGAACACGTCCTTAAACCAAAACTCAATCATGTATAAAACATAACAACTGTAACGGTAGAGCAGAGCATCTAAAATACCGCAAACATAATGATTTGAAACTCAAAATCTTAACTCAAAAAGTAATCCAAAATTTTATTACAATAACTCAGACTAATCATCTGAATTCAAAGAACAATAATTAAAAGTGACTTTCAAACACAAATATCACCCACAGAATAGTTTGATAAATATAGCGAATGTTCATTCGAAGTCCAAAAATAGTCATTGTAAACTCAAATCGAAGAGAACAAAAATACAAATTGAACGAAACAAAAATCAGATCAATCGGAGATCGGATGAGTGAGATATGAATTGGGCAAAATTTTTAGCTAAAACCTTAATAGCACGAAGATCGATCAAAAAATTTAAAAGAAATAGTCACCCGAAATTGACACGTGGCGTGTCTTTTCTTTATAAATTTTGAAACCAATATTGAACGAAGGACAACTTAAAGATAAAAAAGGACGAAGGACAACTGTCCTTTTCTTTAGAGAAAATACAGCCACTGTTCTTCAAAAAAAAGACAGCTCGACTCGACTGTTTGTAAGGATTTTAATTATTTTTTAAAAAAAGTCAAAGACCAATTAAAGAGAGACGTGGGACTAAAATTTTTTAAAGTGACTTTTTGACCCCGAACAAAGAACGGAAAGGCACAAAGTTATGGCGAACAACTTTTTACGATAAAACGAACACATAATTTTATAAATCACATGAGAACTGTCTTTAACGCAACTTACAAGACAGTAAAAATAGATCATTGATAACGTTACAAAAAGCGTGATGATCAACAATAGGTTCAGAAGCAAATTCAATTTTGAAATCAAACGAAGATGCAAAGTTTCTCGTGTATAAACGAAAAGACGGCATAAAAATCTCTTACTTCAAAGTAATGAATATCATGTCGTAAATCTCATGTTTATCTTAGATCTTTACTTCAAAGTAACGAACATCGTGTCAAAAATTCAAAATTATAATAATTTTTAATTGTTCTTTACACAAGTACCCAAAAACCCGGGGTGTTACATTTATGGATTCCAAAATAACGGTTTTTTAGGACGTCAAAATTAAGATTTTTTATGATTTTCAAAATTAGATTTTATTAGGGCTTCAAAATTGGCGGTTTATTCGGGCTTCAAAATTAGGATTTTAGGATTATGTGTTCTCATTTAGTTTTGGAATGTAAATATTATGGACGCTAAGTTAGTTTACGATTATATTTTGTTCTTAGACATATGAATTTCAACCCCGAACCTCATGATCTATCAATCCTATACGATGACTATGACCACGTTGCGAGGCACGTATTTGACGGTGTCGATAGGGGTGTTTTGGAAACAATTCAAAGCACAAGTCACCTCAAAGAGTGGGTACTAAATGAGAAAAAAAATAATACAAATATTATACTGTCAAAATTTATCTATGTTCACCGTCCTTCATCATTGGTCTCGGCACGACGATTGCCTTATATCCGCTCTAGTTGAACGATGGAGGAGCGAGACAAACTCATTTCACTTCCGGTTTGGTGAAATGACTATTACATTAGAGGACGTCGAATTTATACTTGGAATCCCATGTCATGGCAGACCCATTATTTTGAGTAGGACGTCTGCATCCATAGCTCAGACGGCTAGGCAGTATTTTCCGAGAATTCCAAGGGAAGCTCTTACAACAAACGGCATCAAACTTAAATGGCTGAGAGAGCAGTATGGCGTGCTACCGGATGAATACACTCCTCACGATTTGGTGACGTATACGAAGGCATTCCTTCTGTATATTATTGGAGCTATATTACTTCCGACGCATTCGAAAAACACGATGCATCAGAAGTATATGGTGTTCTTGAAGGACCTTGGGGAGGTATACTCTTATTCGTGGAGTTCAGTTGTCCTTGCGCACCTATATCGAGCACTGCACAGAGCTACGAGAAAAGGTGCCAAATCCATTGCGGCCTGCCTCACTCTATTACAGGTTTGAGCATTTATTTTCTTGGTTGACGTGTCAATATATTTGTGATTAATTACTAATTCCATATAATGTTTGCATTCACAGGTTTGGTCTTACGAGAGGCTACCCACGGGTCGTCCACAGCCGCGGGATGATTCCGATGAGACGTGGCCTATGGTGTGGGCCGGGGGCCTACGCCCAATCGGAAGAGACAGGTAGACCCTCACCACCATCTCTATCGGGGGGAACTAGAGATATTGGATGCATCACAGGTGACGTGGCAGCCATATTACAAGGTGATGCATCGGTTGGATGAGTGGTGTTGGCAACTTCCGGTGTCGTATGTGTTGGCAAGTTTGGTTCGGGTGCCGCTTATTCACTCCGAAGTATGTGAGTTTCAGATGCCCGATCGAGCTATGAGGCAAGCTGGCTGTCTACAAGGGATACCAAAACCCGCTGTAGACATGCGGCCATACAGGAGTGATCGATGGCCGAACTTCGAGGTGCCTGATGCCTTGAATTTGTTGAGCGACGAGGTGCAACAGTGGAATACTTGGCAAGAAACGTACGATAGCCTTGTATCGCTGAATGACGACGCACAATGGTTTCTCAGTATCGATGAGTACCTGCAATGGTTTCTCAAGGTGACGCACACAATGGTTTTAAGCTCTCATGCATTACTAATGCCCGAGCACTGCTCAAAATTAACGCTCGCTTATTTTTCGGAGCACGGATGACTATTTTAACCCGCTCCCAAAGTTTGGGATATTACACCAATTTTGTAATCATCCGTTCTCTTAGTGTTTGTCTATACTCTTGTGGTTGGGGTTGTCAACCACTCATGTACTATTTGTATATTCCCTTTCACAGTTGGTATATATTTCTTCTACCTTAAATAAAAAAAATAAAAATAAAAAGATGGCGCATGTGGCGCATTAGCCATTAGCAATTTATACTGTCATTTTTCATAAAATTCAAATTAGACCTGAACTAAACTATTAGTTATTTCTTTTGTTAAGAGTTGTGAACTTTGGGAAGTTTCTTTTGATTCTTTTTTACCGTATTGTAACAATATGAGCGTTAGGAAGTTTCTGGCTGTTAGAGCATTTTAACCGTTGTGTCTCTTTATTATTGACTTTTCAAAACCTAAAAATATATCTTGAGAAATGTTGAGATCTCGTCTTGTTCCTTGTTCATCATTTCTAAGAGAAATTCCGGTAATTCTTTAAGATAGTTGCTTACGGATTTTCATGTATCCTACAATTGTATTTGCGTCCAACTCTTGAGTAAACTCCAGATTGAGTCGAGGCAAATAATGCTTTTGAGAATATGTTATTGGCATGTCAGACTCTCAACAATTTGATTCCATTCTTGACTTTATTATTCCAACAACTTCTCTGTGATTGGGTAGTGTGTTCAAATTTGATGACTTGGGTGGGGGTACAGCGAGTCGTTGAAATTGGGTTTAGCAATTTAGTTTACCAATTTAGGTAATGTTTGAAATTGGGTTTACCAATTCAGTTTTAATTTTTTGTTTTCAAAAAAACAAAAACTAAAATCAGTTTAGATTTTATTTTTTACAAAAACAAATGGGTGTTTGATTTCCCAATTTTTATTTTGAGTTTTTTTATTTTGGGTGTTTGATTATCCAGTTTTTTCTTTGATGGTGGTTGCGGTGGCGGTGGTGGGGCGTGGCGATGGCCGACGGTGGCAGTGGAGGTGACTAGCTGGCGGCGGTGGTCCGTGGGTGGCGGGCGGTGGTTGTGGTGGTAGGGGGGAGAGTGGTCTCAAAATAAAAACCAAAACTGAAAATCCAAAATTCCAAAATGGGAGCTTTAAAAAGCAGTCATGTTTTAAAAACTAGTTTCAAAATTGAAGGAAAAAAATGGTTAATGACAAAACTGTCTCCTAAGATTTAAACGTATTTGCACTTCGCTCTCCATATTTATAACTTTGGCAATAGTATTTCCTGAGCTTGACAAAACCATTGTAAACGACACCAAAATTGGATGACCGTTCAATTTTAGATGTTAAATCTGCATGTGCGGTGCACATGCCATTTTGGCATAGACAAATATGTCATTTTCCTTACCCCATCTTATCTTCGCTCTCTCTGATTATTTTCTATCCTTTCACACAGGCCCTGCCAGTTTCGTCATTGCCATCTTCATCCCCATCTCTCTTCCGTATTAGCCAGGAGCTCTGCACCTGTTGAACAATAGCGTAAATAATTTAACATGTGTTCACAACCTATCCAGACCTCACCCCAGGGCCCGCCAAAAGACCCCAGTGGCACGACACGTCACCCGCTTGGCAGTCAAACATGCTCAACATCATTGTTCGGCCAAAGCGTTCCGCGCCTTAAGCATTCAGACGGCGATCGAAAGTGCATTCCCCCCCTAGGGGTCGGCCACCCCCCTAAGAAGGAGGTCGGCCACCCACTTTGTAAGGGGCTCGGCCTCCCTTGTCCTTGGGGGGAACCTGCTACACGACACTGGCTTATCGCTCCAACAACACACCTCCGCTATCTTCAGTAGCGCGACGCTCATTGTCGCTGGCTCAATCAAACTCGCGGCGGGACGGGCTCGCAACCGTGAAGCCCTCGCCGGCTCAATCAAACTCACGGCGGGACGGGCTCGCAACCGTGAAGCCCTCGCCAGCTCAATCAAACTGACGGGACTTCGGCCCTCGTGGCGGGACGGGCTCGCAACTATGGGTGGCAATTAAGACCCAAACCCATTTATCCGCCCAAATCCGCCCAGTTAAAACTCACCCAAACCCACCCATTTAATAATTGGGTCTTAAATGGGTCACTTATTTTATAACCCAATTATTCGCAAGTTTAAATGGGTTATAAATGGGTGCCCATTTAACCAGATAAAGTTATTTTTTAAAAGAGTAAAACTTACACACACTATCTCACACACACACACACACACATTCCTCTCTATCACACACACACACACTCTCTCTCTCTCTCTCTCTCTCTCTCTCACTCTCACTCACACACACACACACACACACACACATTCGGGTAAATGCAGGCATGGAAGATTTTGTGTTTTCTCCAAAACACACTCTTTCTCTTCTCTCCTTCCCCCTCTCTCCCTCTCTCTAACACACGCATTCAGATTGTTGTAGGCATGCAAAATACACAGCATCAAAGTTCAGCCGAAGCTAACATCCATCAGCATCCCCACAAACCAAACCCAGACACAAAGAATCAAACCCAATCAATAATACAACGAATAAAATACAGGTAGTGAGAAATCATCGCGCCAAATCAACCGGATATGCTGCGATTGAGCAAAGAAGAAAGAAATCTGTGTATTGGGGGTGCTGGGACCTTGAGCAGCGGCGGTGGTTTGGGTATTTGTGGAGCAGATCTTAAAACCGGTCAAGCAGATCTGAAAACCATCTTGACAGTCGATGGGCGAGGAGAAGATCTCATCGTTTGCGCTGACTGCCTTGACCCGTGATTCCAGAAGTCCGACAGTCGTCCGGCGAGAAACTAGATGGAGCGACGCTATCGGGCAGCCGGGAGCTAACGAGTAAGAAGAGCGGGAGGAAGGAAAAAGGTGGGCAGCGAGATTGCGTCTGACGCCGGAAAAAGCCGTGGCACCGGCAGAGGGGCAGCTACGGGCAAGGGAGAGGGGCTGGGGGCGACGCCGGACACGGGCTCAGGCGACGGCGCAGGAAAAACGAAGGGGTTGACTCGGACGAGATAATGGGTGTAAATGGTTCTGCTGACATAATGGGTTAAACCAACCCATTTAATAATTGACCCAGTTAACCCACAAATAAATGGGTCTAAATGGGTCAATCACCCATTTGACCCAAACCCATTTGATCCAAATCCAAACCCAACCCACCCACCCATTTTGCCAGGCCTACTCGCAACCATGAAGCCCTCGCCGGCTCAATCAAACTGACGGGGCTCCGGCCCTCGCGGCGAGACGGGCTCGCAACCATGAAGCCCTCGTCGGCTCAATCAACTGACAGGGCTCCGGCCCTCGCCGCGGGACGGGCTCGCAACCCTAATGCCCTCGCCGGCTCAATCAACCGGGGGCTCTGGCCCTCGCCCTCACAATCAACCGACAGGCTTCGGGAGGGCTCCGCTCGTAGTGTTCCAGCACGAGGACCCCCCACCACGGACTCTGGGTATCGAGCTGTGAGCATGCGCACTCATATCACCATTGATCATTGATATCGTCAGGGCAATGAACCGCGAGTCACTCCGGGACTAGAAACTTTAACAATCATTAATTGTCGCTACATGGGGGTAGGAGGAAGATTCTTTCAATCCTTTCCCTTTTACATGTCTTTTTCATTATTAATTTAGGTACTTTTCTCATGTTTCTAGTTGTTAATTGAATTGCAGCTGCTTATATCTATGGTCCATAAATTGGTCAAATACTTATTAAAAATCAGGAGAAGTTTATTCCATTCGATCAAATTTTCTTTAGGTATCGTAGCGTGGTTCGACTCTTCCATATACATGATGATATAGAAGATTAGACGAAGATATTGGCTCATGATCCTATGTCCGATATCGGTCCGGACAAAATTTGAGAAAAATGCTGATATATATCGCTAATCCAATTCTAAAGTGTGGAAGATTTAGGTTTAGCATTTCTACCTTTTTTTAAATAAGAGATTTTAAAGAAGAAAATGTGATTTCGAACTACATTTTCATTTCCCTTTTTTTTAACTATAATTTATAAATAAAAAACTTAACTTAGAACTGCGTTTTTTTCTTTGAAATCTCTGTTTGAAAATGTGATTTCGAATTACATTTTCATTTCTTTTTTTTATTTTCACCAAAATTTATAAATCTAAAACGTGATTTGAAACCACGTTTTCTTCTTTGTAATCTCTGTTTGAAATGGAATTTTCTAAAAAGTGGTATGCTAGTAAATAAGTTTCAAAATGCGGTAAATTAGTAATTAAGTATTAAAATTATATTATTTAGAGAAAAATCTCCTTGAATTGTTGTATTTCTCTGGGCTGCATAATCATAGGACCACCGCTTTGATGGTCCAGTTCTTTTTGTTTATTTGAAGACTGTTATATTATATTGTCTAGGGGTGGCGATTAAGATCCAAACCCATCACGCCCAAATCCGTCGACTTAAAATTCACTCAAACCCACAAATTTAATAATTGGATCTTAAATGGCTCACTTATTTTTCAACCCAATTACCCGCAAGTTTAAGTGGATTAAACATCAATAAAAATATATACTAGCATTCATTCTATTGTTTTTCATCACTAAAATTATAATTTACATTTATGCCCTCAAAGGTTTACCAAAATTTCAAAAATTATATTTTTACCCCGAAATCTTTTTAAGCTCCCATGCACTACTAATGCCTGAGCACTGCTCAAAATTAACGCTCACTTATTTTTCGGGGCATAGATGGCTATTTTAACCCCCTCTCAAAGTTCGGGATATTACACCAATTTTGTAATCATCCGTTCTCTTAGTGTTTGTCTATACTCTTGTGGTTGGGGTTGTCAACCACTCATGTACTATTTGTATATTCCCTTTCACAGTTGGTATATATTTCTTCTACCTTAAATAAAAAAAATAAAAATAAAAAGATGGCGCATGTGGCGCATTAGCCATTAGCAATTTATACTGTCATTTTTCATAAAATTCAAATTAGACCTGAACTAAACTATTAGTTATTTCTTTTGTTAAGAGTTGTGAACTTTGGGAAGTTTCTTTTGATTCTTTTTTACCGTATTGTAACAATATGAGCGTTAGGAAGTTTCTGGCTGTTAGAGCATTTTAACCGTTGTGTCTCTTTATTATTGACTTTTCAAAACCTAAAAATATATCTTGAGAAATGTTGAGATCTCGTCTTGTTCCTTGTTCATCATTTCTAAGAGAAATTCCGGTAATTCTTTAAGATAGTTGCTTACGGATTTTCATGTATCCTACAATTGTATTTGCGTCCAACTCTTGAGTAAACTCCAGATTGAGTCGAGGCAAATAATGCTTTTGAGAATATGTTATTGGCATGTCAGACTCTCAACAATTTGATTCCATTCTTGACTTTATTATTCCAACAACTTCTCTGTGATTGGGTAGTGTGTTCAAATTTGATGACTTGGGTGGGGGTACAGCGAGTCGTTGAAATTGGGTTTAGCAATTTAGGTAATGTTTGAAATTGGGTTTACCAATTTAGTTTTAATTTTTGAAAGGGAATATCTATTTTGGTATAACACATCTTCTGGTGGAATTTACGTTGATGAGAATATCTATACATGACTACCTATTCATAATGATGGCATTTGACACTATGAGAAAATTCTGAAAAAATGACATAAAAAAAAATATTAAAAGGTAATAATTACTCTAAGAACATATTTGACATTCATATTTTAAAAAATAAAAATTAACCATGTGTTCTTGTAAGGAACCTTAAAAGTCACTAATAATACGGGGAAAAAATGAATCAAGTAACATTTTAATACATGCAATAAACCTCCATCTTTCAAAAGCCCTAATTATCAGTGGAGTAGACGCCGCCACCATGAACAACTCCACCAGCAACGACGAAGATCAAGGCGGCGAGGTTTTCCTCGACGAAAACGACGAGGGTACTTCACTCTCCCTTTACTTTATTTTCTCCCGTTACAACAATCTTTAAAGAAATCTAATCCAACGGTCAACTTTCAATCTCAGATCTTCCTGATGCTGCAGACGATGCAGGCTCCGATTCCGAGTCCATCGTAAGCTAAAGTTTTTGAATCCTAACTCATTGTTTACAATTTTGTTTGGTTCTGCGAATTTCTAGTATAGATTTTGAACCGTGTCAAACATTGACTTAGCTTGTATACTAAACAGTGCTTGTGAGACTTTTACGTGTAGCAGTGAACTCTACATATTGATTTTATCTCGATTTACTCTTGCCAGAAGTAACTTATTGATTGTTATTTGAGTTCCAATGTAAATTTTACATGAATCAAAATATGTCCTACGATTTCGGAACAAGGCAAAGGGGAAAATCCAATGGAATAGAGAAAGTGATGTTTTAGCGCGTAGTTAGTCAAAGCGGACAAAGTTTGTGGAGCAAAGGGATTGTGGTTCTTTTGCTATGGTGGAGCTTATTATCTTGTTTTGAGCCTCTGCGCGTGTTAGTTTGATTTTTGATTAATTTGCGCAGTTGTTTTTATGTGGTTTCAGAGGAACCTGACGATTCCATGCACATATTCACTGGCCATACTGGTAAGCTCCCATAGAGTTACTTTTCCTTTTAAAGGCAGTACTTTATGGTTCGGACGTGATTTAAGTTTGATTGCTCATCATAGATAAATTATGTACAACAAATTGGAGTTGCTTCCAATTACCGATCTTCATACTCTCTCTGACTTGTGAGGTCACTTGAGGCAAATGACATCTGAGGATAAATTAACTGGAAGTCTTGCTTCTTACTATTGTACCAAACAGTGCCTATACTGAGAAGTTGGAGCTAAACTTTCTCTAGTGGAAGGGTGTTGCCTTAAGTCAATCGGAGGCCTTTCTTGGACGAAAGGAAAAGGATATACGTTGCATTATAACTGCGTAACAATCAAACGAGTTTTTGCGGAATTGGCAAGTGTTCATGTGCTAAATTAAGGACTGAAAATGTGGTGGTCGTGGATTATAATTGAGTACAGATTTAATGGTTAGATTTGAGGGTAGGGACATGTGTTGTATCTCTTGTGATTACTGACTTGGCAGAAGAAAGAATGAGAAGCAAGTGCAGGATTTTATTTTAGATATCTACTGCTTTTTTTTTTTGTTTTTGTTTGGAAACCTGAAACAGAAAGCAGATGTTGTAAAAGTTTATAAAAAGACACCCAAAAGAGATCCTGGCTGAAGAATATGGAATTCAATTGCAGTTGACATTCCTTTAAATGGATCTAGTCCATTATAGGCCTGCTAAATGTCCCATACAAGTTTTCAGTACTTTAGCCTGATCTAAAGTCCATGAACAAGTTTGTAAAATATCAAGTCTCTCTCGATTTCTGAAGGAAAAGACTTGACTAAAGATAGTTTTCAATAGCTTCTGCCAGTGAAATAAACGATTTCCTTTTAAGCCCATGTTGTGAGTTTATTCCCTTCTTTTTGGAAATAGGCGAACTGTACACAGTTTCATGTAGCCCAACCGATGCTGCATTAGTGGCAACAGGGGGCGGAGATGATAAAGGATTTCTTTGGAAGATTGGTCATGGAGATTGGGCTTTTGAGTTACAAGGTTTGTATGATTCACTATTTCATATTTATGTGTTCAGGCAGTCATAATTCGTTATTACATGTTTGTGCTTGAGCTACAACATCATCTTCCTGTAGTTACTCTACTGTGCCTTTATGAACTTGTTCTTCGGTTGAAGTTCTATAAAAGTTAGATATCTTGGCCGGTCACAAGGATTCTGTATCGAGTTTAGCCTTCAGTAAGGATGGACAATTGCTTGCATGTGGAGGCTTTGATGGACTTATTCAAGTGTGGGACATATTTTCAGGAAATCTCAAGTGCACGCTCGAAGGTTCTGGAGCAGGAATTGAGGTGAATTTCTTTGAGTGTTTGTATAGCATCCACTAACTTGTTCACAAATATCGAATTTGAACAATGGGATTGCTCAGTGGGTCAGGTAGCATCCAAGAGGGCATTTGATCTTGGCTGGTTCAGAGGATTCCACCGTTTGGTTGTGGAATTCTGACAAGAGTGCCTATCTTAATATGTTTTTCCGGTCACGGAAGTAGCATAACCTGTGGGAATTTTACCCCTGATGGTGGTACTAAATTCTCTTTTATCGGAATCTTTTTTTCAAGTGCCTTTTTTCTGAGAGCTAAATTTGAGCATGGTATGTCTTATACAATTGTTTTGTTTAGGTCGAACAATTTGTACTGGTTCTGATGATGCATCTTTGAGGATATGGAACCCAAAGAATGGTGAAAACATCCATGTTGTTAGTGGTATGTTTGGATTGCCCTTCCTGATTGCTCGTGCTGTGTGTTACATGTTGATATGCTTGAGGTTCCATCGTTTGTTACCTTTCATGAGTTTATATGATACCAGAGTGAGATGTCTTTGAAGAGAAGATAAAATGATGGAGCATATGGGTTTAGCTGATAAAAATCCACGTCATAGTTGATTATATTTGCATGTTTTTGCTGCTTAGGCATTGTAGACTTACCTGGTTGATGTTGCATTGATACCATCTCCTATATACCTTGTATGGAGGAGCCTCTTGACACATACATGTGTTATTGCTCTGTTTATGAGCCGTCAGGTTATATATTTCTATTAGCGTTCAAAACACGGGTAGGCTATGATTCTGGCAAGAAATTAGGCCCAACCAGATCCTGATTCATGAAGATACATTTTCTCTAAGATCCCATGTTTACTGCAACAGTAAATTGTAACTTGAAGTATCATATCATAATTTAGTAAAGCTTGCTAATTTAGTCTCTTCTACATCTAAGCACAAGTTAATACTTTATAACCTCGTTCTCTTCTCGCGTTATTGTTATGATGTTAAACGATTGAGAGTAGCCTTCGTACGTTAGCCCCAGCTCCCCCATGCACCCCCCACCCCCAAAACCCCAGCGCACACCACACACGCACACGCACCTCTTGGGCCCACATCTCCAACCCGCACAGACACCAATAATTAGATTAAATACCAACAGGTGGCAAGTTTGGTGCAAATACTGACATGTACCTGAACCAAAAGCAGATGAGAAATAAGCAGCTGTAATTGATTCCACTAAAAACTGATTAAAACTACTTTCAAAAACTGTTTCTGTTTTAACCTAACAACTGTTTTTGTGAATCAATCCCAAACAGGCTCTCATTCTACACTCAGGATCTTGTTTTGTGAAGGCTCTCTCTTTTTTTTTATTTTAATTCTAAAGAAATTTGTAACGAGGTTATTGTTATTTGGTTTTAGGGTTTTTTTACTCAAAAATGATCTCTAACTTCTTTCTCAAGGTTATCCATATCACACAGAAGGCTTGACATGCTTGACAATCAATTCTGTTCAGCCCTTGCTCTTACTGGATCAAAGGCAGTTCTGTTCGTGTTGTGAATATAACCACTGGTCAGGTCTGGATTTATGTCGAATGTTGTCTATGAGTTTTCCAACTGCTAATTTTAGACAGTTTTGGTCAATGTCTGATAGGCGTCCCTTTCCCTAGTCTTTTTCTACTCTTTACTTTTCTTTGCTAATCAGTGTGTTTACATTTTTATTCTCATAGGTTGTTAGTTCTCTTAGAGCGCATTCAGATTCCATCGAGTGTATTGGGCTTGCAGTAAGGTATGTGATGTAAGTTCATCATAAACATTCGTGTGGCGTGTTTGGATGCTTTTTTATCACTGTCTATTCCTTTAGTTACTTAGTTGTGGGATGATGATGATGATGGAAGATAAACAACAATAGGTGATGCTGAGGTTTCAGTTCTTAGAACGAGAATGGGAGGTGTATCTTGATAGCTGTAAAGTCGAAACTAACTCCTTACATGTTAATATAATCTAAAATTGCTATTACCCAAATATCAATCAGTCAAGATGAAGGAATATAACTTATAGGCACGCGTAGCATGAAACATGGTGAAGTAGGCTTGTTCACTGAATGATACCTGTCCACACATGAATGCGGATCTTCCACACTCTTTGAGGGTGGCATTTTGGATCGCATGCCATGTCACGTGTCTCTATACGAGCAGTATCCATGAGTTTGACCACTGGAGGTGCATCTTTTCACGAGTCAGAGCATGGACAGAAACCTATTCTGGCATGTTTGGGCATTTAGGTCTAGAGAAGTGAAACAAAGTGAAACAGGGAGACCTTGCCATAAGAATATTCATTGCAGCTCTCTACGTGTCTGGGGGTACATAAAAATCTCTGGCCATAAGCATGCTTTTGCCAAAAGTAATGTTTTTTCTTGAAAATCTTGTTTATGATGCATAACATTGCTCTCTTGGCTTGAAATTGGCATGGCAGCTCACCTTGGGTTGCAACAGGAGGCATGGATAAGAGACTTATTGTTTGGGATTTACAACATTCATCTCCTCTGTGCACGTGTGAACATGAGGTCTGTTGGCATTTTGTTCCTGCTCAGTTAACTATATTTTATTTTACTGGTGAAGTTAATTGCCTATGGTTGTCAGGTTTCTGTTGAATAAACATGTTAATCTTGCAGACGGTGACATACACCACTAATACTTGTTATGGGCAGGATGGGGTCCTGGCTAGGCGCATCTAGGTACTTGGCTACGGGTTGCATTGATGGGAAAGTTCGCATATGGGATAGTCTCTCTGGAGACTGTGTGAGAACCTTCAGTGGGCACTCTGATGCCATTCAGTCTATCTCCATGTCTGCTAATGGAAAATTCCTCGTTTCGGTGTCAATTGACGGACCGCCCGAGTATTTGAGATTGCAGAATTTAGATAAAGAATAACATATTTGAGTAACTTCGATCCGCACAGGATGTAAAAGTAGTTTATTGCTTGTAGCGAAATGAACTACGCTGCATTTCATGCCACTTCATGTCCAAGATGCTAGTAGAAGGTGCAGTTTTCGCTGTTGATGTTCTGTATGTCGAATTCCTGTACTTTCAGCTTTTAGATCCGTGTACATGATACACAACCATTTGAGTGTGGAGAATCACGAGACGCTTGTGCATCATTCCCAGAGCGCGGTTAATGTCAATGAGGATGATTGAGAATGGGAAGTTGAAGAAGGGCGTGTTACATACCAAGGGCAAAGCAAGAGAAGAGAAGTGCCTGCAGCTGTTTCTTTCTTTTAGAACTATGTGTTTCGGTTGCGGCAGGGGTGCAGGGCTGAATGTTTTGTATGTCTGGGTGGTGTGTTTGTGGCGTGGCTATGTTTTTGAGATGGTAACTGTATGTTTTGTCTTGGGATTTGCTTGCTTATATATGCCTGGTAGAGTCCATTGCACTAGTGTGTTTCGTTGTCTTCCCTTCGCAGATCCTGTGTTTTCCCATGTTAATGGCTTTGCGCTGCCTGATTGTATCTCTAACACTGTCCTGGGTTATTTTCTTTACTGTACTGCGACCTTTTGAGATAAACACCAGCACCAACAATAACAATGAAATTCTCTAATTGCTAAAATCTCACATCATCTGCAAAAAAAACCAAACAAGAAGGGGAGGGGGTGACTAATCGTGCTTATGATAATACTAGAGGGTGTGCCGCCATGCCCTATGTCCCAATAAGCCCAACTAAAGAATTGAAGGGGCCACAACGGCATTGACGGTTTCAAAAAATTGGTCTATGAAAAAGAGATTCAGCTAAAAAAATACAACTCAGAAGCATTCCCAACATACAGAACGGGGAGACTTCAACTGTAAAAAATCATCAACCTATTATCGAAAGAAAACACTCAAGAGTCTTCCTTCTTTATTTAGCCCTTGAAATTTACACATATCGTAACACATTCTAGATGCATTGTCTGGGATAACGAGTCACACATACAAAAGCCAAATCGAAAATCGACCCATTACATACAAAAACGGTAAAAAAATTTAGAACACACGTTTAGTGGCGTCCAAAGAGTAAGGTAAAAAACAATATTAGGACACAGGAAATATACGGATGTGGTGGAGTACCATAGGGTGGTATAAATTGATGCCATTAGACACAATATTAGGACAGGACGAATAATTGACCCAAATATCTGAACCCCTATTAGTAACATAACACTAATTTCAATATTGTTCACCCTGTTACATTTAAGCCACTAGCCTACCCATAGAATACAAGGTCAACACAAAAATACTCAGAGTTTCCTGCTCAGAATATCACCAAGAATGCAGCTTCCATGCATTTTGCCACCACCACCAAGCAAGACACAAAATAAGAAGCACAACTTACAAAAAAAGTACCTTTTATCACTTGTAGACTGAAGAAGCTAGTGTTCTTGGCAAATGGGTTGTCTTAACAGTCCCATGGATCAAATTTGTAACGGGGCACAACAGACTGATTCCATGACGCAGATATAGCTAGATATGTTTAAGTGTGTGAGTGAATATAATTACATGTGTGTTTATAGGTAGAGTAGATACGTACAGAGAGAGAATCTGAGGAGGGGCAAGAGCAAGATGTAGCAGTGTGGTAGGTAGTTACGAGGAGCAAGACATAGCATGGGTTAGGGTTTTGATTAAAAGAGACTTTTACCGACCGAATATTGTCCGCCCGTAAAAGTCCATCGCTAAGGCCATTTTTCAATTTTCTTTCAAAAAAGAAAATTCATTTGAGAGAAATGAAAAAAGATATAAAAAAAACTACACAATTCCGACGATAATAGGTAAAGACCTTTTATCGACTGAATTTTTCGTCCTTAAAGGTCCTTAATGACGGTATTTTATCGACGGCCAAATCCCCTAGTAGAAGTCACTTTTAGCAACGTATTTTCTTCCGTCGCTAAAAATTCATTGTTAAAAAAGTATTTTTCTTGTAGTTTATATTCAAGCTCTGGCATGATAAAGAGAGAATTTATGGGCCGTTAGCCCCAATGTCGCACCGTAAATTAATTACAAAATCACTTCGCCATCTTGCCTGGAGATCTACAGCTATGTTTTAATTTGTTGGCTCTCTCTTTCAACTGTGTTTGACCAGCTGATATGATCCGGTCATCATCCTCTGCTTCCCTCACTTTCTCAAACCCATATGTAGTCTCTGCATATTGTCTTCGTTTTCTCACCAGCTCCAAAGTCCCAACCAAGCTGGTGTCCTTTCACACTCTCTAGGCAAAGTCATCTTCAAGCTCAATCTCCAAGCTCTCCGCAGAGTCGGGTCATCTTCAAGCTCTATTTCAAGCTCTGTCTTCAAGCTCTAGGCAGTCCATTTTCAACCTCTATGTCAAGCTATAGAACCGCCCGTAGAGAAATAAATGGGAGAGTTTTGTTCATCTATCTTCCTGTACTTCCTTCATATTCTCAAGCCTATATATATCCTCTGCATGTTGTCTTCGTTTCCTCACCAAGCTCCCAACTTTGCTACACATTTGCTACCCCTGTTTCCAGCTATCCAACAATCAAATGGCACCTAGAGTTAGGGCTCGCCAAATTGAACAACCAGTGCCAGACCCAGAATACCCAATCGCTTCCTTCGAGCTGCCCGACGGAGGCCGTGTCCTCCAGCAGCCCATTTATCTGTTTCGAAGGAGGTTTTTCGAGAGAGACATTAACAAAAGCTTAAACCTGAGCAATTATTCAGTTCATTACTTTCGTAACAATATGGCAGCAGTAATCCCGCACAAGGAGGGGACAATGTGCACCGTTCGCACACTACGTGCTGGTGACTGGGAGTGCTACATGAAACAACAGTCGAATGGGGGAAGCTTTGAACTGCAGAAAGCGGGTGGATGGAGCATGTTGGTCGAACTTGCCGAATTTGATGTGGGTATGGTTGTCGACTGCTGGGTGCACATTGAACAAGTCGAAGATGCGGCGCCCGGTGTTGGCCGCTTTGTTCTCACCATGCATTTGGTACGTAGCTAGCTGAATTTCTTCTCCATTTTAAAATTAAGTAGTAAGGATTAGAAGGTTTATCCAAGCCAGGGGGTTTACTTGCTTTTAAAAACAGAGAGCCATGCCCAGCAAACAGCTGAGCAACAACCAGGATGATAGTGGGTCTGTTATTTTTAGATGTGCAGTGTGGTGTTCTTTTACTAGTATCTTTGAATTTTGCTGGGATATATCTTCAATCATTTGTTGCACATGATCAGTGATTCTCACCTTCTCCATTTTCACAACCAGTAGCAGCAATGGTTCTCTCTTACACAAACACACACATAGACACATATCAGTAATATGCATGCTATTTTTTTAAGACTTTCTTTGAATTTTTGCAGGTATAATTGGGTTATATCCTAATTCATCTTTTCTAATTTTGCCTGTGCAGATCCCTGACCCGGCTGGTCCAGCGGGCGCAGCAGAAGCCCAGGCTTAATCCTCGTGCGTCACAGCCATCAACAGCACCACAAATTTTCCCGATCGGCGGCTTGTTAATGCGTGCTTTTGCATTTTTCTTGTTATTTTCATTCTCAGTGTGGGCTGTTGTATTTTGCTGTGTACTGATAGCAGCAGTATCATCTATGAAAAATAAGTAATTAGGGGTGTGCTGTATCTCTTATGCGTGTCCGTTTGAAATATAACTGGAAAAACAAAAAGTAATCTTCACCACCTGATTAATTACTAGATCGTTTAGTGTTAGTGATTTACAGGCCGGTAATACGAGCAGAATCTTCACTTGAATGGAGAGGAATCCTCAAAACAAGGTCATGGAATAGGGTTGAGGGGTCTGTGTTTTCAAGTGCCAGACCCTTGATCACGACCTTAAGATAGAAAGCAATTCTAGTTAAAGCATTTCAGCCAATAAATTTATAGTTTTTCTCAACGATAGGACCTGGGACATCGAGAAGTGAGCATTACTCTGCAGGCATGTTTAAGCTCGAGATAATCTTTAGCATTTCAGCCAATAACTATTTGAAGCATTAACGTCAGTAAAAATAAGATTATGGTGAAATCACGTATATTATACTATCAATAGAAATTAAACAGGGAATATGCACTCTCCCTTTTATAAGTACAACGAGTTCTTTGAGACATTTATTTTGTACAAAACATTCCCAGTGTTTTGATGCATTTTTATTATTTCAGATTTGAAACTTTTTAATCTTCATATCGACGTATGCTTGTCTTTTCTTTTCATTTGATCATTAAAGTATAAATGTTTTATCATCATTGTAATTTCTAGCCATAAATAGCACACTTGGTTGGATCTTAATGAGGATAAACATGGGAGTAGATATTGCGTGGTCGAACTTTTGCGTGGTCAGAGTGTTGGTAGTAAACACTATTAGTGACGGAGTAGTTCTCCAGATCTCATTTTCCTATCCTTTCGTTATAGAATATATGTACAGATAGAATTTTTGTCATAATTCCTGGACTAATACAATCTCTAATTCTCCCTCATAGTTTAAAATGCTAGATCGCCCAAATTCTTTTGCCCAAATCTGCAAAATAAGACCCCAAAACGCAAGAAAAAAGAGTTTAACTACAAACTTTCCTCACTTTACAGTTTTAGTTATGCTATATGAAAATTTTGACTATCTTCTTTTATTCTCTCTCTCTCCCTCTCTCTCTCTCACCGCCCCCCTCCACCCCGCCAACGAAATTGGCGCCACAGAAGCCACTGCCAGTCGCTGCCTACACCTACCTGCGGTACTTTTACTTCCAAAACAGCGACTAATCTCCAGCAGGGAAAGTACTGTTGAGTTGCAGAATTTCAGGATCGGCTTCTATTCATTCGGCTAAAGCTATTTGAATCATCAAAAAAGTTGAAGCAAAAAAAATCATCAAAAAAGACGCACCAGATATCAGAAATTAAGGATAGAGGTAAGGAAAGGTTTGAAAGAGGTGACGCGGTAAAGAACAACCAGAATTATAAGACAAACTGAAACCATTTTTAGGGATTCATTTCATGAAAGGTACTAGTAGTACAGTAAAGAAAACAACCTTAAGCAGTAATAGGGATACAATCAGGCAGCGCAGAGCAATCAACATGGGAAAACACAGGATCTGCGAAAAGGAATACAACGACGGACACTGGTGCAATGGACTCTACCAGACATCTAAGCAAGCAAATCCTAAGACAACATACAATTACCATCTCAAAAACATAGCCACCCCACAAACAGACCACCCAGACGTACAAAACATTCAGCTCTGCATCCCTGCCGCAACCCAGACACATAGTTCTTAAAGAAAGAAACAATAGCAGGCACTTCTCTTCTATTGCTTAGAACTTGGTTTGTAAAACTCGCTTCTTCAACTTGCCATTCTCAACCATCCTCATATACATTAACCGCGCTCTGGGAAAGATGCACAAGTGTCTCGTGATTCTCCACACTAAAATGTTTGTGCAGCATGTACACAGATCTAAAAGCTGAAAGTACAGGAATTCGACATACAGAACATCAACAGCGAAACCGCGTCTTCTAACAGCATCTTGGATATGAAGTCGCATGAAAGTGCAGTGTAGTTCGTTTCGCTACAACCAATAAACTACTTTACATCCTGTGCGGATCACTCAAATATGTTACTCTTTATCTAAATTCTGCAATCTCAAATACTCGGGCGGTTCCATCAAGTGAGACTGAAACGAGAAATTCGCCATTAGCAGACATGGAGATAGACTGAATGGCATCAGAGTGGCCACTGAAGGTTCTCACACAGTCTCCAGAGAGACTATCCCATATTCGTACTTTCCCATCAACGCAACCCGTAGCCAAGTACCTAGATGCACCTAGCCATGACAAACATGCTACCCCATCCTGCCCATAACAAGTATTAGTGTGCATGTCAGCGATTAAGTTCACCAGTTAAATAAAATATGGTTAACTGAGCAGGGAAAAAAATGCCAACAGACCTCATGTTCACATGTGCACCGAGGAGATGAATGTTGTAGATCCCAAACTATAAGTTTCTTATCCATGCCTCCTGTTGCAACCCAAGGTGAGCTGCCATGCCAAGAGAGCAGTGTTATGCATCATAAACAAGATTTCAAGAAAAAGCATTACTTTCTGCAAACACATTCTTATGATCAGAGCTTTTGTGTAACCAGACACGTAGAGCTGCAACGAATATTCTTATGGCAAGATCTCCCCGTCTCACTTTGTTACCAATCCACATCTCTAGACATAAATGGCCAAACATGCCAGAATAGGTTTCTGCCCATGCTCTGAATTACGAAAATATGCGCCTCCCAGTGGTCAAACTTGTGGATACTGCTCGTATATCACAAGTATAGTAAGCATGCATCCAATGTTCACCACGATTGGATTAGATACGTGACATGGAATGCCATCCAAAAATGCCACCTTCAAAGTGTGGAAGGCCCGCATTCATGTGCGGACAGGTGTCATTCAGTGAACAAGCCTACTTCACCACGTTTCATGCTACGCGTGCCCATAGTATATTCCTTCATTTTGACTTACTGATATTTGGTTATAGGAGCTATCAAGATACACCTCCCATTCTCGTTCTAAGAATTGGATACTTAGTTTCACCATCACCCAACGTAGTCATCCTCCCCCAACTAGTAAGCTACAGAATAGACAGTGACACAAACGCATCCAAACACTCCCCACCAATGTTTATTATGGATTTGCATCACATACCTTACTGCAAGCCCAATACATTCAATGGAATCTGAATGCGCTCTAAGAGAACTAACAACCTGAGAATAAAAATGTAAACACTCTGATTAGCAAAGAAAAGGGGAAAAAAATAAATAAGACTAGGAAAAGGGATGCCTATCAGACATCGACTAAACTGTCTAAAATTAGCAGTTGGAAAAGCCAAAGTAAAACTCATAGACAACATTCGACATAAATCCAGACCTTCCCAGTGGTTATATTCACAACATGAACAGAACCATCCTTTGATCCAGTAAGAGCAAGAGTTGAATCAGAACTAATTGTCAAGCATGTCAAGCCTGCTGTATGATATGGATAACCTAGAAAAAGAATTTTAGAGATCATTTGTGAGTAATGAGCAAAAAATCCTAAAACCAAATGATAATAACATCACTACAAATTTCTTTAAAATGAAGAAAAAAAAAAAAACCTCGTCAAACAAGATCCCGAGCATAAAGTGAGAGCTGTCTGGGATTGACTCGCAAAAACAGTTTTTAGGTTAAACAGTTTTCTGAAAGTAGTTTGAATCAGTTTTTAGTGGAATCAATTACAGCTTCTTATTTCTCATATGGGACGGGGTTAGGGGGGTGCGTGGGGGGAGCTGGAGCTGAAGTACGAAGGCTATTCTCAAAGGTTTAACATCATAACAATAACGCGGGAAGAGAACAAGGTTATAAATTATTAACATGTGCTTAGAGCTAGAAGAGACTAAACTAGCAAGCTTTACTAAATCTACGATACTTCAAGTTACAGTTTACTGTTGCAGTTAACATAAATCCTAGAGAAAAAGTATCTTCATAATTCAAGATATTATTGGGCCTAATTTCTTGTCAGAATAAGAGCCTGCAAGTGTTTTGGACATTGATAGAAACATGTAACCTGATGGCTCATAAACAGAGCAATAACACATATATCTGTCAAGAGGCTCCTCCTTATAAGGTGTACATAGGATGGTATGAATGCAACATCCAACCAGGCGAGTCACCAATGCCTCAGCAGCAAAAACATGCAAATATAATCAACTATGAAGTGGATCTTTATCAGCTAATTGCATGCATGCTCCATCATTTCATGATTTTTTCAAAGACATCTCACTGTGGTATCATAGGTTATAAACTCATGAAAGGTAGCAAACGGTGGAACTTCAAGCATATCAACATGTAACAAAGAACACGAGTCATTTGGAAAGGCAATCCCAACATACCACTAACAACATGGATGTTTTCACCACTCTTCGGGTTCCATATCCTCAAAGATGCATCATCAGAACCAGTACAAATTGTTCGACCTAAACAAAACAATTGTATAAGATATACCATGCTCAAATTTAGCTCTCAAAAAAAAAAAAAGGCACTTCAAAAATAGATTCCGATAAAAGAGAAATTTAATACTACCATCAGGGGTAAAATCCCCACAGGTCACGCTACTTCCATGACCTGAAAACATGTTTAGATAGGCACTCTTGTCAGCATTCCATAACCAAACGGTGGAATCCTCTGAACCAGCCAAGACCAAATGTCCTCTTGGATGCCATCTGACCCACTGAGCAATCCCAATGTTCAAATTCAATCTTTGTGAACAAGCTAGTGGATGCTATACAAATACTTTAAAATATTCACCTCAATTCCTGCTCCAGGACCTTCAAGCGTGCACTTGAGATTTCCTGAAGATATGTCCCACACTTGAATAAGTCCATCAAAGCCTCCACATGCAAGTAATTGTCCATCCCTACTGAAGGCTAAACTTGATACAGAATCCTTGTGACCTGCCAAGATATCTAACTTTTATAGAACTTCAACCTAAGAACAAGTTCATAAAGGCATTACAGTATAGTAACTGCTGGAAGATGATGTTATACCTCAAGTACAAGCATATAAGAACAAATTACAAACGCCTCAAACTATAACCCATCAAATCGCGATTCATACAAACCTTGTAACTCAAAAGCCCAATCTCCATGACCAATCTTCCAAAGAAACCCTTTATCATCACCGCCCCCTGTTGCCACTAATGCAGCATCGGTTGGGCTACACGAAACGGTGTACAGTTCGCCTATGTCCAAAAAGAAGGGAATAAATTCACAACATGGGCTTAAACTGAGAATCACAAGTAAACTTGCGGATACATATAAAAGGAAATCATTTATTACACTGGCAGAAGCTATTGAACACTCGTTTTAGTCAAGTCCTTTTCAAACTGAGTTAAGAAATCAAGACTGACTTGATATTTTACAAACTTGTTCATGGACTTTAGATCAGGCTAAAGTACTGAAAACTTCTATGGGATATTTAGCAGGCATATAATCGACTAGATCCACTTTAACGAATGTCAACTACAATTGAATTCCATATTCTTCAGCCAGGATCGCTTTTGAATGTCTTTTAATAAACTTTTACAACCTTTTTTTCTGTTTCAGGTTTCCAACCCAAAAAAGAAAAAGAAAAAGCAGTAGATATCTACAATAAAACCCTGCACTTGCTTCTCATTCTTTCTTTCTCTGTCCAGTCACTCATCACAATAGATACGACACACCTTAGTTTTCGTTGAATCAAACCTTTTGTCTTAGTGTATTCCATCGCCCCCCTTTCCTGAAAAGTAGTCACTACTTGAGCCACAGAAGATGCTTTTTGACCAATAGCTACGTAAACACATATTACATTTTGGCCTTGTTGATTGAGAATCGTATCTGTTGCTACTGCTGTTTTACCGGTCTGTCTGTCCCCAATAATTAATTCCCGCTGACCGCGTCCTATAGGGATCATCGAATCAATAGCAATAAGCCCCGTTTGAAGAGGCTCATATACTGAACGTCGCGAAATAATACCCAGGGCGGGAGATTCAATTAACCGATATTCAGAAAGTTTTAGCACAGGAAAATTGCCAAATCCACCAAGAGCTTGTTTGGTTCTTACGTAGTTATAATGCAACGTATATCCTTTTCGTTTCGTCCAAGAAAGGCCTCCGATCGACTTAAGGCAACACCCTTCCACTTTAACTTGTACTTGGAGAAAATTTAGCTCCAAGTTCTCAGTATAGGAGCCGCTTTGTATAATGATAAGAAGCAAGACTTTTGGTTAATTTGTCCTCAAATGTCATTTGTCTCAAGTCACCGAAGCCAGAGAGGATCTGAAGATTTGTAACTTGAAGCAACTCCAATTGTGGTACATAATTTATATATGACTAGCAATCAAACAAAAATCACGTCCAAACCATAAAGCACTACCTTTAAAAGGAAAAGTAACTCTGTGAGAGCTTACCAGTATGGCCAGTGAATATGTGCATGGAATCATCAGGTTCCTCTGAAACCACATAAAAACAACTGAGCAAATTAATCAAAAAAATCAAACTAACACATGCAGAGGCTCAAAAGCATATAACAAGCTCCACACAGCAAAAGAACCACACTCCCTCTGTTCCATAAACTTTGTCCGCTTTGACGGTTTACGGGTTAAAACATCACTTCCTCTATTCTATTGGATTTTCTCCTTTGCCTTGTTCCAAAATCTTAGGACATAATTTAGTTCATGCAAAAAATACACTGGAACTCAAATAACAATCGCATAGTAAATAAGTTACTTTTGGCAAGTGAAAATTGGGGTATCAATATGTAGAGTTCACGACTACGCGTAAAAGTCTCACAGGCACTGTTTGATATACAAGCTAAGTCAATGTTTGCACGGTTCAAAATCTATTCTAGAAACTCGCAAAACCAAACAAAATTGTAAACAATGAGTTAGGATTCAAAAAGTAGCGTACCGATGGACTCGGAATCGGAGCCTGCATCGTCTGCAGCATCAGGAAGATCTGAAATTGAAAGTTGACCGTTGGATTAGATTACGTTTTGTAATGGGAGCAATAAAGTAAAGGGAGAATAAATTACCCTCGTCGTCGACAGTGAATTCGTGGACGATGTCGTTTTCGTCGAGGAAAACCTCGCCGCCTTGATCTTCGTCGTCGCTGGTGGAGTTGTTCATGGTGGCGTCTACTTCACTGATAATTAGGGCTTTTGAAAGATGGAGGTTTATTGCATGCGAAAACGTGGAAGATAACCGGTTCAATAGTCGGGTCAATATCGGGTATATACTTGACTGCGTTCAAGCAAAGAAAAGGAGCAGGTTCGAGCATCCTCTAAGCCCTGCATTGCGACAATTTATTTCAGATTTATTACGGGTTAGTCGAAGGAAGGATAGACATTGCGACGTTATAAATACCGAGATTTGTATCTTCTACAATGTACTCACCTTGGTGTCGTATCTTCTACAGTGTACTCACCTTGGTGTCGTGCGGTTCTCAATTATCTGCGTTATTGTTACCACATTTTATTTTGTTCTCTTTTTTGTTCCGTTTAAACCTGTAAATTTTGCACGTTACTTTAAGTTGAGTTAAAATGTGGAATATGGTCTACTCTAATTCAATTGTAATGTGTCTAAGTGTATTAGGTTCGTTGTTTGTATCGACCTTTTTGGTCATGTATAACGAGTCATGGAATGTTGTGACCTTTTTTAGCTGTATGGCATTTCTTGTAATCGCTGCAAAAGCATTTTTATTATCAATGATATTCTCAACTTTATCAAAACTAAAAACTCTTATATCGACGTGTCATATAAAATAAAATTACATTAATAATCAGTTTTTTATTACAAAACAAGAAAGGGAACTGTATTGATACTCCTAAATGGCCGTTGACGTTCCATATACTCTAATTTTATGCATATTAAGTATATGACGTAGAATTACAAGAAATCGTTGTGGCAGTTTCGAGAATATAGTTTATATTAAGTTATATAAAATATAATTGGGTTAATTACACTTATGTCCTTGAGATTTGGGTAAAATTACAGTCAAAGACACTAACTTTCAAAAGGTAACAAACCGTGATCACAAACGTAAAAAATGTAACTGAGGTTTGGGTGAAATTACAGTCAAAGACACTTACTTTCAAAAGGTAACAAACCGTGACCACAAACGTTAAAAAGGTAACACTTGTGTCCATCCGTCAAGTATCCGTCCAAAAAGTGTAATTTTTGTGATGTCATCAGTACATATTTTCATAATATGACAATCCTACCCCTAGATTATTGTTACCTCTCTTCTCACTCTTCCATTTTCTCTTTCACGAGCTTCTTATCTTTTCCCCTTATCTCTCTCTTCTTCCATCAGACACATCCAGCCACCATGCAGCAACCCCCAACATTTCACCACGTCGTTGCTCCCATCGCCCACCACCACGCCGCTGCCCCCACCATCCTACCACCAAGTCGCTGCTCCCACCACTCACCACCATGCCGCTGCCCCCACTGTACCACCACCACACCGCTACCTACTGCCGACCACCAAGTCGATGCCCACCGCCAACCACCACGCCTGTTGCTCCCATCACCGACCACCACGCCTGTTGCTCCCACCACCCAACATCACGTCGTTACTCCCCCACCCCCCGCTGTCGTCCCCCTCCCTTCCCCTACCCCGCCACCTTCCACTTCGCTCCACCCTATCCATTCGTCCCCCACCCATCCTTCCCCTTCCCCTCGCCCCATCCCGTCGTCCCCTGTCCTCATTTCCCTTACCCCGCCGCTTTCCCCTACCCCCACCACGTCGTGGCGTCGTCCCCCGCCCCACTGCCTTCCTTTCCCCCACCCTACCTTGCACCGTCCCCCTCCCTTCCCTTACCCCATGCCTTCTGATTTCTTGAAAATAGTCACACTTCTCCGGGATTAAGACCATACATACATATATATGAAAAGGACAAAAAGTAAAAGAAGGAAATGGGACTTACTTTTTCAGGATCGCAAGCTTGTGAAAGAGCTGACGGTCGATATATTAGTTACTTCTACTTGCTTGTTTCTCATAATCTCATCTCTAAAGTTAGGGATAATTGCAGAAACCACCCTTGTGGTTTGGGTCATTTGCAAAAAGACCCCTACTGTTTCAAAAGTTGCAAGAAGACACCTGAACTCACAAATGTGGTCTACCATAAAATTTCCGTAACGGAATGAGAAAAATGTCTATATTGCCCCTCTATATAAATTGGAAGGCTCATGCAAGGCTCATGACCTTTCCTTCCCAGTTCTGTATCAAAAGGACCTCGATCCTCACTTCACCGTGCTTCCCAGTTAGCCGCCGGCTACCTACCGCTATTGGACTCCTCTTCGCCTTTCACTTTCTCAAGAGATAGGGCGCTCCAGTAGGCCGATGAAAGACATGATATCGAATGAGGTTTGGGCGGCGGCGCAGCAAGTGTCTAGGCTCGATCGCGGCGGAGCTGGCGGTGGCGCAACAAGTGACTGGACTCGATCGCGGCGGGGCTACCGGCGACGCAAATGGGGATTAATTGGGCTACCTCGAACGGGTGACGACACTAGATGTGGCTGATTTACCCAAATTGCAAAAAACTGAGATCTAGGGTTTTAATTGTCCAATGCGATTTGAAACCCTAGATCTTAGTTTGTGCGATTAGGGTCGTGTGACTTGTTGTGCGATTAATTTGGGCGGTGATGACTGCAGCGGGACTCCGCGGTGATGGTACCTATGGCATTGGGCGATGATGGCAGCGGCAAGATTGGGTGGGTTGTTGGCGGTGATGGGATTGGGCGCAGTAGTTGGTGGCGACGGGATTGGACGAGGCAAATGGTGCTGTCGGCTGTGGGTGGCACAGGCAACATACGGGGTGGTGAAGGCGAGATTATGAACAGGCTTACACCGGCGGCACGCGGTGATGACGGGGGTGGCGGTAGTGTAGGCGCCCAAGGTAAGTGTTGGAATTGCAAGAATTGAAACCCTAATTTAAAAATTAGGGAGAAAAAAAAGAATGGCTTGAAACCCTAATTTTCAAATTAGGGTTTCAAATGAAAAAGAATTGAAACCCTAATTTAGAAATTAGGGTTTCAATTCTTTTTGAACCCTAATTTCAATGGCATGGTAAACAATTTACGTTTCAAGTCATGGACAATATGGTCATTTTGACCATTCCGTTATGTATATGGGTATTCTGTTAGGTCAAAGGACAAAACTGCATATTTTTCAATGATGACTTTGCCCCTCATTAGATGGTTCATGTGCACATCACGTGACCATTTAATGGAGAGTCCAATATCGGCCGATGGAATTGCTTGATTGAACATATTTGTGAGTACAATGGCGAAAACGAAACAAATTGAAATTTAATGACTTTAATGAAAAATGAGTCATAGTTGAGTGACTATTGGTGCACTTTACTCTTGATTTAATTTGTCCTAATCGTCGCGTCTGATTACATTTAAATTCAACCTGCCCCGTGACCCAAGTCTATGCAAGTTAATTTAGTTTTTAATTCTTTTTCGTTTAAATAGTCACATGTTTTTCACAAAAAATAGTTTCTTTATTCCGGTAGCGGCGGTGGGTGGAGGTGGCTGCCAGAATTGGACAATGGCAATAGGCTGTGAATACTGGCAAAAAGCAGAGGTGGTTGCCGAAATTTTCCCACGGCAGCAGCTGCCAAAATTTCCAGGCGGTGACTGTTGGCCAGTAGTTCTCGGGCAACCCCTCTCTCAAAAGAACTAGTCAATTAGGTATTTATGAGTTCATATGCATGATTTTTTTAAAGCCAATCACAAATTATCACACATCCAATGTGGGATATCACATAACTTTGTCCAACCTCCCATACCCCGCAAATCCAACCCCGACATCAACCTTTTTTTTATGGCTAAGATTTACAACCTATGAAATAAAAGAGTTACTTCACAAGATAAGTTTTGATAATAGTACATGTCAACCTATTTCTACCCAGATGACCTACGGCCCATAATGCAAAAGAACAAGCATGGCGGAACATGTCACAAATGAGACTAGGAAAAGCATGTCACAAAAGAGCTCTACTGTATAAACAATATAGCCCATCAAGTACAACTAGTATGATCCTCACAAATGCATCGTAAGATTGAAATCCCAACATCAACCTTGTGTATGCTTGTGTGTTGGTGCATGCGCGAGCGAGCGAGAGAGAGAGAGATGGACAATGTACGGTGGAGGTGGGATTTGGTGGTAAATTATTTTTTAGGGTGTGGGCTATGGTGATTAAGGGTGGCAGTGAAGGCGAGTCGAGGTGGTGGCATGGCAGAAAGAAAGAAGAGAATGACTGAAAATGACAATTTTGGCAATGGTGTGACAAATTTGCCCCTAAGTTAAAGGCACATGACCACATATCGTGGCTCTTCTAACCCCAACTACCCAAGTGGCCAAATCAGGAAGTCCGTTAGTTTAGTGACTAAAGCAAATCAAGTCAGTAGTTCAGTGACCATTGGCATAATTAACTCAAAAAAGAAGGCTAGTACTAATACCAAAGCACATATAACTTTAGCCAAAGCAACGTGCAGTCATGGAAACAGGTGGTACAACTACCTTGAAGCACATATCAATTTAAAAATAGTCGTAACTGCTATAGTAACAAGCATAGTCAACGGGAAATCTAGTTCGTTATCCTAATTGTTGGTTCCGTTAGAAAGAGGGTTAAGTTCCTCTTCAACGTGGCACGGTCTTAGGAGTGTCGTAACAAAAATCACAACAATCACCACACGTGATGTCACTAATATTCCTAATTACTATAGCTCACTAAACAAAACATAGGAAAGGAAACTACTCCCATGTCTCGTGCGAGAATCGCACTTATTTCTTTTCAACTGGCCAAATAATATGTTGGATCAGCTTACCGATTGGTGCTTTTTTTTGGAAATTGAGAAATATATAGCAATAAGGAAAAAGGAAAGAGGAGATATAGAGATTAATTTAATGACAGAACCAGAAAGCAAGAAACTGGAATAAAAAGGTGACAGGCCCAACCACATAGGCCAAAAAACTATTTCAAAAAGCCGACTAATTAGAGCGACAAAAATGAAGAGGGGGAGTTCAAAAGGAATTAGCAACAGCAGCTACAAAAGGGATTACATCATGTACAACATCAAACCAGTCTTGCTGGAAACCATCCATGTGTTGTAACCCAAAACAAGCTAGTGCTGAAGCCAATCCTAGAACTCGATCTGTACCCCCCTCTACATGCACTGAATGCAAGAATTCGCGGCTACTTGACAACTTCACAAGATAAATATAGTACATGTCAACCTATTATTGTCCAAATGACCTAAGGCCCATAATGCAAAAGAACAAGCATGGCAGAACATGTCACAAAAGAGACTAGCAAAAGCATGTCACAAAAGAGTTCTGATGTATAAACAATGTAGCCCATCAAGTACGACTAGTATGATTCTCACAAATGCACCGTAAGATTGAAGTCCCAACATCAACCTTGTGTATGCTTGCGTGTTTGTGCATGAGAGAGAGACAGAGATGAACATTGTGCGGTGGAGGTGGGATTTGGTGGTAAATTATTTTATAGGGTGTGGGCCATGGTGGTTAAGGGTGGCGACGAAGACGAGTCGAGGTGGTGGCGTGGCGGAAAGAAAGAAGAGAATGACTGAAAATGACAATTTTGGCAATGCTGTGACAAATTTGCCCCTCAATTAAAGGCACATGACCACCTATCGTGGCTCTTCTAACCCCAACTACGCAAGTGGCCAAATCAGTAATTCCGTTGACTAGATTGTAATAAATGATAGTTTAGTGACTAAAGTGTGACTAAAGCAAATCAAGTCGATAGTTCAGTGACCATTAGCATAATTAACTCAAAAAAGAAGGCTAGCACTAATGCCAAAGCATGTATAACTTTAGCCAAAACAACGTGCAGTCATGGAAAGAGGTGGTACAACCACACTGAAGCACATATAAATTTGAAAATAGCCGTAACTGCTATAGTAACAAGCATAGTCAACGGGAAACCTAGTTTGTTATCCTAATTGTTGGTTCCGTTATAAAGAGAGTTAAGTTCCTCTTCAATGTGGCATGATCTTAGGAGTGACGTAATAGAAATCACAACAATCATCACACATGATGTCACTACTATTCCTAATTATTATAGCTCACAAAATAAAACATCAGAAAGGAAATTACTCACACGTATAGTACGAGAGACGAACTCATATCTTTTTACCTGGCCAAACAATAGGCTGGATCAGTCAGTAGGCTGGTGCTCTTTTTTATAATATGAGAAATATATACCAATAAGGAAAAAAAAAGAGGATACATAGATTAATCACAGAACTAGAAAGCAAGAAATAGGAATAAAAAGGTGATAGCCCCAACCACATAGGCCAAAAAACTATCACAAAAAGCCGACTAATTAGAGCGACAAAGATGAAAAGGGACAGTTCAAAGAGAATTAGCAACAGCAGCTGCAAGAGGGATTCCAGCATGTACAGCATCAAACCAGCCTTGCTGGAAACCATCCATGTGTCGTAACCCAAAACAAGCGAGCGCTGAAGCCAATCCTTGAACTCGATCTGTACCCCTCCCAATATGCATTGAATGCAAGAATTCATGGCTGGTTGACTTACTATTCTGCAGCTGTACATGCTTTGTAACTTGATCCCGGAGACGAGAATTACTGCTGCGAAACTGATCAAACATAGTGGATGGAGCCATTAAAAGGATGATATGAAAACAACATAACTTTTTTTTTAATAAATTCAAGAATTGCATTGATAATGTAAAGTTACACAGTCGCTCTGTTTTTTAGCTTAAGAATATTATAGGTCACGACATTCCCGCGACTCAGTATACATGACCACAATGGCCGACAGTAATAGAAAAAACCTAATAAACTTATACACATTTCAATTGAATTAGAGTAAAGCATATCCTACATTTTAACTCAATTTAAAGCAAAATGCAAAGCTTACAATTTCAGAAATCTAAAAGCACTGAAACAAAATAAGAACAAATAAAAACGCACAAGATGGTAACAATATGGCAGTGGCAAAACAATCGGGAACTACACGACCCAAACTCGAGCTCACCGTTTAAGAAGGTGCATCACACATCCCAGGCTCATCAACACCGTAAAGTTCATCCTTCAACTACCACATACAAATTCGAATCAAATCGGAAGACAAGCGGAAGAACCATTTCTCACCCACAACAAACCAAAGTAAACACACAGGCCGGCAGAAAAGAGCACTAAAACCCCGAACCCCCCGAACCCCTGACCATCCCAGACTGAACATATTGCCTCACAATACCCCATAGGCAGAACTTCACCCCCCCCCCTCCCGGGTCCCGAATCCCCCCACGTTTCCCAACAGAAAATCACCCCAACCCCCCCAGCCGAGACCATATGCCCCCCACCCCGCCCACCCAAGACCCCCTAAAGTCCCAAGAACAATCTCGTAACCAAGACTGAGCCCCTCTGACCCAAGCCCTTGTGCTACTACAATTGACAACAAAACTGAACACAAACCCAAAATTCCACCACTGTAAATATCGAAACAGATAAAAAAGAAATTTTAAAGGCAAAAGGATAGTTTAGAAATGACGGTCAAAAAAACGCCGGCGTGATTCCGGTGATCTCCGGCTGACGGAGGAAATAGGTCGATCGAGCAGATCTACTTCAGATCTACATAAATTGACCGAGATCAGAGACTTACCTTGAGGTCGCCGTCTTCGATCAAGATCTGGTGAGACGCCTACCACTGATAACCCGCCGCTTGTGCCGTCGGCCGCCAACGATTCACACCATAAAATAAACCACCACACAAGATGGAAATAACCTATAACCTAATCGCCGAAGCGGTTGCCGGAGTGGTTGCCGCCCCACACACGCAGAAGCACGATGGGGCGGCCGTGGTGACTTTCTGGGGAGTTTAGTTTTAGAGAGAAGGCAGACTATTTCCCTTATTAAGCAGCTTTTTATTTGTATCTGAGCCCTCCAAAAACAACATAACTTAAGATAACCATTGTAGTGCTAGAATAACCCAAAACAAGCTAGTGCTAAATCGGCCCTGAGAATTCCAGCTCATTTGTGCTTTGGACTAATGCAGCTGCGGCCGGTTGTACCTAGTGCAACGATGTTTGTAAATCTGGCCAAGGAGTTTGAAGATTTGAAACCGGATACTTCGATCGTAAGGAAAGCAGGAACCTACTCATACTGTCTTCTTGTAAATGCGCGTTCCATCCGTTTACATTGCAGGAGCAGGTGTAATAATACACACGTATATATATATACACGCGCTCACGAACACGTATCCATCCAATCGCATTTCTCTCTCGTCATCATCGCGAATTATCTTTCGTCCTTTCTTTCGTTCAGATCAATCAACTCTTATCTGTTAACTGTTTCGTGCTTTAGATCGCATAATTTAGGGCTTTTTTTGTGAGCTGAAACTACCGGCCATGTCGATGCTCGATTCTTTCTTCAGCAAGGGCTTCAAAGCTGCCAAATGGTAATTTTTCCCCCGATTTGCTTTTTGTTCAACTGTTTGGCAGCTGAGATAGTGCTAGGAACAGGCGTATTGCAATTGCGATTGCAATTGGGTACGTTATTCTCTTTCCGTTCCATTGGAGTTTAGCGCTTTCTGCGCATTCCGATGATAGTACTAGTTCGCGTAAACAGTTGAGGTTAATCGGTTGTTTATTTCTAGCTGAATTTGGCAGACGATGCTTATTTACTCTGTGGTTGCTATCTCAGTTCATTTATATGCTTTCGTGTACCAAAATCTATTATAGAATTTTGGCAAAAGCCTGAGGGGAAAATCCAGTGAAACGGAGATTTTGAATTGAGGTGTTTTTTGTGTGGCGTGGTTGATTCTAGGTCTATTTGCTTCCAATTGTTTGTGGACCTTGGGGAGTTTTGACATGAATATGCGTTTGTCTTGCTTGTTGCATGCAGTAAGACCCTCCTGAAACTGACGATTCCGCGCATTAAGCTGCTGAGGAACCGTCGGGAGATTCAGATAAAGCAGATGCGCCGAGAGATTGCCAAGCTCCTCGAGACCGGTCAAGAAGCCACAGCCCGCATCCGGGTATAAAGCAACTTTATTTTTGTGTGAGAGTATGAACTTCGTTGGCGTTTGAATGACTTTAAGCCTGCAGGAACAATGGGTGTTATGTCTTTGTTTCTTATCCAGGTAGAGCACATTATAAGGGAAGAGAAAATGATGGCTGCACAGGAGATAATTGAGCTATTTTGCGAGCTTATAGCTGTCCGCCTACCTATCATTGAAGCGCAAAGGTTTTACCTCTTATGCTTTTTACTTTCTCAACATGGTGATCGAATGTAAGGAAGTTAAATGAACTAAGATGATCAAAAGCTTTTCATCTGCATGGAAGAAACAACTGTTGGATAAGAGGATACATGTAACTGCGAGCATTTCGTGTGGAATATTGACTGTTACAGCTAGCACGTGAACAAACAACTGCTAGTAAGGGGATACATATAACCGTGAGCCTTTATAGAGAAACTTGAGAGTTATTACTAAACCTAGGCAGACCGCAGATAAATAGTTTGACCGTCAAATCCCGTGTTATTGGTTACAAAATCATGTGATGGCTTCAAAGTGTGGCTTCAAGGCACCCAATATTTGTGAGATGAATTCAACAAGGATTTTCATGTTAAGAAAGCCTACTGGGGTGTGAATGCTAACAGTATCGGACTACAAGAATAACTTGCAAGGCCATGAGTACTCAACATGAAGTCAATTGAGTTATGTACAAAAGCAAGGACAATTTTGATGCACTAAGCAAGCCCATTAGTAAAAGAAGCAGACAACAGCGTTGGGAGTCACTTGTTTTTGGTCAAAAGGGTTAAAGCCTTGATTAAATGTTGCTGCAGGTGTAGGGTGACAAGGGAAACTGCAGTTCTGACATAGTCTTGACAGCAGAAAATATGCATGGCCGATAGCCACTAAAAGTTAATGACTTGTCTAACTAATGCCACTGAATAGCATTAACTTTTTAATATCATTTGCTAAAAAGGAGATGATGATGATATGACTTTGAAAATTATTTTGTCATGTGAAGAAACTAAAATGTAAAATGTGTTCCTATTGTTTAGTAATAATCGTAGTTGGTTATTTTCTTGTGGGTAGTTACTTTAGGAGAAGTTATTTTCTAGGAGAAGTTAGTTGGTAGTTATTTTCTATACTTTGTTGTGCTATAAGTACTTGTTGCAAGACTGAAAGGAGAACACAACTGAACACCCCGAACAAATCATGACTTAGATTTAAGTCTTTTTTTTTTCTATGTAGTGACTTTGCTGTCAATCGACTGTAATTGCAAATTCAGGTTTTAAACGTGAGACCTTGTAATTGTAAACACACATCATCATCAATCATCAAGACTCTTTCTTTGTGGGCACATTCAGTTTCTTTTTTTCAAAGATTTAATAGTTTCCATTTTTAAAGAAGTCCTCAGAGAGAGGCAAAAAAGAATGCACACGTTGAATCAATTGTAGCATTTTGCATGCAAATTGATTGAGGTTGTGGTTTCGAGCGCAAACACTTAGCTTCTCGAATTATATAAATCTCGGTCATTTTGTTGCTAACTAGCCCTTTTGCTTGGTCATCTGAACCTTAGTTTCGTTTACTTTTACGATGCTCAGGGAATGTCCTCTAGACTTGAAAGAAGCAATTTCCAGCGTGTGTTTTGCTGCACCAAGATGTGCCGATCTGACAGAGTTGATGCAAGTTCAGATGCTATTTGCTGCCAAATATGGGAAAGAATTCCTTGCAGCTGCGACAGAGCTTATGCCCGAATGTGGTGTCAATCGCCAGGTTATTTTCATTTCCATCTTATACTTAAACTATACGTGGAGGTTAACTGACAAGCTCCATAACCCTACCCCTCCCTTATGAGTTCCTTGGCTTCTTCTATGATGGGTCATTGACTCCAATCTCCTAACATCTTTGGGCTTGGGTTGGGTAATTGATTCCTGTTTCAGACTTCTGCTCTGTCTAGGGCCATACGTTTATTCTACTGACGTTTCTCCCTTGGTGTTAATACAGTTGATAGAGTTGCTATCAGTTCGCGCGCCTGCTCCAGATGTGAAACTGAAGTTGCTGAAGGAAATTGCAGAAGAGCATAATCTAGATTGGGATGCATCTGCCTCTGAAACTGAATTGTTCAAGCCACATGAAGACTTACTGGTAAGTGACAATACATTGTCTTCGTTGACTCTGCTAATGTCTTGGTGTCTGATATGCATCCTATGTTTGCCAGAATGGACCAACGCAATTTGTCAGTGGGTCCAAATTGCCCCTTCCTAAAGAAAAATATGAGGAGCCATTGTACTCTGCTTCCGGGCAAACTGCCAATGAACCATCCGATTCAGATGCAGACTTTGACCCGTGTGATTTTCCTGAAGTTCCAAAGGCATCATTACGTCCCAATGTAGGGAATGTCTCAGCACCAGAAATGCTTCCTTTCCCTGCCTCTGCATTATCTGATGACAGCGACGAATTGGAAAAACCTGATGGAGCTAATCAAAATCAAACAACTGAGCTGAACTTGGAAGCTGAGGAAGTACTGCGTGAGAATTCTCTGGCCAAGGAAGCAGAGTCTGCCAACATTCCAGTTGGTCCAAAGGACACTAAACAATATCTGCCGTTCATAACTCCCCCATCACTTTCTTCTGCATCATTTTCTACAACACAAAGTAAACCACGTCCTCCCTCTCATTTGAGAGCCAAAAGTGAGGCCAATGTAGATTTGCAGGATGTACTGAATGCTGCTCAGGCTGCTGCTGAAAGTGCTGAACGTGCAGCAGCTGCTGCTCGCTCTGCAGCTAGCCTTGCTCAACTCAGAATCAGTGAACTTACTAAGAGGAATGATGACAAGGCATCTGATATCAGATCTGAGAACCCATTTCATGAAGATGTATCTAAGTCGGAGACGCCAGAGGAGCCACATGTAGATCATAAGCACTCCCTAGGTGGTTATGACGAGGTTTTAAATTCTCCGAGCCCACCTCATGATCTTGGAAATCACTTGGAGCGACAGCCATCAAATTTTCCTTCTTACGATGATACCGAAGTTTTTGATTCCTCCCTCTCCAGCAATCCTGTTCTTGGGCAGGATCATGCTCATCACCAGCCTCAGAGATTGACCTCCATGGATGATGAATTGTACTCGTACCCAAACTTGTTTACATCTCAAGCTTCAAATCCCATATCTCATGACCATTCCTTGACTGATAATTCCCGCTCCACCCATGAGCTTTGATATGAGCTGGGATTTCTACCATCAAATGTTCCTTGGCCGTTGTTGATGATGATTGTTAAATTCAGAACTCTAGCATGCAGACTTCGGTTTTTTCCTTGGTTCTGTAAAGTGTTCCAAAATGAGGCGTTAATGCCATACAAGTTTGCGTAGCAAAAGTACTGGTGATGTCATATGAAACATGCCAATCTGCTTCTGTACAAAAAAAGTCATTCTTAGGCAATTCACTTTATGCGTACCGTGAGCGAGCTTTTAGACACATTTGATGTATATATGATATGAGCATTCAGGTTTCTTCATTTATTTGACAATCTAATGTTGTGAGATCATGTATCAGAAGAAAAATACGTGCGTATTTACAGTTAATACTCTGGGGGAAGCTGTACGCATGCGACAAGAAGCTCGAAACTTGACACAGAAAAGTATTGGCGAGTCCTATTTCCTAAGCAGTCTACAATTTATGAAAATGTGATAGAATGTTATCTCTGTTCGTCCTCTTAATAGAAAGTGAAATTACAGAAGGCAGAAGCTCCCCAACATTGAAACCAAATTACAAAAAAATGATTGAAGTCGTACACCAAGATGCGATGAACAGATGGCCGCCATATCACCCACCATCAGTATGCAAATTGTCACCATGGCTCAGATTATCAAAGTTGTCCGTTAGTACAAATTTATAGGTACAAATGCAATGGATATGATTCACAATGGGCTGGCTTTAGAGATGATATAACTATACTGATAAAAAGGTTGACAAAAGGGACAGCTTTATAACCAAAAGAATAATATTCTGAACGTCCTAACAACTCATTTTTCACTCGGGGGTCACCTTGGACCAGATAATTCAACTGCGTGTAGATTCTCTGTTGAGTCAACAAGCCAGTCAGAACTTGGGTGGGGAGCAAGATCCACCTCCTGGCGGAGAACTTCTACCTTTTGCCACTCGTCCCACCTCTCAGCCAAGCCATCACCCTCCAGCATCCTCACTACATCTGACATCTTAGGTCGGTCCATTGGGGAGCCTTGCGTACAAAGCAGCGCAACCTGGATCAGTTGCTCCACTTCGGCCTCTACATACTCGTTCTGTAGATCGGGATCAACCAGCAATTCCACTTTCTTCTCTTTTAGAAGTCCTTTAACCTGAAACAAAACATTGGAGGTTAGATAGTCCCAAGGTAAAAAAGATGAAATCAACATTCAGAGATCCCATTATGTTCACCCTCTTTTACCCCCCAAAACGAATCAAAACAAAACAAAAAAAAGTTAACAGGCCAGGGAAGCCTGAGTATTCATCAAGCTGAAACATGTTTACATGAAGAAAAAGGAGAAGGGAAAAAGAAGTCGAGGAACTAATGCTTTTAATGTACTTCTTAAATTTCTGCTATTTGGCTATGTCTGTTCTTTGCTCTCCCTTTTTGTTCTTGAAAACTCTGTTGTTTTCAACTAATTTTGGCTCTGCAGGATGAAAATGGTTACATTACTTACAATGTTGATAGTGTGAATAAATAATAATCTTGCCTTGCCAAACCAGATTACTAAAAAAGAGAACAAAAACAGTTGAAGAAAAAACAAGAAGTACCAATTACATAAACTAAAAGGAACTTGCAAATGGTGGTTAAAAAGCATACCCAATCAAGTAGCATGACATCATCATCATTAGCAAGGCGAGCAAGATCAAATGCCCTCTGTCCAGTGATTAGCTCTAAAAGCATAATCCCGTACCCAAAAACATCAGTTTTCTCTGATGACTTTCCCGTGGAGAGGTACTCTGGAGCTATATGCCCAATAGTGCCACGTACAGCTGTAGTTACATGAGTATCCTTGTAGTCCATAAGTCTAGCCAAACCAAAATCTCCAACAACAGCTTCAAACTCCTCATCCAACAAAATATTTGCAGCTTTGACATCACGGTGAATAATCTTCGGATCACAATGGTCATGCAAGTAAGAAAGTCCTCTTGCAGATCCTAATGCAATACCCTTCCGTTTAGGCCAAGCAAGTGGTGGCTCAGACGGTGGACGTTCTACAAAATGCACAGATATAGTTGTTTTCAAACGGTTGATTGGAACAAGGTGCTAGTTTTTGCAAGTAACAAGTTCAAGGTATTCAACCAAACTAAGAAGCATGGCAACGGGGACAACATGCTAAACCAAAATGGACGAAATGCACTTACAATGGTTTGTCGCCAAAAGAATTTTATGTGTGGAAGTAGTGGAGGATAAGTGCCAATAAATGAGCAGAGACGAGGAGCAAGTGGCAATGAAGGAGAAGAGATTTTGAAACAATTACCTCTTAGACATGATGCCACGCTTCCATTAGCCATATATGGATAAACAAGCAGTCGTTCAGTTGGTGTCATGCAAAAGCCGCGTAATCTAAGGAGATTTTTATGCACAGCCATGCTGATCATCTCAACTTCTGTTTGGAATTGCAGCTCTCCACCAGGTGTACGTTCTTCCTTTAATCGTTTTACAGCCACCAATGTACCATCTGCTAAGCGGCCTTTGTAAACCTTGCCAAATCCACCTCTTCCAAGAATGTTTTTATTGCTAAAAGTATCAGTTGCAACTTGCAATTCGCGCAGGGAAAACCTTTTAAGCTGCCCTAAATGGACTTCTGGATCCTCCTCGGCTGCAAAGACTCGAGAGAGTGATGATCAGACCATATAATATCTTTGACATTTATCCACGTCTAGAATAAAACACTAACCAGGCACATCGAAGAAATATTCTTGTGGTTTTCGGCGACGCCACCATGCAAAAGCCATGGCAGGAGCAGCAAACAGTAGAGCAGCACCAGCAGCAACCCCTCCGGCAATAGCTCCAGTGGCACTATTCCCTCCTGATGGTTCATTCAGTTGAAAATAAGTACATTTTTTACTCTATCGAGATGCCAAATTAAATACAAGTACCATCATGAGCATATTTCAACCAAAAGAGATACTATAATTCGAAGGGAATAACTGCCGTTTGACCCGTTACTACTCGGATTAATTGAGATATTAGTAGGATAACTACACTTCATTTCAATTCCCCACGGAAAAAAGGGCGACCCCTAATGGGGCCCTTAGTTTTCTCTGCACCTTTTTCTCGGCTGACATAAAACACGACTTGGAAGATTGCCATTCTTTCATATCGCCAAATACTAGGAAATTGTGAAATGGACAAAGATTTTCCTTAGAAATGGACAAATTTTCCTAGAGCCTAAGGAAAATCTTTGTCCCACCCAAAATCGTACATATCTCATAGAGGTAGTTAGCAACATAAATTTTACCTGGGGAGGAAACTGGGGGTGGTGGGACAAATGGAGGGGGCGGAGAGAATGGAGGAGATCCTGGGCAAGGGTGTCCAGTAACCGGGCCGCAGAGATCCAGGTTATTAGCAAAACTGTAAATAACAAATCAGATGAATCAGCAGTATCCTGCAAGCCATGTTCAGTCAATAAGAATGCCAGGTAGACATGTATACAGTACCTGATGGGCGTAAATAGTGAAAAGGAGCCATTATCTGGAACTGGTCCTGAGAGATGATTGTTTGATAGATCTCTGTATAAAACGCAATGTAAGACCATAAAGCTCTTATTAGCAAATTGTGAAACCGATTACATCTGTAGAGTTCCACATTCAGAAAAGGAATGTTTACAACTAGGGCACTCACAATACTTGTAGTGAGGATATGTTGGTCAATGACAAAGGAATGGGACCCGTCAGGCTGTTATTGTTAAGCCGGCTATCCTTCCACGCATGTAAACATTGTTAAGATCCAAGAACCATCAAGAGTGTGAAAAACATGATAATCCACAAAGAGTAAACAAAATAGGCGTTGTACTCAATTCATTTTACAAAGTCATGGCTTAAGTTAAATCAAATCTGGTCTAGTTACCTTGCCAGTCTCTTCTATCCACCGATTTCATAACAAGCAAGTCTCAAAATCACACTTTTCTTTTCTGAGCATGTCACAAAAGCGCACTTCTAATTATTATGTACAACAGTGTATATATGCTTTATGGCTAAGTTTTGAGACAAAATAGAGTTAACAATTGCATCTTATTTTTGCTTCCAACCAGTACACTTTAGATACAGCATTTTAATATACAATGTAAGACATGATGCATAAGCACAATAATTCATTGGCATAGCTCAACTGAAGTTTGAAGCTACAGAAGGCCAAAGTTTGGTCCATCTACTCCACCCTCATTTGAACATCTAGATGTTAGGTTTGGTGATGTAATTGGTGAAAGGGACATGATGGAAGTCATGACCGGTCACAGGGTGCAATGTATTTCCTAGGTGTTCTGGTCTTCTAATATCAAGAAATATTCAGACAGAAGTGTAGCCAAATCTACACTTTGGTAACTAACTTTTACTAACAAGTTGTACCATAACTTTTACGAACGTCAATGCTACTGTTGTTGCATTGAAAGTGTCACAGCGACCACACCTTGGTTATTTGCAAGGTTTCTACCAGTACACTTTTTTGGTATGATCACCACATCAAACTCTAATTTTCGAGCGCAAAGGAGATAGCCAAGATCTAAGCACAAGAGAATCATGGGCTATGATTTTATTGCTCACTAATCTTTATATACAGTCTGATTCCTAAATGGAAGGCTGAGTTTCTTGTATCTTTGTTCAGATCATTGGCTAATACTTAGTATTATAGTTCATGTCAAAAGAGAAATAGAGGAAGAGTTTTAAAATACAAGGGAGGGAAACACTATCTTGACAATGGAACTATCTTATGACAAGCTTTTACTATTACACATTTGATTGCGACTTTAAACAGTAAATTCAATCGGTCCAAACTTAACCACTAGGGGTACTATTAAGAGGGGATAGGTGATTCCACAAGGGGTTAAGTGTTTTCTTTTACTATCACTTCACTGCCATGGTGCCATCAGCTTACCAACACCAACCACAATCATTATCAACATGCTCAAATACCCACCCCTTCCCGACACCACCAAACTTGTTAGGCACCAGGTCGCGTGTATTCCCAAAGGTTAGCAAAAGAAGAGCCAGAAAAAAGCCCAAGAATAAATGAATACAAAATCACATTCAATGCTAAGAAAATGAAGGAGAAAAATGCACAGAGCATTCAATGACTCAGTTCGAGAAAAACCACAAGAGAACTATTATATGCAGTTTCCCCTAAACATACAATCTGCCACGTTGTTGTCAGCTCAGCATCACAAATCTCCACAATGGCAACATGCACAAATACCAAACCCCTACCGCACATGTTACTCCTATTCCTAAACACTAGCAGATATATATAGCCAAAAGAAAGTCTGAAATCACTTCAATGATGATAAAGAGAGGAAGGATAGGTTTACATACAGGAATCGCAATTTTGACAGCTTCCCCAACGTATCTGGG